>CM059188.1:37642046-37683690 GCA_030323885.1 Branchipolynoe longqiensis
CCCTCCCCCTTCCACCCCTCCATCTTCTTCCATCGCTTTCTCCTAACGCTCCCCCCACATACACACCTCTTCCACATATCACACACAAATCACACACACATACACACACCTCTTGCCTTCTGTTCCTTTAACACAGGCTGTTTACAATACTAGCAGTGAGACCCACCTTTTTATGTGTGTGTACTAAGTAGCTCTGGAGCAAACACACACCAACACACCACCTCTACAATAGAATAACAGTCACCATAATTATTATGGAAATATTAACCTCTGTTGTGAGTTCATCTTTTATTGCAAATAAGGTGTGTATTGTTACTTTGGACAAGGACTGGTTAGCACAGTATCAAGATAATGTGACTTTGTGGGATATCGGGTCATGGTGCTGACAGCATTGGTCTCACATTGGGGCAGCACTATAAAATTGCCATGAGTGTGCACTGTCAAAAGTCGGTACCCGTCCTGATATGACCTTAGATGTTGCTAGGGCATAAGATAAAAACAAACTTGACATACTAGTATTCTCAATGTTGGTTGTACCTCCCGCATTGCTGTACAACAAACATCAGTATGAGACATTTATTCTTCCTGTTAATAGTAATATGTCCTCCCCTGAGTTAACTGCTTGTCATGCGGTTGATCTTCACTGATGTCTGTTAGTTTGTAGTTTATGCTTTTCAACTCTTTCCTTTGCTCTTTGCTGTAAGCTCCTTGTGCCGCACGGGAATAGATTAGTGGCTAAGAGTATAATTGGCATTTACTGAGAATATGCATATATTTAGTGTACACTTATTTAAAGCTGCATAATCCGATGTTTTTCAGTTTTTGTAAACAAAAAAGAAGATAAATATATTTACTTGATTGTTGGAGCCTACTGCGGTGGTCTGCGCTGACCTCTCGGTCAAGGAACCACATAGTCAGGTAGGCGTGGGTAGTGTGGTGACATCAGGGAGCCTAGGTGGTGTAATGGTTAGCAGACTGGCCCGGAATGCAAAGAGATGTGGGTTTGAGTCCTGCTCAAGGTGCAATATTTTGCATTTTCATCAGCCCCACGACACCTACCTTACTTTAGGTTGAAGTGACGTTTATCGGTAACTTTGTAGATGTTTAAAGTATAAACACGACAAATTAATTTTAGCATGCACGTAAACATTCTGGCACTATATACTTCAGCAGTAACAGGTTCTGTTAAATTGACTTGGTATTCCCTTCTATGTGGCAAGAAATGCTTAATAAGTGAACCAGTATCTACGTTAGTTAGATATTTAGTATAAAGCTTAGATAAGTGGTTTGGTTTCGAAAATTTGATGCTTTCATTCAGACTATGCAGGTTTAAGCCTAGACGAGCAAGCATACCAGCATCAAATATAAACAAAAAATTAATTATAGAAAAAAAGATGAGATGGCTTAACTGCTGATGGTGGCATGAGGCAGGTGGTGGGGCGGAGAAAACTGGCTGTTTTGCACTGTGCGGGTCTGTTTATTGTGCTGTATATGGTGTGTATGTGTATATATATGTATATATATATTATATATCTATATACATACATGTATAATATATGTATATATATATGTTGGTCTAAGCAATGCCTGATCCCCACTCACCACTACTTACTACTTAAATTTGCATAGTCCGATGGTTTTGAGTTTCTCTCATTTTATGAGATAAGCATATTAGGTTGATCATTATAATCTACCCCAATTTAGTTTGAAGTAACTTATTTTAAATGGCAAACTTTTGAGATATTTTAAGTGCAAACATGCTAAATTAATGTGTCAAGCTTGCCAAAACTCTAACACCATAGGCACTAACACTGTAACAGGTTCTATTCAATTGCCTCAATATTCCATTATATGTGACAACAAATGTTTAATAAGCGCATCAGTTTCTAAGTTAGATATGTAGGATCAAATCTAGATAATTGTTTTTGTTTTGAAAATTTTATGTTGTCATTGGACTATGCAGCTTTAAGTAATTCGGACCGGACATGGTGGCCGAATTGGTAGAGTGCAGGCTTCCTGTGCAGAAGGTCGGAAGTTTCAATCCCAGCCGAGTCAAGCCAATGACTTATCAAATTGATACTTGTCGCTATCTAGGCTGGCACTCGGCATTAGCCAATATAATAAAACCTGTTATTGTATAAGTCTATGGTGTCAGAGGTTTGGTGTGCTTGCCAAAATTAATTTGGCATTTGGCATGTTGTCACCTCATATATCTCCAAAGTTAGCGATTGAAACTAAAAGTTACTTCAACCTAAAGTAAAGTAGATTATAATTCTAAATCTAATGTATTCATCTCAGAAAAGTGCAGAAATTCAAAACCACTGGATTATGCAACTTTAATGATAACAGCAACTGCAGCTAAACAAAAGACACTTTTTAAAATTTGTTATCAAATACCCAAAGCAACAGCCAGAACAACAATGCTAACAACTTGCAATGTAAAATAATTGTATCCATGGTTCTATTTTTAAAATATTCTTTTCTCCTGGTGCAAATTCCTGTCCACTCCCCCCCCCCCCATTGCCCCGCATTGAGGGGTTCTATTAAAGCTGCATAGTCCGATGAAGCATCAAATTTTCAAAACCAAACCAATTATCTAGAATTGATTTTACATATCTAACTTAGATACTGATGCACTTATTAAACATTTGTTTCTGCATAGAAGGCAATACTGAGTCAATTTAACAGAACCTGTTAGTGCAGAAATCTATTGTGTCACAGTTTTGGCAAGCCTGCCAAAACTAATTTTCCATGTTTGCATTCAAAATATCTCAAAAGTTTACCATTTAAGATAAGAGTAACTTTGAACTAATGTGAAGTAGATCTACTAGTGATCGATCTAATATATTTATCTCAGAGAAAATACAGAAAGTTAAAACTATCAGGCTATGCAACTTTAAGCTCCAATGTGAATGCAAGTGTTTCCCGTGTGCTTTGCGGCCCCTATGTGCCTCCCTCTCTCCCTCCCTCCCTCCCTCCCTCCCCTCTCCCCTCTTTCTCGCCCTCTCCCCTCCCCCTCTCCCTCTCGCTCTCCTCCCTCTCTCCCTCTCTCTCTCCTCCCTTTCTCCCTCCCCTCTCCCTACCCCCTCCCCCTCTCTCCCTCTCTCTCTCTCCCTCTCTTTCTCTCTCTCACTCAACACAATATTACACCCCCCCACCCCCCCCCCCCACCACACACACACTACACACCCCACCCGACACTTGATGCTTCCTCCATGCCCCGCATCACCTTTATTGGAGGTGCTGCCCACTCCTCCCCTGTTTACCGCCCCACTCCACTCCACAGCTGGCCGTCCTTGACCCTTCCACCCGGTGACCCCTCGTGAGACCAGTCCGCCGTTGGGCTGGTGTGCAGACACCACCGGACGCCAAGCTGGGCTGCAGGTGTGCCACATATGGCGCCTGCAACACTGTCAATCCTCGATGCCAGGCACACATTAAAGACATATGTGCATATATATAGTTTGAAAGTGAGCAGAGTGACAGTTGACTCACGGCGGATAGGAGGCGGGAAGGAGAGAATGCCTGCTCCGCAGTAAATAACATCGAATTTAAGGTGGTTAGAGAGAAACATTATGGGACTGCCTTTATTTATATCCACATAATAAATTATATAGTACATATGTATATGACAAGAGATATTATCGATAAATAAAATACATTTTAGTACAAATTTAAAGCTGCATAGTCCGATGAAAACATCAAATTTTCAAAACCAAAATGATTATCTAAATTTGATTCTACATATCTAACTTAGATGTTGGTGCACTTATTAAACATTTATCACCCCACAGAAGGGAATACTGAGGCAATTGAATAGAACCTGCTGCTGCAGAAAGCTATGATGTCAGAGTTTTTGCATGCTTGCCAACATTAATTTGGCATTGTTGCACTTCAAATATCTCAAAGGTTAGCCACTTAAAATAAAAGTTACTTCACAATAAAATAAGGTACATTATAACGATCAGCCTAATGTATTTATCTCAGAACATGTCAGAAACTCAAAACCATCGGACTATGCAACTTTAAAGTAAGTCACTTCAAACTAAAGCAAGGTAGATTATAATGAGTTACCTTTACAGAAACTCAAAACCATCGATCTATGCAACTTAAAGGACCACAAAAAAATATGAGACATTAACCATATATAAATATAATAATCATGTGACGAGGGACGACCATGAAATCACTGATAGTGGTGAAATTTGTGATGTCAGTTTGATTGATTGATTGATTGGTGGTTGTTTTATGCCGTGTCGGCAGCATAGGCCATATTCACAGCGAGAAATGTTAGTTTTTTGTTCAAACCATCGCTTTTACATGTAAAAGCAGACAATCAATTATGTGCCAATAGACACTCATTAAATTAGAAAGCTCACAATCATATATTTGTGGTCAAGGGAAACAAATTCCCATAGAATAAGAAAAGTTTTATTAATAATTGATAGAATCTATTTAGTAAAATATATGAGGTGGTACAGTCCAGCTGCCCTCAAAAAGGCTAAAATGTTTTTCTGTTTTACCTTAGTAAAAAGGTCATGCATACTGTCTGTAGTGTAGAACTGTTGGCGCAGGGCCAAAAAATCGACACAACTTAGTCAAATGTGTTTGAGTGTCAGCGGGGACTGACACCCAATACATTCAAGGGGAGGTTCCCCCTTGAGCAGAAAAGCATGTGTAAGCCACGAGTGGCCAATACGGCAGCACGGCAGCTGTGATGTCAGTAGTGCAGTGGTGAAGTGATAGGTGGCGCTGTGAATGGGTTAATATCATTGACCATTCAAGTCTCGTGGAATAATATATTTGTTTAAATTTAATTATACTGTATGGTAAATGTGATTTGAGAGGGTGCTCAACTGCATCATTTTGCTTCCGATGACTTTCTAGATGGCTGAGTCCATTATGAGACTGAGCTGTAAATGTCATTAAAGCTGCATAATCCGATGAAGGCGTAACATTTTCTAGACCAAAGCACTCACCTAGATTTGATCCTACGTAACCCACTTAGATACTGTTGCACTCATTAAACATTTGCCGCAGTTTGGTGTTCCTGTGCTACACCGCTATGCCCGAAAACAAATATACAAAGCGTATATCCAGCATTTCTTTGTATGCGCACCAAAATTAATTTGGCATGTTTTCACTTCAATTATCTACACAAATAATCCTTGAAAGGAAATGTTGCTTCCAACTAAAATAAAGTCAATTTATAAATGTATTGATCAACCTAATAATATATTTAGCTAAACACAATGTACTAGAAACTTACAACTATGGGATTATGCAATTTAAACCCACCGTACAACATTGATGCAGCTACTCAACCATATTACTCATGATTCCCACTACCGGATGCGATGGCCAAATCGATAGAGCACTGACTTCCCATGGGGAAGGTCGGTGTTCGAATCCCAGCCGAGTCAAACCAATGAATAATAAAATGGATTCTTGTTGCTCCGTAGCGCTGGCGCTTGGCATTAATAGGATAGGACAAGGACTGGTCAGCACAGTATCAGGATAATGTGTCTGTGTGGGATATCGAGTCATGGTGCCAGTGGCCTGGTATCCTAGTGGGGCAGCACTATGAAGTCTCCATAAGTGCATACTATCACAAATCGGTACCTGTCCTGATGCAACCATAGATGTTGCTAGGACGTAAAACAACAAACAAACATGGTTCCTACTACATGTACTTCCAAGATGGCATTGGTATTCAACCAGCGCAATCTCTGATTCATTTGATGACAACACTTTTAACAATGGGGACCTTTCAGTTAGAAAGACTCTCTCGTCAGATGGCGCACCATGCCGGTCTCTGTATGCTTTGGTGTGCGGTGAGTGTGTATGGTGGGTGGGTGTGGTTGGGGTGTAGGTGTGTAGGGTGGGTGTGTGGTGGGGGCGTATGTTTGTGTGGTGGAGGTGTAGAGGTGTGGTGAGGATTTTGGTGTGTGGTGGGTGTGTGTGTGGATTTAGGGGTGTGTGGTGGGGGTGTAATGGCGTGTGGTGAGTGGGTATGGTGTGGTTGGGGTGTATGTGTGTATGGTGTGTGGGTGGTGGGGGCGTATGTTTGTGTGGTGGATAAACCCCCACCACACACTTACACCCCCACCACACACCTACACCTCCACCACACACACACCACCTACACCACAGACACCTACACCCTCACCACACACACATACACCTCAACCACACACACCTACACCCCCACCACACATCACACCCACACACCTATGCCACCACACACACACCATACACCTACACCACCACCACATCCCTAAACCCTCACCACACACCTACACCCCCACCACACACCTACACCCCCACCACATACCTAATCCCTCCCCACCCACCTACACACCCACCACACACCTACACCCCCACCACACACACCCAACACACCTACACCCCCACCACACACATACCTACACCCCCAACACACACTTACACCCCCACCACACACATACCTACACCCCCACCACACACCACCACCTCCACCACACATCAACACCACCAGCACACACACACACCTACACCCTTCTATCCAACCATGATGGCCGACTTGGACCGGGAACGAGTGCTGCCACTACGTGTATAGCGAGATAAATGGCTCCTGAAAGGTCCCCATTGAGATGACCAAGTTTGTCATTTATCGAGTGCTGTCCCTTTGTATATCTCCTGCATATTAAAGTCCGCCATTAAAAACCCATGCTCCTCCATCGACAATATCCGCAGTCACCGGATCCATTAGAGTGGCGTCAATTGAATAATAAGGGCGCTTTAATTAGAAATCCACATATTTAATTTGAAGTATAAATTCATATTGCGATGGGGAAATAATCCTCATATGATAGGTTAAACTTCAACTAATCCTTATTGATCCAGCACTTAGTCAGTATTTGAGAATAAAGATGAGGCAAGAGTCATATCATATCAGGTTGGGTATCGACTTGTGACAGTGCACATTCATGGTTACTTTATAGTGGTGCCCCACTGGGAGATCAGTCTGCCAGCACCATGATGCAATATCTTGCTCAGTTACATTACCCTGGTACTGAACTAATATAACAAGTCCTTGCCCTATCCTAATAATGCCGAGCGCCAGACTAGGTAGTGACAGGTACCAATTTTGTAAGTCATTGGTTTGACTCAACTTTGATTCAAACTCCCGACCTTCCACACAGGAATCATGCGCTCTACCGACTGGACTACCATGTCTGGTAGATCTTTAGAGCGAAGCATTTGTGTAAATATCACTAAGCACTTTCCCTGGCATCGATACAATTAAGTATGATTATGTAAATGACTACTTGCCATCCTACAACGAAAATGAGTTGTTACACTCAAGTCTTATATAATTGGGTCACAAGTATTGCAACTCAGACAAAATTAGCACCAACCTTCAACAATAACAACTGATGTGATCCAACTACTCTGAATTCTGGTCGCTAAAATAGTAGTCTACTGGTCCATCTATGCTTGTGCTTTTTCCTAACTGCCTTTGGTTTTCCACAATTAAATTGTCAATCTTCAAGCACTTTTTGGTGAGATGAGGGCTGTGATTGATTCATTCTGATTCCATCCACAACTCATTATTAAATCTTTTAGGGAAACTGGTTTTTACCAACAATTCATTTTCAATATTTTGTACAAGGTTTTTACTGCTGGTTTTATTTATCATATACCACTTGTGATTTTAGCACAGTTGTATGCTCTTTTGGCATACATTTCTGTGTTCTATTTTACCCGTTTGAAATGTAATATTTAGTAAGTTTTGTTTAACCACCGTATGACCCCCCTCAATAGCCGATGTTTACTTTTTGTGGTGGGACTGGGGGGGGGGGTCGTTAAACAAACAAACAAACAAACAAACAACAAAGCAAGTATCCCCGTATTTAATCCTCACATATTAGAATATTAATCTGTCACGATTCCTGCTAATAGTGTATGCCATAATCCATGGCACCTGCTGACACTGCAAGCGGCAACCCACGTCTCTATGGGCTCATGGAGGCACCTTAATGTGGGGTTCCAACTGCGATCTACTGAAGACAACTAAATTAGGTGCTGCACCCAAGTGGTGGATGCTAAATTGATGGCGCTGACTGGAATAACATAATTAGAACCTGCTGTCTCTTTGAGGACACAATAGCAAATGAATATGTTACTAAGCAATGCCAGGGTGTTATACATGTTGCTTTTGTTCTTAAAGATTCATTCAGCCTATCACGGATAAGTCTGAAAAGACTTATTTTGTCAGTTGGTTGATAGAAAGCCCGAGCTTACACTTTTACCGTCCCAAGGGATTTTTAACCTCCCACACCACATAGACATGGTATGAGAATAACTGGCCTTTGATGATGCTGTAAGTTATACACAGTGGTGGAAATCCAAATTGGCAGAGGTGGGGGCATGTATGTTCACAGCAGAGCTTTTGTATGTGCAGTTTAATGCACACAAATGCCTACTATGTGGCATAAATAGAAACACTCATGCATAGTGTATACATTGTGGCATCAATATAAACAGTCATAATCACTGGGTATTCTGTGACATAAATATAAACATTCATGCATAGTGTATACATTGTAGCATCAATATAAACAGTCATATTCACTGGATATTCTGTGACATAAATATAAACATTCATGGATAGCGAATATGAAAATTCATACCTACGGCCCGGTATATATGCTAATTACCTGTCCACCTTGTCAAGCCTATCCACAGCCATTCACACACATGCGCGCGCAGACACAGACACATACACACATTCATCCCTCACACTCAGTAATGATATGTCCACAGATTGATTGATTGATTGGTGGTTGCTTTACGCCGTGTCGGCAGCATAGGCCATATTCACGGCGAGAATTTTTTTTTTTTTTTCAAACCATCGCTTTTACATGTAAAAGCAGACAATCAATTATGTGCCAATAGACACTCATTAAATTAGAAAGCTCACAATCATATATTTGTGGTCAAGGGAAACAAATTCCCATAGAAAAAGAAAAGTTTTATTAATAATTGATAGAATCTATTTAGTAAACTATATGAGGTGGTACAGTCCAGCTGCCCTCAAAAAGGCTAAAATGTTTTCCTGTTTTACCTTAGTAAAAAGGTCATGCATACTGTCTGCAGTGTAGAACTGTTGGCGCAGGGCCAAAAAATCAACGCAACTTAGTAAAATGTGTTTGAGTGTCAGCGGGGACTGACACCCAATACATTCAGGGGGAGGTTCCCCTTGAGCAGAAAAGCATGTGTAAGCCACGAGTGGCCAATACGGCAGCGGCTAAGGACCACTTGGTCCCGCCGACCTCCGCATGAGTCTGTGGTGGCTTTCCCACAGATGGTTCAATTTCTTTAAGTTTATTAATGTTTTCATCCCACTCATGTTGCCATTTGGATTTTATGTGGGTGGCTATTAGTGGTTTCAGATCAGAGTGAGGGATCAGACACGGTTCAAGATCACAGTTCAGGGCCTTCTTCGCAGCCCGATCAGCTCGTTCGTTTCCTTGTATGCCGGCATGGCCAGGCACCCAGCACAGGTGGATGTCATACCCATCCGTTGTCAGTTGGTTCATTTTATAAATGACCGTTGCTAGAATAGGGTGATTCGTTTTCAGTCCAGCAACAGCCAGGAGGCAAGAGAACGAATCACTGTATATAACATAGTTAGTATGGTTGGATACCTCGATACACTCCAAAGCGAGAAGGAGTGCTCGGGCTTCTGCAGTGAAAATCGAGCTCTGATCGGGCAAACGTACACCAAATTTTTCCCGTCGGCAGACTGCCGCAGCAGCTACCCGGCTTTGGTCTTTCGAACCATCAGTGTATATGGAGAGGTGGTCTGCAAACTGGCCTTGAATCTCTGCATGCAGTCCTTGGTACTCCTCAGTTCCGTGAGTCGGAGGATAACTGATGGCTTTCTCAACAACCACGGGGGATGTTCTGGGACTTTGGCATCCTCCAACACCTCCAAATCCATGCCCAAGGCCTCCAAATGAGGTTTCATTCGGAGCCTCAGTGGCCGCATGTAATTTGGCCTGGCTTCTGTCCACAGAAGCTGCCAAGATGTACATAACCAATCAATCAATCAATCAATGTCAGGGATTTTAGCACACTCAACTTCCCAACAATGCGGACCACAACACTCACCCACAACCCGTCCCTGCCTACCCCCCCACCCCAACACTCCCATGTTGCACCATTAACCCGCCACTTTGGGAAGAGTGTTCCATAATGTAACTACCAACACCAAACAAAAAATTCCAGGCTACGGGCCGGGATATGCTAATTACTTGTCCACCTTGTCAAGCCTCTCTGCAGCCATTCACAGTCATGCACGCGCACACAGAAACAAGTATACACACATTCATCCCTGACACCTGGTAATGATATGACCACAGATGCTGCCAAGACGTACAACCCCAATCAATCAATCAATCAACGTCCGGGATTCTAACACCCTCAATTTCCCAACAATGCCGACCACTAAGCTCCCCCACAACCGCTCACCTCCCCCCATCACCCCTCACCTTCCTGTTGCACCCTTAACCCGCCACTTTGCGCAGAGTGTTCCATAATGTGACTACCAAACTCGATTGCCTTTCTCCCCAGCGTCCAGTCCGGGCAAGGCGTCTGTCACTGAGTCCACATTTGCTGTTGAAGTACCCGGACCGGCAGACCTTGTTCATTCCATCAATGTCACTGTGTCACTGTGGTGCCCTGTGTAACTTTATTTGGGGGGATCGCACACTGGCACACACCAAGGATAGATTACTGCGCGCTGAATAGCAACAGTGGCCTCAATAAGCGCCATTGCAGGTTTCCTGTCTAATCAACCTTGAGTGCCATTATTTAAAGCTGCATAATCCGTTGAAGCATCAACTTTTCTAAACCAAAACAATTACCTGGAATTGATTCTACATATATCTAACTTAAGCCGTGTTTACACGGGCAATTGTGAAGCGAATTAGACAAAGCAATTTATATGAAGCGAAGTAGCGGCGCGTTTACACGCACCGAGTTTGAAGGCGGAAATCTAGTTCGCTTCATATAAACCACCTCGCAAGGTGGTTTACATGAAGTGAATCATATGAAGCGAATCAGCCCTAATCCGCTTCAGTGGCGCGTTTACACGGCGAATGTGAGGCGAACTAGGCAAGGCGATTTATATGAAGCGACTTAACTCGCCCGTGGAAACACAGCTTTAGATACTGATGCACTTATTAAGCATTTGTTGCCACATAGAAGGGAATAGATACTGAGGTAATTTAATAGAACATGTTACTGCTGAAGCCTATGGTGTCAGGGTTTTGGCTAGATAAAAGATTCACCCGGTACTTTTGGTACAAGGGTGAACGACAACGTAGCGTAAATACGGGCGAAAATAGCTTTAATATAGAACAGGAAGTAGAATGCCTGCCTCCAGTATCAAATGGATACTTATATAGGAACAGATTTGGTGAAATGGGAGAGAATGCAAAAAGACAAGATGGCGGCCATAGAACACCGTCGATTTCACTTTTAAATCTGATTAAACTAGATGTTTTATTACATTTTTCAACTCAAAGGTAGCTGGTAAATATAAAACATGTATAAAGAATATATTTTGCTTCTTAAATTAAGACATGATTCACTTAATTAATTTCCCAGCATGTGAAAATTCTTCACCAGCTTTTCTAATGGGTTGGTTTTCACCCCTGTACTGTCAGTACGGGGTGAATCTTTTATGTAGGCTTTGGCATGCTTGCAAAAACTAATTTTGCATGCTTGCACTTTAAATATTTCAAAACTTAGCCATTTAAGATAAAAGTTACTTCAAACTAAAGTAATGTAGATTATAACAATCATATCACTATATTTATCTCAGAAAATTGACGGAAACCCAAAACAATCAGACTATGCAACTTTAAGCATTACCTTATTTATATTTATACTTGTGTTTGTGTCATTAATTATAACTGCATTTAGGTTGGTACAACGCGAACAATACGGTATCTATATACATATATTGAGATTATTTTTATTTGTTAATAAACTTTTTTGGGTGTGTGTACATTACTGATTAAGCAGGGGAAATTTCAATGGCGGACAATTGGTTTTCCTGATCCCACTGCTCCTTGCCTTTTCCTAGTACTGCCAAAAGCCAGTGCCTGTGCGGAACATCGCGAGTTCGATTCCGGGTCGAGTCAAACCAATGACTTACCAAATTTATGCTTGTCAGTTCCTAGCCGGGCACTCGGCATTAATAGGATAGAGCAAGAATTGGTTTGCTCAGTATCAGGATAATGTGATTGAGTGGGATATTGGGTCCTGGTCCTGGCAGCCTGATTTCCCAGTTGGACAGCAATATAAAGTTGCCATGAGTGTGCACTGTCACAAAATGGTACCCATCCTGATATGACCTTCGATGTTGCCAGGATGTAAAACTCCAACAACAAACCAACTGTTTCTAGACACAATATACATATTTGGACACTGTCGGCTGGTTTTGCAGAGCTTTTCTGCTTTAAACGAAGGATATACGAGTAGTAGCAAATGCATCCAAACTTTCGTCGCGAGATAGCCTTTTTTCCCCCCTGACATGGTGTTGCATCACCATTCCCCACCCAACGTTGGTACATGCTAACTAGAGCCGATGGTACAGTGATGGATTGCTTCAAAGTTCAAGGATACCTCCTTCCCCGATAGGGCTTGTCGCCAATGACGTCACACACTAACATGAATATTCAAACGGGCAGATAGTCAAGCTAGCAAACACTCAAAATCTACATTTAGCACTGTGCTACAAGCTTATCGGGTATGATGTCACGTGATTTATCATGAATATTCAGTGATAGAAATAAGCAAGGTTTTTCACTTGTCCGTCTGAATTTTCACTTTTGCGCAGTTCTTACCTTGATTATCTCATTTAACCTCCATGGTTATGGGAATTAAACTACACAAATAAATCAAAACAACAAAACAAATGTTATAAGTAATGTAAATTTTCACTTGTCCAACAGTAAAGCTCAAGCCGTATTCTGCTCGTCTGTGCCTACTCTCAATTGGCTGGGACAAGCGGACAAGCTCTTATTTCGAACGCTGCTATTCAAACAGGCATTCACTTGGCTAAGCTGCAGAGCGTCCATCTCCCGTGTTGGTAGATCGTGGGGTGGTGGGTTCAAAACCTGGTCGTGTCAAACCAATGACTTAAAAATTGATACTTGTTGCTTCCTAGCCTGGCGCTCGGCATTATTAGGATAGGCCCATGACTGGTTGGCTCAGTGTCATGATAATGTGACTGAGTGGGATATCAGGTCATGGTGCTGGTGGCCTGGTCTTCCAGTGGGGCAGCACTATAAAGTCGCCATGAGTGCGCACTGTCACAAGTCGGTACCTGTCCTGATATGACCTTGGATGTTGCTAGGATGTAAAATAACAAACAGTTTATATAGTTAGCATTTTAGAATAATTGTGAGAAGGCCTATAGGCCTAGCTTTAACCTAAGATTCCTTACACGCGGTATGCGGTATGCGAATGCGAATGTGACAACAAATCGAAACGCCTTGAAGTCAATGGACTACATCCCTTACATGCGGTATGCGAATGCGAATGCGACAACTCGATCGGTCCCTGTAGCGATCGGTGTGGTATGCGGCACGCGGTGTGCGAATAGAAACGTCAGTCGCACTTGTCCATTAGGTTTAGACGAGGAGAGGTGACTGACCATTACGGAATGGACACACACAGGGGTGCTGAGTGGAAACATCTGGTAATGGTGCTGGGGGGTAGACGCTTGCCGCTTACCGCGTAGAAGGAATCCTCCCATTCGCATACCACATGCCGCATACCGCATACCGCGTAGAAGGAATCTTAGCTTAAGATTACTGCTGGAATGAATAATTTGCTAGTATCAACAGACGGGACCACCAAATGAGTAGATTGCCCGCTTTCCCACGTGGCAGGTGGTGGGATTCTTGAGTTGAGTCAGTCAAACCAATAACATAATTATTTATACTTATCCCCACATAGCCTGGTACTCGGCATTGCTAGGATAGGGAAACGACTAGTTAGTCAGGATAATGTGACTGAATGGGATATCAGGTCATTATGCCGGCGGGGCAGCACTATAAAGTCACCATGAGTGTGCACTGTCACAAGTCGGTACCCATCCTGATATGACCATAGAAGTTGCTAGGATAGAAAACCCCAAAACTTCCCAAGTTACTTGATGTCCTCATCCAGCTAAGCTTTATATTGTATAACCTTTGGGTAGTTTATAAATCACTATTGCGCTTACACTATTACGGCTTATTAAACTACTGAATTGTTTACGAGACTTGCTTTTTGGTGACAAACACAAAAGGTTCTCCGACGCGTCAACATCTATCGAAGACTATTCACATTTATTGGGTGAATGACCCATTTTTCTCATTTGACAGGAAGTCGATTCGGTAAATATGGCTAATTTAATGGGTACAGCTAATGTTATTATCTGGGGGTTTACAAAAGAGCAGCATCATCACATTCACCAACTCACAATTGGGGTTTAACTTGTTAGATAAATAAATTATGGATTTCATTCTTTCAAACATTAACTGTTAATTAATTCAAATCAGTGACTTGGAAGGCACACACTTGCAAGTGGTTTAATTCTGACTGATTAGGTGGCGACATATTGCACTCACAGCCCCGGGTGGTGACCTTACTACAGGTGTCCTGGCCTAACCTTTGGTCCTCCGTCCCTTTTTATTAACAATTCGACGAGTACTTTCACATAAAAAAAGCAATTGACTCCATTTATTGTTCTAATGACCCTATAGAGCACTCACAACTTCATATGGTTTGAATCAATAGTCTTTATACTGAGTTTGATTCTTGCTATGGAATGTAGTTTTTGTTGCTAACATATCGTGCCATAGATCACCATCAGTTACTCAGTATATTTGTTCAATATGTTGTTATTATCATTTCTAATTATGGAACCATTCAGTGATGGGGCGGAATAGGATTTGCTTGGTTGGTTTATTGAGATCCCAAGTAGATGAGCGTGTGAGTATGGAGATCTCCCTAAAGGCCCTATCACACCTCACTGGATTTGGGGGAAACGGACAGAAAACGAACAATGTCCGGTTTGTGTCCGTACAAGTTTTGAACACGCACAAAACTAGGAACCGATGCCGCCAGATTGACGTCTACAGTTCTTGTCCGGTTTGAGTTTGTTTCATCTGTTGGCTGTCCGTTTCATGTCTGTTTCATGTCCATTTCATGTCCATTCGTCCAGTGGCCATTGACCCGATAGCGCAACATTTTGACACATTTTAATACATTTTGATACTTCTCACCACCGGACTAGACAATTCTGTCCGTTGCTCAATCCGGCGAGGTGTGACAGCCGCTTAATACACAAATTGTAAACACGGGGGAATGGTGTGGCCGAAGGGTGTGTGTGTGTGTGCAGGAGAGGGGGTTGCCCCTTCCACATATTATAAAAAGTGATACAAAAATGTGAATTCTGGTGCATTTTGACGAAACATATGTGTAATAAAACAACAAAAAGAAGCTAAGCTAATTCTTTGGTGGATTACAATTTAAAAGCAGGACATCAGGAGATTGCGATTATTTTGCTATGTTTTACGAAGATCTCCTTCCAAACAGGGAGACTTGACACCTCTGGGTTTACATGGGTTAGTTGGTTGTTGGAGTTTTATATCATGGAAACATCTATGGTCATATCAGGACGGGTACCGATTTGTGGCAGTGCACACTCTTGGCGACTTTCTGCTGCTTCACTGGGAGACCAGGCCACCAGCACCATGACCTGATATCCCACTCATTCACATTATCCTGACAATGAGCTAACCAGTCCTTGCCCTATCCTAATAATGCCGAGTGCCTGGCTAGGAAGTGACAAGTATCAATTTAGTAAATTATTAATTTGACTCGACCGGGAATTGAACTCCTGACCTTCCGCACGGGAGCCCTTCGATCTACCGAATCGACCACCGCGTCCGGTACCTCTGGGTTTAGAGGGATGTCTGTGTGTGTGTGTGGGGGGGGGGGGGTGCTGCTTGTACAAGTAGAACTAGTCAATATGTATATTCTGAGATACCGTCGCTGTCCACCAGCCTGTAATCAGGCCTCTGGCCATGTCTGGGTGGTGCTGAGGCACACTGTATACTTCTAGATAATTGATGCAGTGTAGTTGTTGAGCTTGTATGTATGCCCATTCTCCTCCATCCAGGACTGTCATGGGTATGCACAGTAGTACACACAGAGTCGTCAGTGTGTGTGAGTGTGTATGTGTGATTGTGTATGTGTGAGTGTGTGTACGTGTGAGTGTGTGCATGTATGTGAGTGTGTGTATGTAGGTGTGTGAGTGTGTGTGCGTGTGCATGTGTGTATGGTAGTGTGTATGTGGCTGAGAGTGTATGTGTGTGAGTGTGTGTGCGTGTGTATATGTGTATGTGTGCGAGTGTATGTGAGTGTGTGTATGTAGGTGTGCATGTGTGTGGGTGTGTGCATGTGTGAGTGGTTGTGTGTGCGTGTGTGTATATGTGTGTATGAGTGTGTGTGTGTGTATATGTGTGTGCATGTGTGTATGTGCGTGTGTGTGAGTGTGTATGTAGGTGTGAGTGTGTGCATGTGTGTGAGTGGTCGTGTGTGTATGTGAGTGTGTTTGAGTGTGCGTGCGTGCGTGCGTGTATATATGTGTGCGTGTGTGTGTATATATATATATGTGTGTGTGTGGTGCACTGGTGGAGCAACATCCGGTCCTGCTGCGCACACACGGGGGTAGATGAGGGTTACTATGCTTATTAATTAGGTCACCGCACTCTGTGGCCGAGTCGGTAGAGCACAGGCTTCCCGTCGGGAGGTCAGGAGTTTGGATCCCAGCCAAAGTCAAAGCCAGTGACTTAATAAAATTGATACTTGTCACTACACACCTAATCTGGTGCTCGGCAGGATAGTGCAAGGACTGGATAGCTCAGTATCAGAATAATGTGACTGAGTGGGATATCGGGTCATGATGCCAGTGGTCTGTTCTCCCAGTGAGGCAGCACTATTAAGTCACCATGTGTGCCCACTGTGACGAGTCAGTACCCCTCCTGATAGGACCATAGATGTTGCTAGGACGTAAAACCCAAACAAACAAACTAATTAGGTCAGGCTGTCATTGCTCTGTAACTGGGGTTTAATCCGCTGTCAGAGGGTATGGGAGCATTGAACATACATAACATACCAGAAGCAACCTGTCTTCTTCTTCTTACGCCAACCACCCAACTTTGGGCATAGGCTACAAACAAGGGCTCTCCAGTTATCCCGGTCCTGGGCCATCTTCTCCAGCTGTCTCCATGTATGGCCAGACCTCTTCACATCTGCCTTCAGGTCACGGTGCCAGCTGTTTCTTGGCCTGCCTCTCTTCCTTTTCCCCGGTGGATTCCAGGAGAGAGCATGTCTTGCAGTGTTGGATACTTTTGAGTTTCTTGTTCGTGATTCTGTAACGTTGTTCTTTTTTTCCGGGGTGGGGTTGTTGGCCCCCACGCCCAACCAACCAACCTTGAGGACCAGTTGCTGCTCTTAGTCTGTCCTCTACCATGAGACCTGCCCGGCTTGGTCCTGCATTGAACATACATAACATACCAGAAGCAACCTGTAGCATTACAATTTTTATGGGAAACACATTTTGGGGTTCCGTGCCCAGGACTCATGGGAACCCATCGGTAACGATGTTGTTGGTTGTGAACTAAAATCTTATGGGAACCGAAATTTCAGTTCCATTGTTTTTCCAGCATGGTGCCAACACGCGACTGGAAACAATTATTACCGTGAAATCCTATGGGTTGTATAATGGGGTTATATCTATTGTAGAATATTTGTTAACACAGTTTCACTGCAATGTGCAGTGAAAACACATGCATGGCATGAGTTCTATCAAGTTTGGTCATCAGGCACATATGGGCTCAAAATGAGCTATATAACATAGTGAGTGATACTGATAGAGTTGCGAGGAACACAAATCCCACTTCCGGCGGTGTAAACACACCAGGTCCAAGATTCAATCTCTCCTTAGGGACCAGCGGGCTATATCCCGGAAATGGCATATTACCAAATAATCACCCATCCACAAATATATCAATAGGGAGCGAACTTGAATATTTGCTGTGAATGTTTCAAAAGCAAGCAAGGTTTTGCATCCTGCCAACATCTAAGGTAATATCATGGTGGGTACCGACTTGTGACAGTGCACACTGATGGCAACGTTATTGTGCTGGCCCACTTGGGAGACCAGGTCGCCGACACCATGACCTAATATTATACATTAGCTAACCAGTCCTTTGTCCTAGCCTAGTAATGCCAAGCACCAGGATAGGTTGATTGATTGGTGGTTGCTTAATGCCATGTCGGCTAGGCTAGGTAGCGACAAATATCAATTTTGTAAGTCGTTATTTTGACTCGACCAGGAATCGCACTCCCGACCTTTCGCATGAAAGGCCTGCGCCCACCCGATTCGGCCACTGTTCATATAGCCCTATTTGGTAGCATCTGTCGGCATATATTTATCTCATGTAGCTTTTTTGAGGGGGCGAATATTTGCAAGACCCTTAGTTTGGCCTCTTTCTGGTTGGCTGTGTGGTTAGTAACCTAGCCTCCATTGGGGACATATAAAGCACAGAAGGCCTTTGGGTGGGGTGTGAGGGGGGCAGGGGGCGAAAGAAGGCCCGTGGGCGGCGGGGTGGGGGAGGGGGGGGGGGGCGAGGAGAGGGGGCGTGGAGAGGGCGGAGGAGCGGATAGACAAACGGTCACGTGACAATGGGGTTGTAAAGGAGCCTGCTTCCTGAGTGTAGCCGCGAGGTGGCGCCAATATCGCACTCAAGGGGTTGCACAAGAAATCCTTCAAGAGACACCAGCAGACAAAAAGACCCCTACTGTTCAAATAGCAAAGGTCCCCCTTTTGCCGGCGGCGGGCCGCGTTGGTACGGGGAGAGGGGCCGGAGGGAGACGACGGGGAGAGGCGCCGGAGGGAGGCGATGGGGCGGGGGGGGGGGGGATAAGGCATGGGGGAAGTTGGAGCAGGGTGGGGAAGGCGAGGGGGCGGCGGTGAGGCGAGGGGAATTGGGAAGAGGTAGACTATTTTAGAAGCTGGGGGCAGTGTGGTCGATCATAGCATTGGTTTTGCTGCTGTGTTGAAAGTGGGGTTGAGTGGGTGTGTGTATGTGTGTTTGTGTGTATATGTGGGTATGTTAGTGTGTGTGTATGTTTGTATGTGCATGTGTTTCTATTATGTGTGTGTGTTTGTGTATTTATGTATATTATATTATGTGTGCCTGTGTGTTTGCCTGTGTTTGTGTATGTCTGCTTGTATTTTGTGTATGTGTGTATGTGTTTTTGTCTGTATGCATGTTTTGTATGTGTGGTTGTGTGTGTTTGTGTGTGTATGTGTGTTTTGTGTGTGTTTGTCTGTGGTCATGTGTATGTCTGTGCCTGAGTGTCTGTCGGTCTTTTTCGTGTGCATGTGTGATCGTGTCTGCGTGTGCATGTGTGTGTGTGTACAGATTACCACCTCACCTTTGTCGGTATGTATTTCTTTGGTAAGACAGAGCTACATTTTATAATATGTTCTATGTTATACAGTACAACCCCGTTAAGCCAAGCTCGGTTAAACTAAACGATCGGTTAATCCAAACTTTTTTCGGCGGCCCGGCAAAATACTACCCTTTATCATATAAAAAATTTGGTTAAACCAAAGTTGGTTAATCCAAACAATCGGTTAATCCAAACAAAATTGTCGGGCCCCAGGCTACTTCCGGTATGGTTAAACCAAACTTTCATGTGGTTATAAGGTCATCTGATACTTTTTTTATATGATAAATGGTAGTATTTTGCCGGGCCGAAAAAAGTGTGGATTAACCGATCGTTTGGTTTAACTGAGCTTGGTTTAACTGGGTTATACTGTATATACATTAAAAAAACAATACTCAAAGTGTCCACATATATTGTATATTGCATTCATAATGCACCTGCGTTTTTGCCAAAGCCAGGTCAAAGTGGAAGCCAAAGCCCGGTTAAACCAATGATCGGTTAAACCAAACAAATTTCTAGGGTACCTTCAAGTTTGGTTTAACGGGGTTATACTGTATTGACTATGGCTTGACGAGACATGTGTGAGTGATCAACCCTCAACATTCACAAATCCACACAAATGTCAAAATGTTGCACATTTTAATGACATGTGTAATGTTATATTGGCTACATTTGACTAGCCTGTAACCTACGAGGCTTATGACTGGACGCGGTGGCCGAATCGGTAGAGCGCGGGCTTCGCTTGCGGGAGATCAGTAGTTCGGATCCTGGTCGAGTCAAACCAATGACTTATACAATTGATACTTGTCGCTTCCTAGCCTGGCGCTCGGCATTAATAAGATAGGGTGAGGACTTGTTAGCTCAGTGTCAGGATAATGTGACTGAGGGGGATATCGGGTCATGGTACCGGCAGCCTGATTTCCTAGTGGTGCAGCACTATGAAGTCGCCATGAGTGCGCACTGTCACAAGTTGGAACCCATCCTGATATAAATAACCCTAGAAGTTGCCAGGACATAAAACTCCCAACAACCAACCAACCAACCTACGATGCATCACGTATACCCAGCCAGGATTGCTGAATTAAGACATAGCGGGGATTGTGTCCACTTTATGGGTGTCCCAACGCAATTTATAACCCAATTAAATCAACGGTAAATTAATAATATGGTAATCTAATGAGATGTGCGCTTTGACGCTGGCCTGAATAGCCGGTGTAGGACGTTCAAAACACTACCCCGTTGAAAACACTACGGTAGTGTTTTCAACCTAAGTTCAAAACACCACCGTAGTGTTTTCAACTTAAGTTCAAAACACTACTGTTAAGTTCAAAACACTACCCCTACGTACATCCAAAACACTACCCAAGTTCAAAACACTATCATAACAAGGCAGTTGGGGCTGTAAGTGTAATGCCGTACTATTTGGTTTGGTTATTGGGAGTTTTATGTCCTGGAAACATCTAAGGTCATATCAGAACCCACATACTTGTAGTATATATGCTGATATCACTGCGGCGTCTGCACCACGTATTAGTATACACCGATGGTGGTGCGGCAACTGCACCACATATTAGACTATGCTGATCATGCTGTGGTGTTTGATTGTTTGTTTATTGTTGTTTTATGTCCCAGCAACATGTATGGTCATCTCAGAACGGGTACTGACTTGTGACAGTGCACACTCATGGCAACTTTATAGTGCTGCCCCACTGGGAGACTAGGCTGCCTACACCATGAGAGTAGTGTTTTGAACTTAAAGGGAGTGTTTTGAACTTAAGGATAGTGTTTTCAGCGTGGCCACGGTAGTGTTTTGAACCTACCTTTAACTAAGTTGAAAACACTACCGTAATGTTTTGAACATAGGTTGAAAACACTACCGTAGTGTTGTTGTCGGGTAGTGTTTTGAACTTACCTCACCGGCACGTGATGGGGATATTGATACTGTTTGCCTCGTGTTTGCCTAGTCGGTGAACAGATTAAAGTCCGCCAAGTCAATCCCTGCACTCTATCTATCCCACATGGGAATAGCATGCATCTTAAAGCTGCATAATCCGTTGAAAGCATCAAATTTTCAAAACCAAAACAATGACCTAGATTTATTTCTACATATATCTAAGTTAGCTCCTGATGCACTTATTAAGTATGTGTTGCCTCAAGAATTCCGGATTCAAAAGTAAAAATATTTACCTAGATTTTGAACCTGCGTATCACACTTAGATATTGACGCAGTTAATTTGACCATTTCTTTGAAGACAAGATATCATGTACTCTCTTTTGGCTGCCAGCACTGTTCTTAAAGCTGCATAGTCCGATGAAGCATCAGCTTTTAAAAAACCAAGATGATTACCTAGATTTGATTCTACATATCTAACTTAGGTATTGATGCCCTGAGTAAGTATTTGTTGCCACATAGAAGGCTTACAAAGTCAATTTAACAGAACCTGTTACTGCAGAAGTCTAAGGTGTCACTATTTTGGCATGCTTGCCAAATTTAATTTGGCATCTTTGTACTAAAAATATCCCAAAAGTTAGCGATTTAAAATAAAAGCTACTTCAAACTAATGTGAGATATATTATAGCGATCAAACTAATATATTTATCTCAGAAAATTACAAAAACTCAGAACCACTGGACTATGCAACTTAATGTCCGCCCAAGTCAATCCCATCACTCTATTGAATAACATGCATCTTAAAGTTGCATAATCCGATGGTTTTGAGTTTCCGTCATTTTCTACGATAAATATAGTAGGTTGATCGTTATAATCTATATTTCTTTAGTTTGAACTAATTTTATACAGGAATGAAAGATCTCCGCGATTTCGCGGATTTCTTCGATTGAAACAAATATGTTCCGATTAACATTCAACAAAATGCCAAGGAATATGGATGTATATCACTGTGCATGACAACTATTGGTTAGTTTGAATCCTGTTCTTATATGACATTAAATGTTACTAGAACATAAAACCCAAATAAGAAAATATTAGGTATCGGCGATAATACAGTCACAAGGTCAGGTAAGGCGACTGGCACCTTGCGACATGGAAGGCTGGCTTCCGAGGATTGGCGTTAATGTGCGTGAATGTTAGTTGTAATCCAGGCGCATGAGTGCCTGGAGCGAGATAAGTAACATGATGAGAATCGTACAATCAGGAAAATAACGTCAAGCTCAGCACTTAACCTTTATAAGAGAGGGCTGGGTGGGTGGGTGAAGATTAGTGTTGCTCCTAAGAAAGCGAGAAGCGAAGTGAGGAATGGGGGGAAGTGGTCACGTGCTGAGTGTCGACTTGCTTCGTGCGTGAATTAAATATGTTGCCTCGTGAACATACGTAATCTCGACTTGATTTCTGCTTTCTTTTTGCCAGAGACTACTTTCATTCCTGTTTATATGAAAGGGTTCACTTTGCAGATGCTTGAAATGAAAACATGCCAAATTAATTTGAGTAAATATGTCAAGAGTAAACATGTCCCACTCACTGCTTCACTGGTCACAGCTGGTCCAGTGTATTATTAAGAACCCCGACATCATAATTCATAAACTCACATAACTAACTACACTAGAGTTACACTAGAGTTACACTAGAATATTTCTAGCAAACTGATATTTATATACCGCTTGCCTAACTGCAACTGAACATTAAAACTTACTACAACTTTACCAACTGAATACAGAAGATAACTTCTGCTTACATTCTAAATACTATGTAAATACTCACATTGATCTGACTAATATTGATCTAATTATATGACACTACTGTTACCATATTGCTATGGAACTTTTGGGTTACAGAATTTCATTGTGTGACATGCTGCAAATTGTGTATTCAACAGTTATTGTACACCTTATTCAATATACCTTTTGTGTAAATAACCCTGACTTGAAAAATGTCTGGAAGACCAGTCCTTCGGCACTGACAAAAGACTTATTCACAGAATAAACATATTTACCAACAAAAAAAGAGAGAAAAAAGATGCTTAGACATCAAAGACTTCATGAATGACAGGTTCCATTAAATTGAGTTACTATTCCTTCTATGCCGCAATAAATGTTTAATAAGTGCAGCAGTTTCTAAGTTGGATACGTAGGTTCAAGTCTCTGTAAGTGTTCTGGTTTTGGAAATGTGATGTTTTAATCCAGCTACTTCCCGTCCTGATATGACCTTAGATGTTGCTAGAGCGTAAAACAACAACAAACAAACAAACATCCAGCTACTTTGATGCTTTCGTGTCTTGATGCTTTCACACCAGCTTTAACTTGGGTTGTCAGACACTAGCTGATGCTCCCAGTACGA
Source organism: Branchipolynoe longqiensis (assembly GCA_030323885.1). Lineage (NCBI taxonomy): Eukaryota > Metazoa > Annelida > Polychaeta > Phyllodocida > Polynoidae > Branchipolynoe > Branchipolynoe longqiensis. The sequence goes on from CM059188.1 coordinate 37,665,913, forward strand.
TATTCATAGATTAGAATCTTCCGCGTTTATCCGGAATTCCGGATATTTTATCTGCTCCGATTTCCCCCCGGATATAGTCCAAATTAGCGATTATTCCGGGTTTTGCACTAACCACCAATTCAATCGCCATATTTTCCTAATTTCTTTTTTTGTCAGGCCATTCTCACCTATGATATATTGGTCATGTATTGCTACGTGAGAATTACAACACTGATGATGGCATGGCAACATATTCTGACCCAACTGAGATTAATATCTTACTCTTGAACATTACCAAGACACTTTTTTATGAAGCAATTACTTATTATCGCGTGGTGAATTAATAACCGGGCGCTGCAATGAAGTGTGCACTTCGTCACTGATGTATGCTGATCGATCTGCAGGGCGGGTATTGACACTGATTGCTTCATGTTTGCTGAGTGGGTGGTGGGTTTAAAGTCCACTGACGGTCTGAGAACCGGTGTCACGTGGTTAAGTGTTACATTGTGGGTGCTGTAAAAATAAACACTGTCGGCTGGTCGGTAGGATAGCTGTTGTTGGCTGTCTATTTAATTTCCAACTATGTGATTGCCGACACAGTCATCTGGTAGGTAGGATACCTGCTGTTGACTGTCCATTTAATTTCCATCTATGTGATTGCAGACACTGTCGGCTGGTCGTTAGGATACCTGCCGTTGACTTTCCATTTAATTTCCATCTATGTGATTGCAGACACACTGTTGGCTGGTCGGTAGGATACCTGCTGTTGACTGTCCATTTAATTTCCATCTATGTGATTGCAGACACACTGTCGGCTGATCGTTAGGATACCTGCTGTTGACTGTCAATTTAATTTCCATCTATGTGATTGCAGACACACTGTCGGCTGGTCGGTAGGATACCTGCTGTTGACTGTCCATTTAATTTCCATCTATGTGATTGCAGACACACTGTCGGCTGGTCGTTAGGATACCTGCTGTTGACTGTCCATTTAATTTCCGTCTATGTGATTGCAGACACACTGTTGGCTGGTCGGTAGGATACCTGCTGTTGACTGTCCATTTAATTTCCATCTATGTGATTGCAGACACACTGTTGGCTGGTCGGTAGGATACCTGTTGTTGACTGTCCATTTAATTCCCATCTATGTGATTGCAGACACACTGTCGGCTGGTCGTTAGGATACCTGCTGTTGACTGTCTATTTAATTTCCATGTATGTGATTGCAGACACACTGTTCGCTGGTCGGTAGGATACCTGCTGTTGACTGTCCATTTAATTTCCATCTATGTGATTGCAGACACAGTGTTCGCTGGTTGGTAGGATACCTGCTGTTGACTGTCCATTTAATTTCCATCTATTTGATGCCCAGTGTCAACTGTGCCGATTAATATTATATTCGGGTACTTAGTCTGATGAAACATCAAATTTTCAAAACCAAAACACTCCCCTAGATTTGATTCTACGTATCTAACTTAGATGCTGGTGCACTTATTAAGCAGGTCTTGCCTGCCACATAGATGGGCGTACTGATTCAATTTGACAGAACCTGTTACTGGATAAGTCTATGCTGTCAGAGTTTTGGCGTGTTTGCCAAAATTAATTTGGCATGTTTGCACTTTAAATATCTGAGAAATTAACCATTTAAAATTAAAGTTACTTCAAACTAAAGTAAGGTAGAATATAACAATTTAATATATTTACTTCAGAATAATGACTAAATCAGAAAACCGTTGGACTATGCAACTTCAAAGTTACATAATCCAGTGTTTCTAAATTGTTGCTACATTTTTAATATAAATATAATAGATTGATCGTTATTATCTATTTTATTTTTATTTTGGAGTAACTATGATTAGAATTGGCTAACGTTGGAGATATTTGAAGTAAAAATATGCAAAATAATGTCGGTGTTTGCACCAAAAATAAATGTTTACAAAGTACAGTAAAACCTCTCTAAATCGACCGTCCTTGGGACCGACTATAAGTGGTCCATTTAGGGAGTTGGTCGGTTTAGGGAGTTAGAATATGGTTACAATGGTATTGTTAGGACCCAAATAAAGCGATCGATATAGGGGAGTGGTCGATCTGTGGATGTGGTCGGTTAGAGAGGTATTTAAATTGGATATATAGGATCAAATATAGGCAAATGCTTTTGTTTAAGAAATTGTATGGTTTCATCGGGTTGTGCAGTTTTAATTGTGGTTCTAGAAACCACCACCACCACTTCCACTAGCGCCACCGCCACCGCCACCACCACCACCACCACCACCACCACCGAAATATTGGAAAACAAGTATCAATAATAACAATAATAATAATAGAATTCCATTTCGCGCCTTTATCCTCACATAATACTTATACACCGGTCGGAGTGTGGTGGTAGGATGAACAATATTGGAGAACAAGTATCAATAATAACAGATATAATAATAATAATAATAATAATAATCAGGACGTATAACTTCAACAAACAAACAAAGCAAACAATAATAATAATGGAATTCCCTTCCACCCCTTCATACTCGCATAATACATATACGTCACTCTCTTCCACCCTTCCCTGTTAAAGCCGTGCAGTTGGGAATGTAATACTAATACATGCTCAAGTGACTCTTTTGGAGTACAGTTGATTCGTTGACAAAACACGCCCATGTGTGTCGCCTACACAAAGCGGACACTAGTAGTATAAGAAGTGACGCTCTGAGACGTGGGAAAGGAGTGGTCCCCAGGCGCCGTAGTGGTGGGTGTGGGTGTCTGAGCCAGTACGCATGAGCACACCGCTAGGGGGCAGTGCGACGCTTGTCGACAAGGCACCTAGTTATACAGCCTTATGTTTAAGCGTCATGTGCGACAGTCAGGAACAGTGGCGCTACAAACACACTTTATATATGTATATGTATATATATATATATATATATATATATATATATATATATCTTGTAGGAAATAATTATATATATATGAATACTAATTCATTACAACTATAGTGCACACAACAGTAAGATGTATAGTATATATGTGTGTAAATGTACTGAATTTATAGTGATGTATACCGTTATTTATTATTGTATATACTATATGTCTCATTATTTGTGTGTAGTCAGGCTCTAGTCTGGTATCTCTACATTGCCCATTGAGCGATGTACAAATACACCCCTCCCTACTGCCTGCTTGGCCTGCTGTGGCCTTGGTATAAAATCACATCTGTGAGAACAAGCGGTTTCACTTGCTATCCTGACCTCACTTCATCCACACTTCTCTCTATCTCCTCTCCACTGTCCATGCTCCTCCTTGATATTGCCTGAAAAGAGTTCCAGAGGGCGGGAGCCTGCCAGCATTTCACTTTCTACTCTTAATCTGTCCGTGTCTTTGGCTCGCCGGCTGGTCACCATAGAGCAAACAGACACGATCCTTTGACTCAACTCTCCTCATTTCTCTTTCCTATACTCTACCCTTTTCTTTTTTTTCTCCCAGGCTTACTTCTCCCCCTGATCAAGGCAGTTGTTTGCTTGGGTGGAGACCTCTACCTTTTCGTTTCTCTCGCTTTGTTCGTCTTGCTGGAACCGCTGGCCCCATCTTTACCCGTCCCTTCCTTGGAATCCCTTGCTGCTGTCTGCTGGATACAAGTGCTGTGCTACCGCCGGACCGGAGTGATTCTGGACCGCCCCCAATGAGTCGTCGTTTAATAGTTGTAAAGACATCCCCCAGCTTCTACAACTGTCCCACCAGAAGATTATTCTTCAACCAAAGATTGGGCCGATTTATCAGTGCCTCTCTATAATGCTGCAGTTCTGCAGCCGGTAACCGTCATAAGGTTAGAAACACCCCAGAAGCCAAGTCAATAAGTGGCTTCCCAGAGAGTGTGTACCCTTGACATTAAGATAACAGACCCCGGACATATAGAGAGGGGAGTATCTGTATCTGCAGTACCCGTAATACAGGCATCCCTGCCCCACAACATCCTCACCCAGACATTAAAACTAACCAACACTCAGTCATAACCGACCACCATAGTCTGACGTCCGTAATCACTAGCTATGACTCAGGGATAAAAGATCTCAGCGATTTCGCGGATTTCCCCAAATTTTTATAATCACCGATTAACATTCACAAAATGCCATGGATATATGACAGCAATTTATTCGTCCAAATCACATTCTTATATTACCTTCGATGTTGTTAGAACATCAAACCTGAATGAAAAGAAAGAGTTAGGCATGGGTGATAATACAGTCACAACAAGGATATTTGAAACCTGACTTCCGACATTTTTCCTGCGATTCCCTGACGGTGCTAATTCTTTGGAGGGTTGACTATGTCCGTGTTTTCGCAGAAATTAGGCATCTGTGGGTTTTTTTCTTGAAGATTTATACTGCCTATCATTCAAGTCTGAATAGGCTTGTTTTCACCATTAGACAGTTTGTTGATAGAAAGCCTGAGTCTACACTTTTACCGACCCAAGGGATTTTTAACCTCCCACACCACATAGACATGGTATGAGAGCAACTGGCCTTTGATGTCGCTGTAAGTTATACACAGCGGTGGAAATCCAAATTGGCAGAGGTGGGGGCATGGGAATCGAACCACCGACCTTCAGATTAGGAGTCTGACCTAGAAAAAAGTCAGACACTCTAACCACTCCGCCACAGAGAACACCACTGTGTAATAATAACCACAATTTGATTCGGCCCTACGTCGCTTAGGAGGGGGGTTACTAACAAATTGGCGTTATGTTAACCTATGTTAAATTGTTCCACACTAAGTGTCCGACCGAATTTGATCAGACTGTTGGACGCTCCCTCCACTAGTCGGGCTAGGTCGGCTGCACTCTCTTTGGTTAGAGACTTGCATTAGAATAACTATAGAGAGGGATCGATACCATGGTCCTCCACCAGATGGGCCCACAGTCCCCAGACCACACACACACACGCGCACGCACACACACACACATACACACATCCATACCCGGCCTCACATGCCCTACATAACGTTTATATCTCTCCCTACCTTCACCCAACCTGCCACTCGATGGAGTGCCTGACTGGCTTCCCATGCGGGAGGTTGTAGGTTCGAACACCAACTGAATGAATCCAATAACCTACCTAGCCATCCACTCTTTTGTTTGTTCGTTTTTGTTTGTTTGTTTAACGACCCCCCCCCCCCCTAGCACAAACAGTAAACATAGGCTATTGGGGGTCATACAGTGGTTAAGCATATCCGACTAAAACATATCATTTAAAAAAATTACATTTTATCAAACAGGTAAATTAGAGCAAAGATATGTATAGTTAGGCACTCAACATTACTGGGATAGGACAAGGACTAGTTGGCTCAGTGTCAGGATAATGTGAATGAGTGGAATATCGGGCCATGCTGCTGGCAGCCTGTGCTCCCCAGAGTCTCAGTGGAGCAGCACTATAAAGTCACAAGGACTAGTTGGCTCAGTGTCAGGATAATGTGAATGAGTGGAATATCGGGCCATGCTGCTGGCAGCCTGTGCTCCCCAGAGTCTCAGTGGAGCAGCACTATAAAGTCACAAGGACTAGTTGGCTCAGTGTCAGGATAAGGTGGAATATCGGGCCATGCTGCTGGCAGCCTGTGCTCCCCAGAGTCCCAGTGGAGCAGCACTATAAAGTCCCCATGAATGCACACTGTCACAAGTTAGTACCCACCCTGAACATATGCTAGCATGTGAAACTCCAACAAACAAACCCAACTGTATTAATAATGCATTCTCCATAATGGTATCATTGCAATGTTCAATACCATTTCCAGCCCGATGCTTATCGTAGGTTATGAAGCTAAAGTCTGTTAAAGCTGGATAATCCGATGAAAACATCAATTTTTCAAAACAAAAACAATTATCCAGATTTGATTATGCATTTCTGACTTAGAATTGGATACTGATGCACCTATTAAGCATTTGTTACCACATAGAAGGGAATTACGAGTCAATTTAATAGAACCTGTTACTGCAGAAGCCTATGGTGTTAGAGTTTTGGCATGCTTGCCAAAATTAATTTAGCATATTTTCACTTCAAATATCTCAAACGTTAACCATTTAACATAAAAGTTACTTCAAAGTAAAGTAAGGTAGATTATACCGATCAACCTAATATCACGGGATGGCCAAATGAGTTAGAGCGTCCGTCTCCCGTGTTGGTAGATCGTGGGGTCGTGGGTTCGAACCCTGGCCGAGTCAAACCAATGACTTAAAAATTGATACTTGTCGCTTCCTAGCCTGGCGCTCGGCATTAATAGGATAGGACAAGGACTGGTCAGCTCAGTGTCAGGATAATGTGACTGAGTGGGATATCAGGTCATGGTGCTGGTGTTCTGATCTTCCAGTGGGGCAGCACTATAAAGTTGCCATGAGTGTGCACTGTCACAAGTCGGTACCCGTCCTGATATCACCTTAGATGTTGCCAGGACTTAAAACAACAACAAACAAACAAACATATTTATCTCAGAAAATGATATAAACTGAAAACCATCGGACTATGCCATGCAACCTTAATAAACACTTCATCACCCTAATATACGGGTTTGAAGCCAAGCAGGCTTCTAGAATGTCTATTAAAGTTGCATGGTCCGATGAAATATTTATTTTTCAAAACCGAAACATGTATCTTCATTTGATTATATATATCCAGCTTAGATATTGGTGCATTAACTAGTGATTTGGGACATCATATATAGAATAATCAGTGGATTTACTACGTTAGATGACCAGGCTATTTGATTATTTAGGTCATTCCACATCACGTGGTCATCGCGAGATGTCAATACTAGTCATAGCGAGAGCACTTTTGGAAAGTTTGTCGAAAGTATTTTGGGTTCTTTCAGCTCAAATTGCTTCAAAACTAGCCATTTTCCCATCAAAATGACTCAACACTAATGATTAGTAGGTCATAACGATCAATTTGATATATTTATCTAAAAAATAAGGCAACAATTCAAACGCGATCGGACTATGCAACCTTAATATCTCGGTCAATACGCACCCAAAAGGTCCTCGGGCATCACGCCTCCTTGTTTGGCAATAACTGCCTAGTAAATGGCGCAGATCTATTATGCTAATGTGGGCTGAGTGCAGCTAATCGTATTCATTTATTCCACATGCTGTCTGTAAACACGCCATTTGCGCAGCAGCTGACCCTGGCAACCCTCATCTTCTGTGCCAAGTACCATTTGGAACCGCACTTCTGGGTGCCTCCCAGCCCGTTTTAGGGTTCTGTCCTTTGTGTCAGTAGGTTGTTATGTAAATATTTATACACACATTATATATATATATAATGTGCTATATATAAAATATATAGCATATATATATAACATATTTATAACATATATCTTTTTTTCTTTTTTTGGTAAATGAATTTTATAGCACTAGTCTTCCGGTATTTTTGTATTTACACAATTTCTTTTTTTAAACATGTTTTATATAATGTATTAAAATGTGAAGTAGATTCTGAAATTAAAGTGTACATAGCATACATAATATATACATAGCATATATATATATATAACATATACTCGTTCGGATTGGTTGTTTGATGGAGTTTTGCATCCTGGCAACATCTAGGGTCATATCAGGATGTGTACTGACTTGTGACAGTGCGCGCTTATGGTGACTTTATAGTGCTGCCCAACTGGGAGACCAGGCTGCCAGCACCATGACCTGATATCCCACTCAGTCACATTATCCTGACATTGAGCCATCCAGTCCTTTCCCTATCCTATTAATGCCGAGCGCCAAGCCAGGAGGTGACAAGTATCAATTTAGTAAGTTATTGGTTTGACTCGACCGGTAATTCGAACTCCCGATCTCCTGCATTGGAGGCCTGCACTTTACCGATTCGGCCACCATGTCGGGTCCAGTAACTATGTATAATTTTATTATAGTACAACCTAATGTGATCAAATAAAGCTCGCTTTGAACGCAAGCCTGCCATGTCAGATACCAAAGGCATTGTTTGCGGTCGCCAATATGTGGGCATCGTGTGCAGTAATGCCAGCTTCCACAGCTCACTGATGTAAATCACAGTCCCCCCACCCACTAACCCACCCACCCTGCCGGCATACTTACACAGGCGCCCACACACATGCACACATACACACATGAACACATACACACGCACACACACACACACACACACAGATTCCACAGCTTACTGATGTAAATCACAGTCCCCCCTACCCCCACACCCACACCCACCCTGCCAGCATACTTACACAGGCGCCTACACACATACACATACACACGCACACAGACACACATACACATACAGATTCCACAACTTACTGATGTAACTCACAGTCCCCCCCCCGCCCCCACCCACCCTGCAAGCATACTTACACAGGCACACTCACACATGTGCACATCCACACATCCACACACACAGCTCATTGGTTTAAATCACAGACCCCCAACCCTGCCAGCACACTTACACAGGCGCACACACACACACACATGCACACATGCAAACATACACACATGCACACAGACACACATGCATATTCACAGTTTCTACCGCTCATTGGTGTAAATCACAGAAGCCCCCCCCCCCCTCCCCGGCCTGCCACCACACTCACACAGGCGCTCACACAGGTGCACACAGACACACATGCACACATATCATTCCTCTCTAGTACTAGCAATGCAGGCGGCTCCTTTTCACATTTCATGCACACCACTGTATAACTGTGGTTATGTGTTTGTGTGTTGGTGTGGATGTGTGTGTGTTGGTGTGAATGCCTAGTTAACAACACATCTGCCTTGAGTGGCGGACACCACTGAACATCCCTCCACCTTGCAGACGACACTTACCGAATCAATCAATTGACAACTCATGTGTGGTTAGAGGAGAAACCGGACACATAAGGCCAAATCCACACGTAGGAATCGGTGGTGAATTAACATAAATAAATGCACAGACAACATGGATGTGGAAGGAGGGAGGAGGTGGAGGGAGTGGTGGTGTGGTTGTGTGAGTGTGGTTGTAGTAGTAGTAGTGGCTGACAGGGCAGGGTTGTCAAATCGGTAGAGTATGGGCCTCGCGTGCATATGTTCGGGAGTTCGTTTTCCCGGTCGAGTCAAACCAATGACTTAAAAATTGATACTTGCCGCTTCCTAGCCTGGCGCTTGACATTACTAGGATATGGCAAGCACTGGTTAGCTCAGTGTCAGGATAATATGACTGAGTGGGATATCGGGTCATGGTGGTGGTGGCCTGATTTCCTAGTGGGGCAGCACTATAAAGTCGCCATGAGTGTGCACTCTCACAAGTCGGTTCCCGTTCTGATATGGCGTAAAGAAACCACCAATCAATCAACCAAACAATCTAATTATGCGAAAACTACCTACCAATAGATAAGTGTAGTTAAGTGAAAAGGAGTTATTTCTGGTTACAATTTGAAATTCTTCTTTTGAAACAATTAAAACAACAGAGGTTTTAACAGAATACCTAACGGCTCGAAAATTACATACCAGCCGTGTTGTTAACAAAAAGTTAGTTATTTCTGCAATATTTAAGGATGTATAGTTTAAAATTTTATTAATTTATTTTGACCTATTTTATTTCAATAATGGTATACAGAGAATCGTCGATGAAATGTACATTGAGCATTAGTTTGAATAATTTATCTTTGCAAGCTAATGCAGTTAATTATTCCGATTGAAAATTGAATTGTAATTTTTCAATTCAAACTACCCCCCCCCCCCCTGCAGACTTCAAAGATACCGCTGAGTAATCGGAAACAAACATTTGTTTTTTTGTCGTTCAGCCTTGGTGCAATTTGTCGATGTTGGTTTGTCTATGTAGGTTCATTGAGGTGGGAAACCCCAACCTTGGAAGTTACAGCGTTTTCTGTTGCCAGGGAACCCGGCGGTTGGCAACGGGCTGGTGGATGCACAGACCTGGAATGATAGACCTGAGAAATGGCACAGATGGTCTTATATACTCATCGAAAGGGGGCGGGTGGGGGGTGGGGGTATTCACGCAAATTCCCCGGAAACAGGACTCGTAATGCCACTAAAGAATGGGCTAAGCAAAATGGGTCTGTTAGTTGGTTGTTGGAGTCTAAGGTCATATCAGGACTGGTACCGACTTGTGGCAGCGAGCCCTCATGGCGACTTTATAGTGCTACTCCACTGGGAAATCAGGCTGCCAGCACCATGACCCGATCTCGCTCTCAGTCACATTATCCTGACACTGAACTAACCAGTCCTTGACCTATCCTATTAATGCTGAGCGCCAAGCTAGGAAGCGACAAGTATCAATTTTGTAAGTCATTGGTTTGACTCGACTGTGAATTGAACTCGTGATTTCCGCATGGGAGGCCTCCACTCTACCGATTCGGCCACCGCGCCATGTATTTAAAAAAATGTGAGAGCGGGAGTGGGGAGTCTGAAACCAATGTTGATCGCTTCTTCGTTGTATGTGTTAATAAACCCGGAAAGTCAAGAGTACTGGTTAACTCAGCATCAGAATAATGTGACTGAGTGGGATATCAGTTTATAATGCTGGTGGCCATGCGGTCTCCTAGTGGGGCAGCACAATAATGTTGCCATGAGTGTGCACCGTCACAAGTTGGTACCCGTCTTGATATTACCTTAGATGTTGCTAGGACATAAAACAACAAACAAACAACAAAGTACACACACAATGGAAGTTTCTTCTCCCTCCCTCCACCTCCTCCCTGCTTCCACATCCATGTTGTCTGTGCATTTATTTATGTTTATTCACCACCGTTTCCTACGTGTGGATTTGGCCTTATCTGCCCAGTCTCTCCTCTAACCACACATAAGTTGTCAATTGATTGATTCACTAAGTGTCGTCTGCAATGTGGAGGGATGTTCAGTGGTGTCCGCCACTCAAGGCAGACGTGTTGTTAACTAGGCATTCACACCAACAAACACACATCCACACCAACACACACACCCATATATCTCACATATACCACATTCACACCAACACACACACATCCACACCAACACTCACACACATAACCACCCCCACCCCCACACACCCAAATATCTCACATATACCACATTCACACCAACACACACACATCCACATCAACACACACCCATAACCACCCCCACCCCCACCCACCCATATCTCACATATATTCCACATCCACACCCGTAACCACACACCCCATTCCCACACACCCATATATCTCACATATACCACATTCACACCCACCCACAAACACCCTTCCACATACCCCATAACCAACCACACACCCATATATCCACACCCACCCACACATATATCTCACATATAATGATATACCACATCCATATCCACCCACAAACACACATCCATATTCACACACACACATACACCCATATATCTCACATACACCACATCCACACCCACCCACAAACACCCATCCACACCTGTCCACAAACACCCATCCATCCACAGACACTCACTCACACACCCACACCCACCCACACCCACACCCACGCCCACCCTCATCCACACACCTACATCCACACCCCTACCCACACCCACTCACTCGCCCACCCACACCCATACCGCCGCACCCCCACACACTCACACACTCACACACTCACACACTCACACACTCACACACACACACACACACACACACACACACACACACACACACACACACACGGGTCCGATTGGTGCAGTGTGTTGTACCTGGTCGTTACTGCCCCGTTCGTTACGGCCCCCAAGGGGTCCTAGGGCCGAGGTGGGAATAGACTAGCGGGTCAGAGCAGTGGGCATTATGCATGAGGACTGCCATCTAAATCCGGGCAACTCGCACCACGCGCAGGCGGGTGTGTGTGTGTAGTGTGGGTTTATATATGTGGGTGTGGTGAGTGGATGGATGTGGGTGTGGATGGGTGTTTGTGGGTGTGTAGTGTGGGTGTATATATGTGTGTTGTGTGTAGTAATAGTATGTTTGTGGTGTGTGTGAATGAATGTGAGTGTGGATGGGTGTTTGTGGGTGTATATATGTGTGTGTGGTGTGTGTGGATGGATGTGGGTATATGGGTGTTTGTGGGTGGGTGTGGATGTATATGTGAGGTATATGGGTGTGTATGTGTGTGTATGTTGTATGTATGTGTGTGTATGTATGTGTGTGTATGTGTGTATGTATGTATGTATGTATGTATGTATGTATGTATGTATGTATGTATGTATGTGTGATGTGTATGCAGGTATTACGGGTATAGCAATACCTCAGGGAGTTTGACGCCCCTGCCCTGCAGAGTTGTAAACCACTGCTTTATGGTACAGGTTATTGACAGAACCGAAGGCTAAGGGAGCAAACCCTTATCATGTCACTGTGGCAGCATTAAGGGCGGTTGATATATGGAACTCCCAACATCTCCCGACCAGCCACTGCAGGGACAAATAGTTTTGCGCCTGTCTTGACATTCTTGCCGGTGTGAAACCTCTATTTGCTCCCCGAGAGAGTGCCACTGATAACTTGCAAAAGCCAGCAGCACTTCAACACTTTTGAAGGCAGCTTTCATGAAATGTTTAAGACCGACTCATGGACGCAACTCTCACAGCAGAGAGCTAAATGGAGAGCAGCAGTCAATTAATGAAAGCAGTCTTAGTCGCATCGTGAGCGACAACATGATGATGATGATGATGATGGGTGTGTGGGAGCACAAGTGGGTGTGGGTGGGTGGGTGGGTGTGGATGTACATGTGTGGGTGTGGATGTGTGAATGTGGGAGGATGTGTGGATGTGTGTGTGCGAGTGAATGAATGTGTGTGTGGATGGATGTGTGGGTGGGTTTTGATGTGTGTGCGAATGTGGGTATGGGCGTGTGGATGGTTGGATGTGTGAGTGGATGTTGATGTGTGTGTGTGAATCTGGGCATGGGCGTGTGCTGGTGTGGATGGAGGTGTGTGGGTGTGTGAGGGTGGGTGTTAATGAGTTGATGTGAATCTCGGCTGGGTGAACTTATTCACCAAAGTGTCTGTTAATATGTCACTTCCGCGATAACCAATGTTGGTGCCCACAAAAGCGCTAGCACTGCACCTTGCCCGGTGGGGGTGAAACACACTGCGGTACCTCACACTGCACACTGCAAAACTTAATACGTCAATTCCGAGATAGCCAATGTTGGTGTCCACACAAACGCTAGCACTGCGCCCTGCATGGTGGGGACGAAGCACATTGCAGCACCTCACACTGCACACTGCAACACATAATATGTCAATTCCGAGATAGCCAACATTGGTGTCCACACAAATGCTAGCACTGCACTCTGCAGGGTGGGGATGAAGCACACTGCAGCACCGCACACTGCTCACTGCAACACATAATACGTAAAATCCGAGATAGCCAACGTTGGTGTCCACACAAATGCTAGCACTGCACTGTGCATGGTGGGGATGAAGCACACTGCAGCACTTCACACTGCACACTTCAACACTTACAGACAAGAAGTGGTATTTCATTTAAAGCTGCATGAAATCATCAACTTTTCAAAACCAACACACTTGCCCAGAATTGGTGCTATATATCTGACTTGCACACTGGTGCGCTTCTTAAGCATTTGTTGCTACATCAGAGGGGACACTAAGACAATTTAATATAACCTGTTCCTGCTGAAGCATATGGAGTCAGAGTTTTGGCAAGCAACCCAAAATTAATTTGGCATGTTTTCACTTCAAATATCTCCTAAGTTAGTCATTTTAAAGTAAAGTTACTTCAAACTAACGTAAGGTCGATTACAACGATATTTATCTCAGAGAATTACAGAAGCTCAAAGTCATCGGGCTATGTAACGTTAATATAAAATAGCTGTTAGCACAATTTCTCTGCGACCTAATTTAAGGATAAATATCGGGCAAGAAGCCAACTAGGTTTGGTCATCAGGAAGTTACTGTCTGTAGGTTCAAAGTGAGCGGAAAGCTGCACAGTCCAATGAAGGCATCACATTTTTGTTAAACCGAAGTGCTTATCGAAATTAGTTTTTACTTATTGAAACCTACATACTGATGCACATATTAAGCATTTCTTGCTGCATAGAAGGGAATACTAAACTAATTTAATAGTGCCTGTTGCTGTTGAAGCCTTTATTTTTGGAGTTTTGACATGCATGTGTGACAACATTCATTTCTCAGGTTTGCAATGTTTTCAAGGTTAGCAATTTAAAATAAGTTACTTCAAATTAAGGTAAGGTAGATTATAACAACCAACCTAAATAATCTCTCTCTCTCTCTCTCTCTCTCTCTCTCTCTCTCTCTCTCTGTCTCGATATATATATATATATATATATATATATATATATATATATATATATATATATACACATATATATATACACATACATATATATATGTACACATATATATATATATTATATATTTATATTATATATATGAGCCTGTCTCAAAAGGTGCTAACTCTTCTTTTTTTTGTCCATTGTAACGATTGACACAAAACAGCACAGAAACGGTTACCCTGAAAACACAAGGACATTTGCTTCAAATCAATATGTATTCTGTTGGGATTATGAAACACCATATAAAAAACAAATCAGTTTATCCTGAGCAAATGCATAAGCAGATAGTATGTTGATCGTTACAATGGACAAAGTTTTATCCCATATTGATTAGCACCTTTTGAGACAGTCTCATACATATTTTATTTTTAGTGACTGGAACTCAAACCCAGCATACTATGCAACTTTAAACTTTAGAGCATATGATGAAGGACAGTCACAGCTTCCGTTCCTCCTCGATGCACATGGAAATGGATTGATAAAATAGTTGTTTGTCTAGTTGTTTAGTGTGAAAACTATTACTCTGAAAATATAAACAGGATCTGTAATGAAGTCCGCCTCCCAGATTACCAAATGAATGCCTGTCTCAGTCGGGGTAGATTCCCCAATAGAACCCTACATTTCCAGGAAATAAACCCATAAATCTGTCCTTTTTTTCTCTTTTTTATTTGGTTCTGGGAGGTTTTATGTGCATACTTTTCTGACTCAGTCCAGACCACCTTCGCTATATCACTGTTTCTACTTATAGCAAGTGCTCATTTAGTTGATACCTATGCTATTTAAAGTTGAGTAATCCGATGGTTTTGCGTTTGTCATTTAACACAAAAGTAAAGTATATTAGGATGACTGTTTTAATCTACCTTACTTTACTTTGAATGGTTAACTTTGGAGATATTTGAAATGAAAACATGAAAAATTAATGTTGGCGAGCATAGGCTTGAGCAGGAACAGGTTCTATTAGATTGACTCAAAATGCCCTTCTATGCAGCAACAAATGCTTAATAAGTGCACCCGTATCTAAGTTGGATATGTAGAATCCAATATTTGAAGGGAAAACATGCCAAATTAATTTTGGTGTGCATGTGTAAAGTCTGACACCATAGGATTCAGGTTCTGTTAAATGGACTGAGTATTCCCTTCTATACAGAAACAAATGTAGAGACAAATATAGAGACAAATAAGTGTTCACACTTCCTGTCTACCATTCGCTATTTTGCTAAATGCTAATAAGTGTGTGATGGCCCAGGTCTCCCCACACTGTCACACACTCATGGAAGAACGCCAAGTTTCAGTTTCAGTACGCTTCAACCTGGTTTATTACAAAACCTCTCTGCTCTCCGCGGCGTCAACAGTCAACTGACCCGCCCCCTAACTCGCCAGGTCCCACGTCGCCTCTAAAGGTGGGTGGGGGGTGATCTAGCCACACGCAGTAGTGGGCAGCCCAGTCGGGGTCTGCTCGGTGGCTAGCCTGACACCCCCTAGCGCAGTTCAGGGTAACTGCGTAGGTGTGCGGGGTTGTGTCTGCCACCACCGTGTGGTAGTGGGGCTCATGTACAGACTACTACAACTGCATCAGTACCTAAGTTGGATATGTAGAATCAAATATTCTAGTTTTTGGGTTTAGAAAGATTGATGCTTTAATTTGACTATCCATTTTAGCCACATCATCGTGGTGCTGTGCATTTACAGATCCAAGGAGAAGTTGAAAGAGGTCTGGGAGAGAGAGAAAAAAACCCCAAAGAAAACCCACATTTACTGTAAGATCCCGACTAGAAGCTACCCACTGCCATTGTCTTCGATGTTCTGCAATTTGCTTGAAAAAAAATGAATATACTATTCACCATCAAAGTACAACCACTTAAGGACCGGTCTACAAATATCAAAACCAGACGGGATGGCCGAATGAGTTAGAGCGTCCGTCTCCCGTGTTGGTAGATCGTGGGGTCGTGGGTTCGAACCCTGGTCGAGTCAAACCAATGACTTTAATATTGATACTTGTCGCTTCCTAGCCAGGCACTCTGCATTATTAAGACAGGGCAAGGACTGGTGTGCTCAGTGTCAGGATAATGTGATTGAGTGGGATATCAGGTCATGGTGCCAGTGGTCTGCTTTCCCAATGGGGCAGCACTATAAAGTCACCACTGTCACAAGTTGGTACCCGTCCTGATATGACCTTAGATGTTGCTAGGACGTAAAACAACAAACAAACAAATATCAATATTCTTCATAATCTGAACAATGTTCAAAAGGGGTGAGCGGAGGGGAGGAGGTAAACGCCATGTTTGGATTGCTTTTCAAACTAAAACATCAGCCATATTTCGTCAGTGTTTTTATGTTAAGATTTGGGGAGGTGGGACGGGGAAGATGATCAAGTCTAATCGTAGCGTTGTAAAAACCAGTGACATTTATGGACCGTTCCTAACTAAACAAGCAGCATTGCATTCATCTTGTGGCTCTTTGACGCTATGGACGAATTGGTAGAGCGCAAACTTCTCGTGTGGATGGTCAGGAGTTCGAATCCCAACCCAGTCAAACCGATGACTTATAAAATTGATACTTGTCGCTACCTAGCCTTGCGCTCGGCATTAATAGGATAGGGCATGGACTGGTTAGCACAGTATTGGGATAATGTGACTGTGGGATATCGGGTCATGATGCCATCGGCCTGGTCTCCCAGTGGGGACACACTATAAAGTTGCCATGAGTGCACACTGTCATGAGTCGGTACCCGTCCTCATATTACCTTAGATGTTGCTAGGATGTAAAACAACAAACTATATAAACCAAGGAACCGAAAAGGATTTACTTGATTTATTCAATATCTGTTGTCAAATTTGTATTATTAGGATAGGGCCAGGACTAGTTGGCTCAGTCTCAGGACATTAGATGTTGCGAGGACATAAAACAACAACAACACTGGTTTTTATTGTTGGGTTTTATGGTAGTTGAGTTATTATTGCAGTGCAGCCCAGGCGGCGCCTATACATTACACCCACATGCGCCACCTAGCGTGTGGATCCAGCCTGCCCAGGCCGGGGCCATTCACTGGAGAGGTCTGGCGTAGGTTGGTTGGTTGTTGGAGTTCTATGTCCTGGCAACATCTAAGGTCATATCAGGATGGGTACCGACTTGTGACAGTGCACACTCTTGGCGACTTTACAGTACTGTCCCACTGGGAAATGAGGCCGCCTGTACCATAACCCAACATCCCACTCAGTCACATTATCCTAACACTGCACTAACCAGTCCTTGCCCTATCCTATTAATGCCGAGTGCAAAGCTAGGAAGCGACAAGTATCAATTTTGTAAGTCATTGGTTTGACTCGACCGGGAATCGAACTCTCGACCTCCCACACACACGGGAGGCTGGCCATGCAGTGCTCTGCCGATTCGGCCACCGCGCCCAGTGGAGAGGTCTAGAGTATGGCGGGGCGCGACGTCTGTATGTATGTATGGCTGGCTGTGGTATGGCTAGGGTATGGCTCGGGGGTGTGGCAGGAGCGAGGGGCA
>CM059188.1:37684190-37848009 GCA_030323885.1 Branchipolynoe longqiensis
CTATCCGAGGCTTATACCTCGGTAAAACAACAGTTATCCATCATCTATACCAAGGTAAGATTCGTCTAACTAATCTATATATATATATATATATATATATATATATATATATATATATATATATATATATATTATATATATATATATATATATATATATATATATATATATATAACACATTTTAAGTGCGTAATCCAATTGTTTTGAGTTTCTGCCATATTGTTTTAATTTTTTTTTAATATATTGATTGTTTTGTTTTTTAATGGCTAACTTTGGAGATATTTGATGTGAAAATGTGCACACATAAAATTAATTTTGGTGTGCACATTGAAGCTGGAGGAATAGTCGTAGTTTGCCCTTTTTTGTGTGCAAGGCAGTATAATAAATGTAATCAATGTTTAATCAGTGCACCAGCATTTAAGTTTGATATGTAGGATCAAATGTAGGTAAGTGTTTTGGTTTAGAAAACATATCGGTGTAATGGGATTATTATATGCAGCTTTTGGGATACTCTTTATTTACTTTTAAATGATAAATAACATCCACATTTGGGTGACGTAACTGGGGTTGAATCGCAGCTTTGGGAGTGGTGGTGGTGGTGGTGGTGGTGGTGGTGGATGGTGGTGGTGGTGGATGGTGGTGGATGGTGGTGGTGGGTGGTGATGTTGGTGCTGGTGGTGGGTGATGGTGGATGGTGTTGGATGGTGGATGGTGGATGGTGGTGGTGGTGGTGGTGGTGATGGATGGTGGTGGTGGTTGGTGGTGGTGGTTGTTGTTGGTGGTGGTGGATGGTGGTGGTGGTGGTGGTGGTGGTGGTTGTGGTTACGGTTGTAGTGGTGGTGGTAAGGATATAGAAGGTTGGTTGGTTGTTTGGAGTTTTACGTCCTGGCAACATCTAAGGTCATATCAGGACGGGTAAAGACTTGGGAAGTGCGCACTCGTGGCACCTTTTATTGTGCTGCCTCACTGGGAGACCAGGCTGCGAGCACTATGGCCTGATATCCAACTCAGTCACATTATCCTGACACTGAACGACCCAGTCTTTGCCCTATCCTAATAATGCCAAGCACCTGGCTAGGAAGTGACAAGTATAAACATTTTAGGTCACTGGTTTGACTCGACCAGGGTTTGAACCCGTGGGTTCGAATCCCACGATCTACCAAAACGGATATAGAAGGTGTCAAATATGTTAACCTATTGATTGCCTCTATTTTAGTGGTTATGGACGGCGTTTCTTTCTTTAAATACAATTTTTGTTAATTGACACGAGGAAAATGACCCTAAATCATACTATTCATAGCCTTACATTGGTGCTTCTTTGGGAACCCTTGTTTGTGAACGGGGGTCCCCGTATTGCCGGGGTGCCATATATATATACATATCGGAAGCGTGCTCCTTGCCAAGGTCATCCAAGGTCAACTGAGGTTAACGAGGGTCAACCAGCCGGGAGGACGCTAGGTGGTGCTGTGTGTGGCTGTGGCCGGCGTCTGGGTATTCGGGATGCCTGGTGACGTGACGTAGGGTTGGTACGGTTCCTGTTTGAATGTGGATTGTAAACTTTCCTAGCGAGTCAAACAGCAAGAGCTGCAACAAGTAATCAACTGGTCCGATGGTTTTGAGCTTCTGCCATATTAAGTCATCGATCATTTATTGATTTTTTCTTGAAGATTTATACTGCCTATCATGGATAAGTCTGAATAGACTTGTTTTCACCATTAAACAATTTGTTGATAGAAAGCCCGAGCCCACACTTTTACCGACCCAAGGGATTTTTAACTTTCCACACCACATAGACATGGTATGAGAGCAACTTCCCTTTGATGACGCTGTAAGTTATCCACAGCGGTGGAAATCCAAATTGGCAGAGGTGGGGGCACAGGGAATCGAACCACCGACCTTCAGATTAGGAGTCTGACCAGAAAAAAGTCAGACACTCTAAACCACTCAGCCACAGAGAACACTTACTTCAATTTGAAGCAACTTATCCTACTTACTTCAATTTGAAGCAACTTACTTTGATTCTTTTTTTTCTAGATTTTAACAATTATTATTATTTCTTCATACAACTAGCTAACATTGGAGATCTTTGAAGTGAAAGCATGCCAATCTAATGTTGGTGTGCACACCGAAATATTGTGCACCCCAGGTCTTTGCAGCGGTGACATGTTCTATTAAATTAGGTTAATATTCCTTCTATGTATCAATAATAATGATGATAGGGCAAGGACTGGTTAACTCAGTGTCAGGATAATGTGACTGAGTCACTCAGTCACATTATCCTGACACTCAGTGAGTGGGATATCGGGACATGATGGCAGCGGGCCTGATTTCCCAATGGGGTAGCACTATATAAGTCACCATGAGTGCGCACTGTCACAAGTCGGTATCCGTACTGATATGACCTTAGATGTTGTCAGTATGTAAAACTCCAACAACCAACCAACCATAGTTTCATTGGATTATGCACATTTAAAGATCGGGTCATATGATTTTACCATGTATTCGTTGCGTGAATATTTATAGTGTTTTAATGAAAGCTCACACTTAGAATGGGCTATTTGAGGTCAAACCCAGTAGGTCACGTCTAACCTACCCTGTACTTGTAGATTTAATACACGATGGCTATTAATATTTGTTATGTGATGGCATCTAGGAAAGAGCAGACTTACATAAGTTGTAAGGCATACTCAATGACATTCAAGTTCGCTTTAACACATTGGACGTATTCAATAGGGACCTTTCCATCCGCAAAATTTAGGCTCCGCCCACCTGTGCAGTGAACTTGGTTTTCGAATGCAAAGAGGACCAGTCAAATGGCTTCAGCGGTTTCAGCCAATCAGAGCTGTTTTTTTCCGATTGCAAATCGTTGCCCACTATGGGGGCCACCATTTACAATCGAAAAGAGCCAATCAGGCTGCCACCTATGGGTACCGCCATTTGCAATAGAAAAGAACACCTCTGATTGGCTGAAGCTACTGCATCTTTCAACCTTTCAATATCAGCCATATTGAAATACACCATGTGACCTTGTGGATGGAGCCACAACACACATTTGAATCATACATACAGAAACTCATTTCCGTTCCCATCCGAATAGGAATTTGTAAAGAAATATTTTGATATTCGCATGTAAAGGCCTAGTCGAATATGTCCATTACGAAAAATTCCCAAAACTCAGTGTGCCACAACCAGATTTGTCAAACTGCAGATTAATCCCATATAAAATTCGACCCTGGTAACTGAATCGGGGGTGAAATGACCATCATAGCTCAGACGAGTTTAGCTCTCCAACCTGTTTAAGTGATAGTAAGGTTTGCACTAGTACTATCCAGGTCTGTAATATGCTCTAGCCTGGATCTATGTCACGGAGAAGATTAGGAATGAGTGGCATCAATAACCACATATTTGGCCACAGAGACCACTAGACCATGGTTCCGCCCTAAATAACTCATAGTACAGAGATTTCGCGGATTTCCGGGATTTCTTATATTCACCGATTAACGTTAAACAAAATTCCAAAAGGGTATAGGAGTTATGACAACAGTTGGGTGGTTTGAATCCCATTCTTATATAACCTTAAATGTAGTTAGAACATAAAACCTAAGCAAGAAAGTGTTAGATATGAGCGATAACGCAATCACAGCAAGGCTAGTTGAAACCTGACTTCTGGTATTTTCCCCGCGATTCCCTGACACTGCTAAGTCTAGATCTGCGCTATCGCGGAAATTGGCCATCGGTGTCATAATTTTGGCTTGTTTTCCGCGGTTTTTGCTGGAGACCACTTTCATCCCTGCATAGAGAATACGTCATTTCAAGCTCCACAAATTATGACGTCACAATAATTGTGAATAGGTCAACTCGTTTTCACCATGCTACTATACTATTGTCCCTTTAACTAAAAACCTATATTAGTTTTATTACATCCCAATATCGAAGTGTCTGTGCGATGTCATGTTCTTCCCCTTCCATATTTTAATAATTTCATCTCACCCACCCCCACCCACCACTCCTATACTTCCTACTCAGAACTGCCAAATATTTAAGTAACGTTTCTTGTTTGTTGTTGTTTTACGTCCCAGCAACATCTAAGGTCATATCAGGACGGTGCACTCTTATGGCAACTTTTATGGAGACCAGGCAGCCAGCACCATGACCTGATATCCTACTCAGTCACATTATCCTGACACTGAGTAGCGTTTCACCAAAGTACCTTATATAATAAGCCTTAGTAATAACCCTGGCACTGCGCTGTTATGATTGAGAGTCAGCCTCCATTATATTGGCTGTAAATCTGAGCAGTCGCTGAGATTTACTGTCACAATGCACAGTGAAGCATTAACAGTGATAGCCCCCCGACCGCTTTCAGTTAATTGACCTTGATCCAAATGCACCTGATCCTTTTTTTCTTCTTTTTTCTTCTTGACGATTTATACTGCCTATCATGGATAAGTCTGAATAGACTTGTTTTCACCATTAGACAGTTTGTCGATAGAAAGCCCGAGCCTACACTTTTACCGACCCAAGGGATTTTTAACCTCCCACACCACATAAGACATGGTATGAGAGCAACTGGCCTTTGATGATGCTGTAAGTTATACCAGAGAGCGTGTATAGATGAGAGGGACAACTCTCATACGAGACCGTGTGACATCTGCCGACTGTGGCGCACCAAGTGGTGGTTGTTGAACAGTTTATGACACAGCTGTACGCGGCATTGTCAATGGTCGTGTGCAATCTTCATACAGAAAAAGTGAAATATCTCTAAAACCACACCACATAGAAACAAATCGCTCAGTACACATATAGAAAACATGTTTACCAAAAAGATTATATTAAATTTATAAGGTTAGGGTTCTGGATTTCTATTAATTTTGAATAAAATAAACGTTTTGCACCGCACGTACGGCAAACTCAATGCATTGTCAATGGTGGTGAGCAATCTTCATACAGAAAAAGTCAAATATCTCTAAAACCACATGACCTAGACACAAACCGCTTGGAACACATATAGAAACCATGTTTACCAAAAAGGTTATATTAAATTTATAAGGTTAGGGTTCTGGATTTCTATTAATTTTGAATAAAATTAATGTTTTGCACTGCGCGTACCGGCAAACTCAAGGCTTGTTCAACAATGACCATGAGAGGCGCCACTGTAGCCTGTGTTACCGATTTTCGTGGGAGTTGTCCCTCTCATCTATATACAAGCTCTCTGGTTATACACAGCAGTGGAAATCCAAATTGGCAGAGGTGGGGGGGCACAGGGAATCGAACCACCAACCTTCAGATTAGGAGTCTGACCTAGAAAAAAGTCAGACACTCTAACCACTCCGCCACAGAGAACAGCACAGAGAACATCACCACAGAGAACATCCTTATTTCCAAAGTTCAATCATACCCGCCGTATACTTGGCGACATTCGCGATTGTAGGCCGTGTATCGCCCAAATGCCCACGCGCCCACACACCCACACACCCACACACCCACACACGCGATCCTCGTGGTTTCTTCGATACGAGATGTCCGTCCTGATATGACATTAGATGTTGCCAGGATGTAAAACTCCAACAACCAACCAACCAATCGATACGATATTTTAAAGGTGGCTGGCCTTTCTCACCTTTCTTCATTTATTGGGGATTTAGGTCCTAGTAATATTACCGGTAATATCAGGACGGGTACCGACTTGTGTGACAGTGCACACTTATGATGGCTTTATAGTGCTGCCCCACTGAAAGTCCAGACCTCCACCACCATGACCCAATATCCCACTCAGTTACATTATATCCTGATACTGAGAAAACCGGCCTTTGCCCTATCATATTATTGCCGAATGCCAGGCTATGTTGCAATACGTATCCAGTTTGTAAGACATTGGTTTGACTGGGTTCACGACCTGTATAAATGATTTGGAGTGGATTTTCTAGGTTCGATTCCCGACTGGATGGGTGACGATTCGTGTATTTCGTGCTAAATTGTAAAAACGCTCGCGAATGCAAATCAACAGGATTCACGACAAATTCTCATTACATTTACAGCAAGCATTAGGCTAGGAAACCCCCACTCAGCTGCACTGCAAAGGGGCATGTGATATGTCACGGCCCACCAGTGGGACGCCCAATGGAAGGTAACCATGTCAAAAGTAGCCAGATAACACACCACACAGTTACGTACAAGCCTATGATATGTAAATAGGAGTAGGCTAGTCTAGTAATAAGAGTAGAACAAAATAAAATACATATATGCCAAGAAAATCCCCAAAAAACTAACATAGGCTACTAACCATACCAACCCACTATCTATCTGCTACTGAAATGCAGGCAATCAAATAACTTATCAGCAGCTACTGTGTGGTAAGATAACACCAACACTACAACTGGCCAGCATTGAAAACAAGCCTGGGTACCCGGACTTATATGCTATGGACAGTATAATTACAGCCTCAATAAAAAATATTTTAAAAAAAAGAAGCATATGTCATCCTGGCGGGCAATTCATGAACTACAGGCCTTTCACGTGCGAATTTATTTCAGTCAGTGCAAGTGAGTTTGTTTTCTTTTTAAAGAATTAAAACGCCGCCTGGCTGGGGTATGGTTTTTATTAAACTGCATAGTCCGATGAAGCATCATATTTTGAAAACCAAAACAATTATCTGGAATTGATTCTACATATCTAACTTAGATATTAGTGCACGTATTAAGCATTTGTTGCCACCTAGAAGGGAATACTGAGGCAATTTAATATAACCTGTTACTGCTGAAGCCTATGGTGTCCGAGTTTTGGCAAGCTTGCCAAAACTAATTTGACATGTTTGCACTTCAAATATCTCAAAACATAACTGTTTAAAATAAACATGACTTGAAGCTAAATTAAGGTCGATTATAACGATCAGGTTAATCTATTTATCTCAGGAAAATTACTGAAACTCAACTACATCAGACTATGCAACTTTAAGTTTTTAAAAATTAAGAGAGAGAGAAAAAAAGAAGGTATTCCCCGGCCCCCCTACACCAAGAACAAACAAAAAATCAGAATTTAATGTGACTGCCCCTTTTTAATCTGAAGTCCAATTGAAGTAGGTTTTTCCCCCCTGCTCGTCGTACCATCATAGACGATCAGGAGTCGGTGATTGCTGCCTCACTTTCTTTAGGATCGCGTGAGAAGAACAAGAACACTGGTTGAGACGGGGGTGTTAAAAAAAAGGCCGCCCTGCCACAAAGAGCTCTCTCTCTCTCTCATTTAGTGCAGCACCCGTTTAACACCAACCCCCCGCCCCGCCCGCCCCTCACCGCCCCTCACCGCCCCGCCCCGCCCCGCCCCGCCCCGCCCCGCCCCGCCCCGCCCCGCCCCGCCCCGCCCCGCCCCGCCCCGTCCCGCCCCGTCCCGCTCCGACCCGCTCAGTGCAACTGTTCAGTACCGCTAACATTGCTGATGTCAGAATTTTCGAGATTCACTGATTATTGAAAGTGGAGGATAAGGGCTGGTTCACAAAATAGACCCCCCCCACAATCCCCCCCCCCCCCCCAACCACAACTCCAACAATAAAAAATGAAAATATATCGCCGTGAATATGGCCTATGGACCTCCGTACCTTGCAGAATCCGCTGATTCATGTGAGCTCTGCGAGAACCCCCCCCCCCCCCCCGGCCGCCAAAAAAAGAACACCCCAAAAAAAACACCATAACCCTAATCTTAGAATTCAATAAATAAATAAATAACCAGACGGGATGGCCGAATGAGTTGAGCGTCCGTCTCCCATTCTGGTAGATCGTGGGTTCGAACCCTGGACGAGTCAAACCAATGACTTAAAAATTGATACTTGTCGCTTCCTAGCCTGGCGCTCGGCATAATTAGGATAGGGCAAGGAGCAGTGGAATGATAAAGACCAGTCGTCCACGATTGAAATTTCCCCTGCTTAATCAACTAATCTACCACAAACAAAAATAAAGGCGTGGAGATACTCGGTGAACTCGTGGTAAACCTGCTTTATCGTCGGTGTGGTCGCAGTCAACGTCCACGAGGTCATATACCTACCTCACAGGCAGGTCTATCTTCAACATCTTAATGGGAAAAATAGAAAGCTCATCTGGTTCTAGACAGCCTTCTGCGGCTTGCCCGATGGAGTGGAGCGTGCCAGTGGCCGGCCGGACACCGGGCACCGCCGGGTGGGTGTATGTGGCTGTAAAAAGGGATGCACTGTTAGTGCTACCCACTGCCACCAGGGGGAGAGTAATATAATGTGTGTATTGTGTGTCCATGTACACGTGATGAATAACACATTATGGAAGTAAAAGCACATTATGCAATTAAAAGTATATGTGATGTATTACGCATTATGCGCTGTGAAAGAGATTCACGGTTGCTAGTACTACCCACCACCACCAGGGGAGAGTAATAACTAATATAAAATTATAATGTGTGTATTGTGTGGCTATGAACATGTGATGAAAAGCACATCATGCAAGTAAAAGCAGATTACGCAAATAAAAGCGCATTATGCAAGTAAAAGTATATGTGATGTATTACGCATTATGTACTGTAAAAGAGATTTGCTGTTGCTAGTACTACCCACCGCCACCAGGGGAGGGTAATATAATATGTGTATTGGGTGTATATAATATGTGATGTATATATATGTGTATATATATATGTGATCTATATATATATGTGATGTATAACACATTATGTAAGTATAAAGATGCATAGAGGGATTATTGTTATATATTGTTATACTCCATAAGAAGTTTACCTCTCTTACTCTTACTTAATGAAGTTATGGTTATATATGCAGTAAAACCTCTGTTAATTGACCGACCATGAGACCGACTTCAAATGATCAATGACTTACAAAATTGATATGTGTCGCTTCCTAGCTTGGCGCTCGGCAATAATTCATAAGATATGACAAGAACTGGTTAGCTCAGTGTCAGGATAATGTGACTGGGTGGGATATTAAGCCATGGTGCTGGTGGCCTGATTTCCCAGTGGGGCAGCACTATGAAGTCACCATGAGTGCGCACTCTCACAAGTTGGCACCCCATCCTTATATGACCTTACATGTTGCCAGGACGAAAAACTCCAATAACCAACCCACCAACAAACCAGAATAACAAAATGAATTAAGCAGTCTGAGATGAGTTTGATCAGATTGGACAGGTCGTTGGGTGTTGCTATGGCTGTCACTACTGTCAGCTGTCACTAAGCGCCAGTGTTACTTGCATGTGCTATAAAGTTGCCATGAGTGTGCACTGTCGCAAGCTGGCACCCATCCTGATATGACCTTAGATGTTGCTAGGATGTAAAACAACAAACAAACAATAAACAGTTCCGTGTGTGTGTGTGTGTGTGGTGATGTCCTGTCTGTGGGAAAGTGCATATAATTGATCCTTTGCTGCTTATCGGAAAGAGTAGCCTATGTGGCGGCAGCGGGTTTCCTCCAAAGAAATGTAAAAATGACCATATGTTTCACGTCCAATAGCCGATGATAAAAATCAATATGCTCTAGAGGCGTCGTTAAATAAATCAAACTTTCAGTTCCATGTGTGTTTTGGTGGAAAAAGTGCTGCTGACTGAGTTCTGTGCTGCTGACTTATTAGTGCAACTCTGTGTACAGTGCTTGTTTTCCTTTTGTGATGGTGGTTCTGCCAGGTCTATTTCCGGTGATGGGGTGGGTGGTAATGACCTTGTTAGTTGTGGGTGTGGTGAATATGGCTCTCATACTTGTATTTGCCTGACACTTTGCTTGTTTATTAATTTTATCTTCAACTCTATTTATCTCTTCCATCGATACCTGTGGTTTGTGGAAAAACATTGAAAATGATGATTTTATGTCCCAAAAAAATATAGACGACTAAAATGTTTAAGCAATTAATCAAAAATCTTGTGATGTGAGAATCATGTGGCTATGAGATCCAAGCGATAGTGTTGCCATATTGGAAAATAAAGCTTGTCCCTTTTAGCTACGGTAAAGATCCTGGAACTTTGGTAAAGTTTACATGGAAAGTGCTTGAAAAAGCCTTGAATTTTGATTTCCTTCAAGTGTATGAACCCTGTAGTAGCAGTGGTGTGTGGTGAGTGGTGGTGGTGGTGGTGGTGGTGATGTTGATGGTGGTGGTGGTGATGGTAGTGGGAGTGGTTGTGGCGGTGATCATTGCGGTGTGTGTGTGGCGATGCTGGTGGTGGTGATGATGGTGATGATGGGGGTGGAGTTGGTGGTCATGGTGGTGGTGGTGGTGGTGCTAGTGAGGTGGTAGTGGTGATGATGATGATGAGGGTGGTGGTGGTGGTGATGATGAGGGTGGTGGTGGTGGTGGTGATGATGATGAGGGTGGTGGTGGTGGTGGAGGTGGTGGTGATGGCGGTGGTGGTGGTGGTGTTGGTAGTGGGAGTAGTCATGGCGGTGGTCGTAGCGGTGTGGGTGGTGATGGTAGTGATGGTGGTGGTGGTTGTGTTGATAGTGGCAATTGTGGTAGTGGTGGTGTCAGTGATGGTGGTGGTGATGGTGATGGCGGTGGTCGTGGCAGTGGTCGTGGTGATGATGATTATGATGGTGGTGGTCGTGGTGGTGATGGAGTGAGCTGAGCTAACATGAGTAAATAATTCCATAACTCCCTCAGTCCTGAACACCCTGCACATCGCTCTTCCGGTGATAGCAACCATTTTAATATCGATTATCCTATCACAGCTTTATTGATTATTAATTCAGGCCATTGATGAAGTTCCCCACTCGATATAATTAGTCGTATTTATGCGACTCTATCGATCCTGGCATTCATGGGAGAGGGCGAGGGGTAATGTTGGCGCGTCATCCAAAACACAAATTACAAAGCCCCCCCCCCCACTAACCCCCACCCGCATCCCCCACTCACCTCCATCACCCTCACCACTTGCCAGCCACGCACTGCGGTATTGTCTGACGGCCATCCCAATTCTGCACACCCATGTAACCTCAATTAATTCCGCCCAATATTGGCATCATTCTATTTCTAATGTACCAAGCTCGTCTGATGATACCTTTTCCAACGATATGGGATACATGCACAAGTTGCCAATAGCTGTGCTGATGTACCCACATCAATTGTGGGGTTTGAATTGATTGACTGATTGAAAGATACCTTTTCCAACGATATGGGATACATGCACAAGTTGCCAATAGCTGTGCTGATGGACCCACATCAATTGTGGGGTTTGAATTGATTGACTGATTGATTGTTGTGGGTGATTGGTATGATTTGGATATCAGCATAACAGGGGCTATTGGTGCAATGTGCTCATATCGTGTAATAAGTGGTTATCTTCCAATGGGCACAACATGCTTAGAGCTGCATTTTTTTCTTGAAGATTTATACTGCCTATCGCGGTTAAGTCCGAATAGGCTTGTTTTCACCATTAGACAGTTTGTAGATAGACACTTTCACCGACCCAAGGGGTTTTTAAGCTCCCACACATCACATAGACATGGTATCAGAGCAACTGGCCTTTGATGACGTGTAAGTTATACACAGTGGTGGAAATCCAAATTGAAAGAGGTGGGGGCATGGGGAATTGAACCACCAACCGAGTCCGACCTAGAAAAAAGTCAGACACTCTAATCACTCCACCATAGAGAACACCACAACCTATAATCCAATGAAAACATCAACTGCTCAAACCTAAGTACTTACCTAGAATTGATTCTACATACCCAACGTAGTTACTGGTGCACTCATTAAACATTTCACCGGGTGCGGTAGCCGAATCAGTAGAGCGCAGGCCTCTCGTGTGGGAGATCAGGAGTTCGATTCCCGGTCGAGTCAAACAAATGACTCACAAAATTGATACTTGTCGTTTCCTAGCTTTGCAATCGGCATTAATAGGATAGGGCAAGGACTGGTTAGCTCAGTGTCAGGATAATGTGAATGAGTGGGATGTCAGGTCATGGTGCTGGCTGGCCTGATTTCCCAGTGTGGCAGCACTATAAAAGTTGTCATGAGTGCGCACTGTCACATGCCTGTACCCGTCCTGATATGACCTTAGATGTTGCTAGGACGTAAAACAACGACCAACTCAATCACAGTATCGCGACACCGATCCAACCAGCCGTACCTTAACGTAGTTTAACTTAGTGATAGCACGTTTCACCCACGTTAATCTATCCTAAATTCAACTACGTTCACAACGTCTATGTGACCAGGGCAGAAGTCTCAGACAGTAAGTCTGCAATGCTTACCAGTCTACTACCAAGCATTTCTTCACCAATAGTGCCATTTAAAATGTGTCCCTGATATCACTTAGTAACTATTAACATCGGATTTATTTAAGCATCCAATAATAAATCCAACTTCTTTCATAATGCCAGAGAGCTTGTATATAGATGAGAGGGACAACTCCCGCGAAAATCGGTAACACAGGCTACAGTGGCGCTCCTGGCGGTTATTGTTGAACAAGCTTTGAGTTTGACGGTTCGTGCATTGCAAAACATTAGATTTATTCAAAATTAATAGAAATGCAGAAGCCTAACCTTATCAATTTAATATAATCCTTTTGGGAAACATGTTTTCTATATGTGTTCCAAGCGGGTTGTGTCTAGGTCATGTGGTTTTAGAGATATTTCACTTTTTCTGTATGAAGATTGCTCACCGCCATTGGCAATGCCTTGAGTTTGCCGTACGTGTAGTGCAAAACGTGTATTTTATTCAAAATTAATAGAAATACAGAACCCTAGCCATATGAATTTAATATAGTCTCATTGTTAAATATGTTTTATATATGTGTTCCAAACAGTTTGTTTCTATGTGGTGTTTTTTTTTTAGATATTTCACTTTTTCTGTATGAAGATTGCACAAGACCATTGACAATGCCTTGAGTTTGCTGGTACACGTAAACTGTTCAACAACCACCACTTGGAGTGCCACAGTCGGCAGCTGTTACACAGTCTAGTATGACAGTTGTCCCTCTCATCTATATACACGCTCTCTGATAATGCGCTGGTCTGTATCGGGTTTATGATTTCGGAGTGCACTTTTTTAAATTGTATTCATCAGACCTACACTACGGCGTCCGTTCAGTCTGCCATAACCACCACAATCACGCATCTCCCCAATCACTCAGCTCACTCTACTGCACCTAACCCCCCCCCCCCCTCCTCACTTTATTCCTATGCTCCATCTACCATCCCCCCCCACACATCCCCATACTCCATCATTAATCCCCAACATGGCCGCCTTCATCATCGTTTTAAAGCGGTATTTACATTGTTATTCTTTATTTCGATCACAATCGATTTATTTGATTATTTTTTTATTTATCATCACCACCAACACTGGGCGCTAGTATGGATCTTCATTTGGCCTTAAAGCGGATACCACACAGGGGTATTTATTTATTGTTTGGGCTCAGACTGGATCAGAGGGTGCGGGACGTAGCTCAGGCGGTAGAGTGTCCACCTGTGAAGGTGTGGGTCATCCGATCGATCCTGCTCAGTGGACCCATTTGCAGTTTGGGATATTTTCCATTCCAACCAGTGGTCCAGAACTGGTTCACCCAAGGCTGTGGTATGTACTGTCTTGTCTGTGGGAAAGTGCATATAAAAGACCCCTTGCTGCTTATCGGAAAGAGTAGACTATGTGGTGGCAGCGGGTTTCCTAAAAAAACTAAAATGTCAGAACCATATGTTTAACATCTAATAGCGATGATAAAAATCAATGTGCTCTAGAAGTGTCGTTAAATAAAACAAGCTTTACTTTTCATTTGGCCTTAAAGCGAATAGCACATGTGGGTGTTTATTTATTGTAGGGGCTCAGACTGGATGACGCAGATTTGAAGGCTTCTTGTTTATATTCACATCATGTATTATATAGCACTTAGTCGAGGCTCGACCAGTTTCCCATAGCTCCCAGTTCGAGGGCCCTGCCCGGTTAAAGTATATTCAGTGCAAAGCAACTTTTAAAACTGCTGTTTTTAATAGACTACTTATTTCATCTTGCTAAAGGAACAAGCTACACATGCTGCCTGCCCCTCCCTGTACCGATCCGCCTCTGACTGTCTCCCTTTCTTCCTCCGTCTCTCCCTCCATCTCTCCCTCCATCTCTCCCCCCTCCGTCTTTCTCCCCGTCTCTCCCTCCATCTTCCCTTCCATCTCTCCATCCGTCTCTCCCTCCCTGGCCCTCCATCTCCTCCTCCATCTCTCCCTCCACCTCTCCCTTCTCTCTCCCTCCCTGGCCCTCCCTCTCTCCGTCCATCTCCCCTCCACCTCTCCCTTCCTTTCTCCCTCCATCTCCCCCCTCCATCTCTCCCCTCCTTTCTCCCTCCATCTCCCCCCTCCCCCTCCCGCTCCATCTCTGGTCAACATCCGGGGGTTAGGTGGGCGAGATAGTGCCACCAGTACAGTGTTGTATCTTACGGAGGCTAATAATAATAATAATAATAATAAGCAATATTACCTTGCGAATCTTTATACTTGCATAATACGTTATACATCACATAAATACTCCAAAACACTATCTAGAAACTTGGCATTGGCATTGCAAACTCATTTCTTTGGATTGGCGCTTATCGCGTTTTGGAAAAGAGCTCTTCATTTATTTTTTATTTTTTTAAACCCAACAAAACAACCGCTTCAACAAACCAAAAAAACACCCAACTCCAACAATTTAAAAAGACTTCTAAAACACAGTGAATTAACGGTAGCCTTGCTTATTTGCCATTACAGATCAACCCCAACAGTAAGGCGTACAACGAGGGCATCTCGATCGGGGACTACGTGGACCGGATTAACGGAGAGACTACGCATGACTTGATGCACAATGAAGCCTTACAACTCATAAGGAACGCCTCGCACCGACTAGAGGTCGACATCAGGAGGTGAGTTTTTGTTGTTGTTTTTTTGTACATTAGTCATTTAAGCAGGGAAAATTTCAATTGCGGACGATTGGTCTTCCTCATTCCACTGCTCCTTGACCTATCCTAATAATACTGAGGGCCTGGCTAGGAGGTGACAAGTATCAATATTTAAGTCATTGGTTTGACTCGACCAGGGTTCAAACCCACGATCTACCAACACGGGAGACGGATGCTCTAACTCATTCGGCCATCCCATCTGGTTACTCGTCTAGTTACTCATCCACTCTCCCGCCTCTCTCCGGCTGCTCTGGCTGTTCTGCTCCAACAGGTACAGCAAGCATGTCTGTTGGGTTCCATTGTGACTAGACCCACAAACATCCTGCGTTGAATCCTGCGGCCTTCTCCGAGGCTGGGAGTTTAGCGCGTGCTGGTTGGCTCAGTGCTAGGGTAATGTGTTGGTTGGTTGTTAGAGTTTTACTTCCTGGCAACATCTAAGGCCATATCAGGACGGGCACCGACTTGTGACAATGCGCACTCATGGTGACTTTATAGTGCTGTCCCACTGGGAGACCAGTCCGCCAGCACCATGACCCAATATCCCATACAGTCACATATTATCCCGCTACTGCGCTAACCAGTCATAGTAATGCCAAGTTCCAGGCTAGGTAGTGAGAAGTATCAATTTTATAAGTCATTACTTTGACTCGGCTGTGATTCGAACCCGACCTTCCGCACGGGAAGTCTATCTCTCCCGATTTGGTGACTCGGCTGTGATTCGAACCCGACCTTCCGCACGGGAAGTCTGTCTCTACCGATTTGGCCACCGCATCCGGTTCCTAATTTTGATAATTGTGTTGTGAACTATGCATAAAAATCATTTTTGTGCTGAGCTGTTTCAATTACTAGCTCATTTATCTATGCCATTGCGGTGGTGGAGTAGATGTTATAATTGAATAACACACACCCTCTTTAGCACCGTTTTCGCCGCTTGGTACTGATTGCCACGGCTAAGTGGTTATTTGATTGTGTATGAGTAAATACTCCTAAATGGTTCTGTGATTGTGTATAAGTAAATACTCCTAAATGGTTTTGTGGTTGTGTATGAGTAAATACTCCTAAATGGTTTTGTGGTTGTGTATGAGTAAATACTCCTAAATGGTTTTGTGGTTGTGTATGAGTAAATACTCACAAGTCGTTCTGTGATTGTGGATGGGTAAATACTCCCAAGTGGTTATGTGATTGTGTATGGGTATATACTCACAAGTGGTTCTGTGATTGTGTATGGGTAAATACTCACAAGTGGTTCTGTGATTGTGTATGAGTAAATACTCCCAAGTGGTTTTGTGATTGTGTATGGGTAAATACTCACAAGTGGTTCTGTGATTGTGTATGAGTAAATCCTCCCAAGTGGTTTTGTGATTGTGTATGGGTATATACTCACAAGTGGTTCTGTGATTGTCTATGGGTAAATACTCCCAAGTGGTTCTGTGATTGTGTATAAGTAAATACTCCCAAGTGGTTATGTGATTGTGTATGAGTAAATACTCCTATGTGGTTATGTGATTGTGTATTAGTAAATACTTCTACGTGGTTCTGTGATTGTGTATTAGTAAATGCTCTCCTTTTGCTTTGCAATTCATAATCATCACTGACAAATTTGTTATTAAATGTAAACTAACCTGGTTTCTTGTTGTTAATATCATTTGTTTAATAAGACAGGAAAATTTCAATCACAAAAATTGATCTTCCTCATCTTGCTCCTCCTTGCCCTATCCTGGTATTTTCAATCACCAGGCTAGGTAGCGACGAGTATACATTTTCAAGCCATCGGTTTAAGTCGGTTGGGGTTTCGGAACCAAGGATCTAACTCGCACAACTTGCCACAAGGGAAATGGGCGCTCATCTTAGTCAGCCATACTCTTTGTTTAGAATAGTGTTTGTTTTGGTGATGCAAGCGCTGAGTTTGCAGATGGTCTTCTGCACTCTGTGACGTGGAAGGAAGCGAGTGCATCGTCCAGTTCAGTTCAAACACTGTATGTCGAACTTGATTGTCTTAAAGTCGCCATTTAATGACATTTGTGGCCACCCAACCGGGCACGGTGGCCGAATCGGTAGAGCGCAGGCTTCACATGTGGGCGATTGGGAGTTCGATTCCCAGTCGAGTAAAAGCAACGCTTACAAAATTTATACTTGTCACTTCCTAGCTTGGGGCTCAACATTAATAGGATAGAGCAAGGACTGGTTAGCTCAGTGTCAGGATAATGTGACTGAGTGGGATATCGGGTCATGGTTCTGATGGCCTGATTTCCCCATGGAGCAGCACTGTAAAGTTGACATCAGTGCGCACTGTCACAAGTCGGTACCTGTCCTGATTTGACCTTAGATGTTGCCAGGGCATAAAACTCCAACAACCAACCAACCCGTGGTCACCCACCCACCCAAAAACCCACCCACCCAACACAACACCATCCCCTGTGGGGACCAGCGGAACCCAATAAGTTTAGCCGGCCGTGTCAGCTGTGAGCTTCTCACACCCAGCTAACACCGATGCAATCAGCTCGTCCATCTAATTAGCCTTAGGGTATTAATGGAAGCTAATCACGTTTCTTGCGAACTGTGGAACCAGTGGCGCCCTCAAACTGGGCACAATTGGCTTAAGGCTCCCATCCCCGCTAATGGATCTTCTGTGAAGCACACAGCGAACACATCATGTTCGATTCATGCAAAGATACAAGTCTGAAAACACTATTTGCAATGCGTCACTTTGGAGATACCAACTTTGGTGTCAACGCGTCCATTATTTAACCAGACGGGATGTCCGAATGAGTTAGAGCGTCCGTCTCTAGTGCTGGTAGATCATGGGGTCGTGGGTTCGAACCCCGGTCGAGTCAAACCAATGACTTAAAAATTGTTACTTGTTGCTTCCTAGCCAGGCGCTCGGCTTTATTAGGACAGGGCAAGGACTGGTGTGCTCAGTGTCAGGATAATGTGACTGAGTGGGATACCAGGTCATGGTGCCGGCGGCCTGGTTTCCCAATGGGAGAGCACTATAAAGTCGCCATGAGTGCGCACTGTCCAAGTCGGTACCCGTCCTGATATGACCTTAGATGTTGCTAGGACGTAAAACAACAACAAACAAACAAACGCGTCCATTACTTAAACTCTGCTGGATATTCTATGGTAAGGGTAGTTCCTCCCACTACATTGTCTCTGTGATAGGGCTGCTAAACAACCCATTAGAAAAAATGTCGGAAGGTTCAGTTATGGAAATAACCACATAATTTTGCAATCCAATATGTAAAATATATTGTTCAAATATCTATCATAGCCCGCTACTTTAAGGGTGAATAATTTATGAAATCATGTACATTAATAGACTTTAAAAATCGAATCGAGAGATTCCTATGGCCACCATCTTGTTTTTTTGTGTGCATTCTGTTCCAATTTCTCAACTCTACGCCAATATAGATAAACACAGCCTGCTGGAACCACCTCATGAACAGCTTGTTTATAGTTGAGGCAGTTTTTGTTCAGATTTAGGAGGCAGGGGTGTCTGTCATTAACCCCTACTCTGGATAGGGGTGAATCTTTTATCTGACTTAAGTGGTGAAGCACACTGCAGTGCTACACTGCTACACATATGTACATGAGTGGTATTATATTTAATGTAGAGTAGTTGTTTACACACTCTTTTTGTAAGCCAATTAAAACACAATGTGTGACCAGAACCTTATTAAGGGGGCTGTCACACTACAACGTATATCCTTAGCATATGCTGATGTATGTGATTTTCTACCAACACACTGGGATACATCGACATACAGTATGCATACGTTGGGCGTACGGCGGGTACGTTCCAGGTACGTCGTTAAAATTTGTACATGCTCAAAATTTCCAACGTGTGTCAACGTGTGGCTCGTATGTTGAATGTACGCTGTGTGTACATTCGGAATACATCGGCATACATTAGGGATACGTTGGAATACATTGCTGCATGTTAGCCGTATGTTCAGCAGGTGGGAAGGTGCAGTCCACGTACAGTCAACATACTGCTAATGGATGCATAATGGACTCCTAACATACTTTGAATGTATGCCTGCCATATCGCCAGCATACTTAACGTATACGCCATACTTCTAGCGATGGAGTAACATACGTAACATTGGTCAGTGTACCGTGAGCGTATGTGAGCATTTTGCGAACGTTTTGCAAGCGTTTTGTGAACGTTTTGCGAACGTGTTGCGAACGTTTTGCGAGGCACATGAATGCTCTCATAAGCTAGCAATAGGTCAGAGATACGTTCTGCATATATTACGTACATTGTGTGTATGTTGTGTGTATACCCATTTTTATCCCCTGCCGCTGAAAAGTTCGCCGAATGCCGACATACTGGCAAATCTTTTAACGTTGAGCACGCGCTGACGCCATACATCGTAGTGTGACAGGGCCTAAGTTTGGTCATCATGAACCCATAGTTCAATGTGAGTTTAACGTATAAGGCCTGTGAGAGGCATGAACCCCACTTAAACTATTTAAAAGGCCCTTCAATTCCAGGGAGATGAGTGTAGTAGCCAGCACTGACCTCTCAGGCTAGGTGCTACATAGAATGGTGGGTGTGGATAGGGTCACTGCATCAGGGAGAAAGGATCACCTGGAGACCTGGCTCCATATGCCAGGGGCCGTACGGGTCCTGCAAAGTCTTGTACTTCATTTTCCCTATTTCAAGGCCTTGAAAAGCCTTGAATTTAATCTATTTAGCGTAATTAGTCTTGAAAAGCCTTGAAATCCATTAAACTGTCCCCACTGCGGCCTGGTCTCCCAGTCGCCATGAGTGCGCACTGTCACCAGTCGGTACCCATCCTTATATGACCTTAGATGTTGCTAGGTCAGAAAACTCCAACAACCATCCAACCAATCTAAATTAGTCTGAAATCGACATTCGCCTGTGTTGTTTTTTCCTGAAATCCAAATGAAAATAGTCTTAAATTCCTATCAAAAACCGCCTTGAAAAGCATTGAAATATCCTTGAATTCCATATCTTCACATGTGTACGGACCTTGATATGCTTA
The DNA here is from genome assembly GCA_030323885.1 of Branchipolynoe longqiensis. NCBI lineage: Eukaryota > Metazoa > Annelida > Polychaeta > Phyllodocida > Polynoidae > Branchipolynoe > Branchipolynoe longqiensis. The sequence goes on from CM059188.1 coordinate 37,704,080, forward strand.
TGATGCACCATTTTGTCTAGGTTATCTTCTTCCTATTTCCATTAGCGGTCAATTAAGTATTAAGCAATAAGTATTGAGCTCACGTGGCCAATCTTCAGAAATATATTGCTGCCTGAGAGTGTCATTCAGTAGCTGTCATGAATAATGGGAGCCTCCAAATACATCTACACTTTGAATAGTAACATGAACCATTTGTAAAGGGGGCTATAGATTTGACATGTCTGGGGGATGCCGGGGTTGGGGGTGGGGGCAGGTATTGCAATGAAAAGCAGTGTTCAGTAGAGTCCTCATTATCACCCAGAGAGTTATAAAGATAGAAGGCTACAGTCATAACTTTCCCTTTTTTATCTTCATGCACTTCATTTTAAAGCATCTTTCAGATATAATGCTGACGCAGCAGTTCTTTATTACCTTGCCTGCTTTATGAGAAGAAATAGACCGTCTTAAAGCAGGGACACACCATCCTGATAGTTAGCTGAATAACACCTACAACATGTATGTACATGCTGTCAGAATGCAACAATATTTTCAATAAGTAAAGTTTTGAATGCTATTTGAAATTGATCACTAGTCAAAATGGTTGGTTGATTGTTGGAGGTTTACATCCTGGCAACATCTAAGGTCATATCAAGGTGACAGTGCATACTCATGGTGACTTTATAGTGCTGCCCCACTGGGAAATTAGGATGTCAGCACCATGACCTGATATCCAAATCAGTCGCATTATCCTGACACTGAGCCAACCAGTCCTTGCCCTAACCTAATAATGCAGAGCGCCTGACTGGGAAGCGACAATTATTAATTTTTAAGTCATTGGTTTGACTCGACCAACACTCACAAAGATGAGTATAATAATTATGTGGCTATTTTTAGTGATACAGTTGGATGGGTGATTGTACTGTGTAACCAGACGTGATTAAATCTTCTGATTGTAATTATATAATTGCCATTTACTGATCCGGTTAGTGAGATGACGTTCTGTTCCTATATGTGTATTATGTTACCAGACGGCACTGTGCCATTCCCACATTAGAGAACTAAATTCAGGGATGAAAGATCTCCGCGATTTCGCGGATTTCGCGGATTTTTCAATCCCGCAGCACCATCAGCGTGTATTAATATGTGGTGCAGATGCCGCAGCACTATCAGTGTATACTACTAATAAATGCTCCCAAACCCTGCAGCACTATCAGCATATACTACTAATACATGCTTCAAACATCGCAGCACTATCAGCGTATACCAATATATATGAAACCCGACTTCCGGAATTTTTCCGCGATTCCCTGACAATGCTAAACCTAATGGAGAATATCCGCATTTCCACTTTTTTCCCGGAGACCACTTTCAACCCTGAGTCTAATTCAAGCATCGCCATGGTCAGCTAGCCTTATTACTTTAGTTGCAGCTTATATTTGTATCCCTTTTACAGTATTATTATGAGTATGAATGAAATTTTTCTTTTTCATCTATGATGAAGATGCTACTGATTATTATCATTATGATAATGGTTATGGTTATAATTATTATGATTAAAAAAATGATTATGGAGCTTAGTTTGATTATGATTGCTATGATGATTATGAGTATTATGATTATTATTATTGTAATAATCGCCATTACCACTATCACCTTATTATTGTTATTACTATAGTATTAAATAATTCTAAACTAATAATAATTATTATTTTTTCATAGTTTTTTTCATTATTATTGCAATATTATTATTGTAATAGTCGCCATTACCATTATCACCTCACTATTATTACTATAGTATTAAGCATACTAAATCAATAATAATTATTATATTTTCATAATTCTTTCATTATTATTACAATGTTAATGCTATTTTACAATTATTGTTATTGGTATCTTAATGTACTTACTACTATTAATAATAGTATGGATATGCAGGTATTGCAGGTATAGTAATACCTTAGGGAGTTTAACGCCCCTGCCCTGCAGAGTTGTATACCACTGCCTTGTGGTACAGGTTCTTGACAGAACTGAAGGCTAAGGGAGCAAACCCTAAACAGAAAACCATGTCACTGTGGCAGCATTAAGGGCGGTTGATGTATGGAACTCCCAACATCTCCCTACCAGCCACTGCAGGGACACATAGTTTTGCGCCTGTCTTGACATGTTCTTGCCGGTGTGAAACCTCTATTTGCTCCCCGAGAGAGTACCGCTGGTAACTTGCAAAAGCCAGCAGCACTTCAACACTTTTGCCGGCAGCTTTCATGGAATGACCATAAAGAGAAACCTGAAGCTGAGAGACATTAAGACCGACTCATTTTTGCAACTCTCACAGCAGAGAGCTAAATGGAGAGCGGCAGTCAAGTAATGAAAGCAGTCTTTGTCGCATCGCGACCGACAGCATGATGATGATGATGATGATGATGATGATGATGATGATTGATAGTAGCAGGTGTAGTATTACTTATCTTACTAGAGGCATTATTATTAGTATTTATAGTAGGACTGGTGATATTAGCAGTAATTGTAGTGTGAATATTCCCGTTATTCAATTCTCATGACGTGTTCCCATTTAGGTCTCATCGGCATCCTGTGAATTGCGAAGGTCTTTGTTGTTCTACTTAGATCTAAATCAAACAGAGACAAGACTGACTACATTGTGTAGAAATTCCCACACATGTCGGAGGAAGCTTCCCACTCACATTGCTTCCTCTCTCGCCTGTCAATTTGCAGGGAAGATCTTATCTGTGGAGGGACACGGCAGCAACCAACCCGCAGCCACAATCACTAAACAAAAAAACAACCAACCATTCCTTTCAATCAATTCCAGCAATCTCAGGGAGCAATGAGCTCCCCGATTTCGCAGATTTCCGCGATTTTCCAATATATACGACAGCAATTGGCTAGTCCGGATCCCATTCCTATATGACCTTAGGTGTTGCTGGAATATAAACCCAAACAAGAAAATGTTTGGCACAGGTGATAATAAAATCATAATAAGGATAGTTGAAACCTGACTTCCGGTTTTTCCCCCCCACGATTCCCTGACACTGTTAATCCTATTAGAGAATATCCGCGTTTTTGTTGAAGTTCGCTGTTAGTTCTCATTGGGCCATCTGATCTAGGTCTCATTGTGTTCTGAAAATGGAGAATCAGTGACTGAGAAAGGGTCGGGGGTGCTCCGGTAGACAGCGGCATCAGGAGATTGAGGAAGAGAATGAGAGACGGAGAGGCACATATAGACAAAGAGATAGAGGCAGACAGGCAGACAAAGGGGCAGAGACAGACAGAGTGACAAACAGACAGATAGACAAACATGTAGAGACAGAGATAGACAGAAATACACAGAAAGATAGAGACAGATACAGCAAAAAAGAAAGCCAGAGATAGGGACAGACACAGAGATAGATACAATGAGCCAAGGTAAGGGGTAAACCGATACATGCAAACCCAGACAGAGACACATATAGAAGCATAAACACAGACACATCAAAGACGCAGGCAGAGAGACATACAGAGACACATAGAAATAGACACAGACAACAAGATAGAAACAGACACAGATAGGCAGAACGAACCAAAGTAAGGACATATAAATAGACAGAGACAGACATAGACAGAGACAGATGCACATAGGTAGAACAAACCAAAGTAAGGACAGACACATAGACAGACAACCAGACAGACACAGACTCAGACAGACGCACATAGGTACAACAAACCAAAGTAAGGACAGATAAATAGACAGACACATACATAGACAGTCGCACATAGGTACAACGAACCACAGTAAGGACAGGTAAATAGACAGAGTTACAGACAGTAATACAGACAGACACAAAGACACGAGAGACAGACACAGGCATATACACAGACACATACAGAGACACAGATACACAGGCAGAGACAGACAGAGACATATAGAGGCATATAGAGACACATACAAAGACAGAGACAAAGACAGAGACTCAGACAGAGACACGGAGGCAGACATAGACAGAGAGACAGAGCGAAGCAGACTGCTAGACAGACAGACAGACAGACAGACAGGCAGAGTTTGAATCAGCACCTCCGCCCCCTTCATGCGAACCCTACATGTTCATCCTCTCAGAGAAAACAAACACTGTGTAAATAGTGGCTGCATGTTGGCTGCTGCTGCTGAACCGAGCGTTTGTGGCATGTTGTATTTGAGGAATGATTGCTGTTCAGTTCGTGTCAAGGCTTCCAACAGACCAGTCTGGGTGCAATCACGGGTGCCTGGCATCTTGAGAAACGAGGTACTTAATAAAATATAAACGAACAGCACCGGCCCAGAAAAAGCATTGGTGAGTCAAGGGAAATAGATGGGTAGGCCCCTTGTCAGGCCTTGTTAGGGGGGAGAATTGGATGCAGGAGGTAACGAACTACTTTTTGTGGTTGCAATGTAGTTTAAAGCTGCATAGTCCGATGAAAGCATCACATTTTCAAAACCAAAGCAATTATCTAGATTTGATTCTAAATATCTAACTTAGATTCTGGTGCACTTATTAAACATTTGTCCCCACGTAGAACTTCGAAGGGAAACCTAACCTGTTACTGCAGAAACTTATGGTGTCAGAGTTTTGGCATGCTTGCCAAAAATAATTTTGCGTGTGTGCACTTAAAATATCTCAAAAGTTAGCCATATAAAATAAAAGTTACTTCAAACTAAAGTAACATTGATTATAACGGTCAATCTAAAATATTTATCTCAGAAAATGACAGAAACTCAAAATCATCAGACTATGCAACTTTAATCAAATATAAACGAACAGCACCGCCCCAGAAAAACGATCGGTGAGTCAACGGAAATGGATGGGTAGGCCCCTTGTCAGGCCATCTTAGGGGGGAGAATTGGATGCAGGAGGTAAGGAACTACTTTTTGTGGTTGCAATGTAGTTCAAGCTGCATAGTCCGATGAAAACATCACACTTTCAAAACAAACGCAATTATCTAGATTTGATTCTACATATCTGTGATGGGCCCTTGTTGGCTGCCTGAAACCTGATCCTCACGTAGTATACCCCTCAAGCAAGGAGGAGGAATGAGTAGGTTTGCTTCTATATGTCTTTATTCTCTTCTCCACTCACCATGGCGTCCATGATCAAGTGACCAGCCCCTGCCCTGAGAGGTCCCACATCAACTTGCTCGGGGGGAGGTTACGCTAGCCGCATGCAGTAGATGGTAGCCCTGTCGCGTCGCTGCCCGGCGGCTACCATATCTCCACCTAACGCAGTAAACTGCAATGGTGACGGAGCAGTCTTTGCTGCCACCATATGGTAGTGGAGCTCATGTACGGACTACTACATATCTAACTTAGATAATGGTGCACTTATAATACATTTGTTACCACATAGAAGGGAGTACTGAGGCAATTTAATAGAACATGTTACTGCAAAAGCTTATAAATGGTGTCAGAGTTTTGGCATGCTTGCCACAATTAATTTTGCATGTTTGCTCTTCAAACATTTCAAAAGTTAGGTAGGCCCCTACTTAAAATAAAAGTTACTTCAAACTGAAGTAAGGTAGTTTATAACGAACTACCTAATATATTTATCTCAGAAAATGAGAGAAACTCAAAACCATCGGACTATGCAACTTTATTTCATGTGGAATATCTGTACCTCTACTTTACCAATGAGGACTGTCCGCACACTCCATAGGCCAGTCAGTAAGGTTCATGACTATAGCTAGTTATTGTAGTTCTACAACCATGCCTTGTAATGTATAACTTTGCAACCAACTTTGATTAGCAATGAAAAAGGAAAATGTCAGTATAGGCTGTTGTGATAGGCAACTAGATTTAATTCCCCCCCCCCCCCCCCCCCCACAAATAACACACCAAAAAAACCAGTATTGCAGCACAATGGGGACCTTTCATGAGCCATTTCTCTCGCTATACACTTGGTGGCAGCACCCGTTCCCGGTCCAAGTCAGCCATCATGGTTGGATAGAAGGGTGTAGGTGTGTGTGTGTGTTGGTGGTGTAGATGTGTGGTGGGGGTGGTGCTGTGGTGGGGTGTAGGTGTGTGGTGAGCGTTGAGGGGTGTGGTGGGGGTGTAGGTGTGTGGTGGGGTTGTAGGTGTGTGGTGGGGGTTTAGGGACGTGGTGGGGGTGTGTGGTGTGCAGTGTGGTGTTTTGGTGTGGTGTGTGTGGTTGAGGTGTAGGTGTGTGTGGTGAGGGTGTAGGTGTGTGTGGTGAGGGTGTAGGGTGTGTGTGGTGGTGGTGTAAGTGTGTGGTGGGGGTGTTAGGTGTGTGGTGGGGGTGTAAGGGGTATGGGGGTATAGGTGTGTGTTGGTGTGTAGGGGGTATAAAAATAAAAAATTATATATTTTACTAAAAAAAAAATTAAATAATTAATATGTATATGTGTGTGTGGGTTGGGGTTTAGGGTTGTAGGGGTGGGTGGGGGTGTAGTTGTGTGGTGAGGGTTTAGGGGGATGTTGTGGGGGGAAGGTGTGTCGTGGGGGTTTAGGAATATGGTGGGGGTGTAGGTGTGTGGTGTATGTGTGTGGCGGGGTAGGTGTGTGGTGTAGGTGTGTGTGGTTGAGGTATAGCTCTGTGTGGTGAGAGTGTAGGTGTGTGTGTGGTGAGTGTGTAGGAGTGAGGGTGGTGGTGTAGGTGTGGTGGGGGTGTAGGTGTGTAGGTACTGGGGGTATAGGTGTGTGTCATGGATATGTATTTGTTAGGTATGTGTGGTGGGGGTTTAGAGATGTATGTGGTGTATGTGTGTGGTGGTGTAGGTGTGTGGTGGGGGTGTAGGTGTGTGTGGTTGAGGTATAGGTGTGTGTGGTGAGGGTGTAGGTGTGTGTGTGGTGAGGGTGTAGGAGTGAGTGCGGTGCTGTAGGTGTTGTGGGGGTGTAGGTATGTAGGTACTGGGGGTATAGGTGTGTGTCATGGGGTGTAGGGGGTATAGGTTTGTGTGGTGGGGGTTTAGGGATGTGGTGGGGGTGTAGGTGTGTGGTGGGGGTTTAGCCTTTAGGGATGCGAAAGATTGTGAGGTGCCGCTCTGCAAGACACCCCTACACCTCCACTACACACCACCTACACCCCCACCACATCCCTACACCCCCACCACATCCCTAAGCCCCCATCACACCACACCCACCCCACCATAGTCACCACACACCCCTATCACACACCCCTAAATCTCACACACCCCCACCACACACACCAAAATCCTCACCACACCCATACACCTTCACAACAGATCCACCCCCACCACACACACACACCATACATACCTACACCCCAACCACACCATACCCACTCACCACACACCCCCACCACACACCCCTTAATCCACACACACACCCACCACAAACCAAAATCCTCACCACACCCCTACACCTCCACCACACAAACATACGCCCCCACAACACACCCTCAACCCCCATTACACCCCCTCAATCCCATCTTATTTACACACACTTGATAGGAGAAGGAACTGCTTCCATCCAACCACAGCATTACAGAGACCGGGATGGTGCGCCGTCTGATGAGAGACTCATGGAAACTGAAAGGTCCCCATTAAGTCACCATGAGTACGCACTGTTACAAGTCGGTATCCGTCCTGATATGACCATAGATGTTGCTACGATGTAAAACCCTAACAAACATCATAAGTGGTTTGATAAGGGCATTTGTTTCCTCTACAAATGTAGCAAGTTATGTTGCCAAACTGTATATATTTATTGTTATATATAGTGTAGTAGTCCACGATGTTCACCGTTCCACGGTCTTTCACTCTGACACACACTCACGAAAGAACGCCAAGATTTAGTGACAGTACGCTTCCACTGGTTTATTACAAAACCTATCCGCTCTCTGCGGTGCCAACAGTCAAGTGACTCCCAACTCGCTAGCTCTCATGTCACCTCTATAGGTGGGTGGGGTGTGTGCTAGCCACACAATGTAGAGAGTGTATTATGTAGTGTATTAAGTAGTACAGCAAAACCTCTCTAAATTGATCGACCATGGGACCGACATTAAATGGTCCATTTAGGGAGGTGGTCGGTTTAGGTTTTTTTTTTTTAATCGGTACAATGGTATTGTATGAGTGGTCGTTTGGGACCCAAATAAAGCAATCAATATAGGGGAGTAGTCGATCTGTGGAGGTGGTCGGTGAGAGATGTTTTACTGCATATATAAATATATTTATTTATATTTACACTATTCTCATCTGTATTTATAAGTAAATACGCAATGAAAAGTGCAAACACATCCAGTCCTTTTTAATTCAGCTTGAAGGCAATCACAAGGAGGCAATTGCCAGTAGGGATTTCCAGTTTTATACCGAGGCTCGTAATGAGGTCAGAAGAAATCCCACAGACGCATTAGCGTCTTTCGTGTTCGTTATAGCTTAGTACGCTGGTTTAAGGAAAAAGTAGGTGTTATAAGAACTCATCTTTCTGAAATCAATAAATACCACGCATTCATCTCAGAGCTGCAAAGCAACAAAAGGTAGGCCTACTCTTTGTAAGTAGAGTGGTTGGTTGTTGGAGTTTTATGTCTTGGTAACATCTAAGGTAATATCAGGATGGGTACCGACTTGTGACAGTGCGCACTCATGGCAACATTATAGTGGCGCCCCACTGGGAGAGACTAGGCTGCCAGCACATAGGGGGGTGGCTTAGGATGTAAGCGTTCCACTCAAGCATTGAAGGCGACGTTTCATAATCGACATTTGTAAATAATTGAATCATAGGTCAGGTTGAAAAATACCTACCTGGGTGTCAACCCGAGATTAAAACTTAATTACGTTGTTGTTAAGGTGCACGGGGGCCACACTGAGCCAAGGTTGGACGGCGAAATGGTCACCTGGTGACTGCTGCAAGTAGTGACAGCAGGTAGAAGCCACTAGTCAGTCGTACGTATGCGGTTCCGTCTATAGTATGGCTGAGTCTTTGCTGACAATAAGCGTTACATGTGCTGCCAGCACCATGACCTGCTATCCCACTTAGTCACATTATCCTCATATCCCGACACTGAGCCAACAAGTCCTTGCCCTATCCTAATAATGCTGAGCACCTGGCTAGGAAGCGATAAGTATCAATTTTGTAAGTCATTGGTTTGACTCGACTGGGAACTGAACTCGCGACCTTCCGCACGGGAGGCCTGCGCTTTGCCAATTCTGTCACTGCGTGTAAGTAGAGTGTACTGGGAATCTGCACCCATTTGCACTTATATAACAAAGCATAGAGGGCAGGCTGATTTGTTTTTAAGTGTTTGTTCTGATTAACACACACAAAGTCATGGTGGAACACTAGGTTTCTAGCAATAGTTGGGTTTGCTGCTAAGCACATATCCTTGTTAAAAAAAGGTTTTCTTTGGGTTGGAAGGGGGGGGGGGGGAATGGAGATTTCAGGGTGTGTGTGAGTGTAGGTTAATCTGGTGCATTTCTTGAGCACTTTCCCTGAAAGAGACATTTTGCATGTAGAAATTACATGTTGGATAGGAGTGGAGATTGATACAGTAAGTCTTGCTGAAAGATCTCCACATTTTCACCGATTTCCACAATTTTGTCCGGGGCGGGGGGGTCGACCACTATTTGACTTAGCCCAGCCACAGAGCCATGGGATATTTACCAGAAGTCATATTTAAACTTTTTTTTGTCAGAGTCTATTTTTATCCCCAAATAAATGAGTGTTCAAATTGCTATTAATGTTGCATATAAGAGATGCGTATTTATCGCGTATTATTCAGTGTGGTAGAGCAAATATTCTCTTTAACTGGGGAAATTGGTGTTTCACAATCATGGGTAGTTATTTGCTATTTTCTATTTGCATATTTCATATTAAGGCCACCAATGACGTGGCCTCAAATGTTTTAGCAGACAAAAAAAATTTCCGACTTTTGGCTGATCTCATATGGGTCATTTCCTGGGACAGAGCAACCGGAAGTCAAATTTCCGCTATTTTCTTTTTACTGGGGGCGACTCTCAACCCGGTTTTTCAGGGACTGACCTATTTAAGATTCAGTTCTCCATGTTAGTTGGGCTAAGTCCTTTTTTTTAGTAAAACCAACATTAAGTCAACTGTATCAATTTATGTAAATAATAACCGACCATCGCACCGGGCGCGGTGGCCTATTCGGTAGAGCGCAGGCCTCGCGTGTGGAAGGTTGGGAGTTTGGTTCCCGGTCGAGTCAAACCAGTGACTTATCAAATTGATACTTGTCGCTTCCTAGCCTGCCCCTCGGCATTAATAGGAGAGGGCAGCTCAGTGTCAGGATAATGTAACTGAGTGGGATATCGGGTCATGGTGCCAGTAACCGGACGCACCCCCCCCCCCACCCACACACACACACTCCGTGTCTGCCTACTGACTACCGAGAGTCGAGCAGACGGCGCCGGCTGCAACAAAAACCCGCCCTCATGGCTTGTCCATCTGTCAGGGTGTAACTTGTAAGTGAAAACGAGGTTGGATACTCTCTCCCCTCTCTTTCTCGCCCTCTCCCTCTCTCTCTATCTCTCTCTCCCCTCTCTCTCGCTTTTTCATTTGTTAGGGTGTAACCTGTAAGTGAAAACGAGGTTGTACAGTCTCTCCCCCTCTCGCTCTCCCCCTCTCTCTCGCTCTCTCTCTATCTCTCTCTCCCCTCTCTCGCTTTTCCATTTGTTAGGGTGTAACATGTAAGTGAAAACGAGGTTGTATACTCTCTCCCCCTCTCTCTCGCTCTCTCTCACGCTCTCTCTCTTGCTTTTCCATTTGTCTGGGTGTAACTTGTAAGTGAAAACGAGGTTGTATACTCTCTCCCCCCCCTCTCTCCTCTCTCTCTCTCTCGTCTCTCACTCTATGTCTCTCTCCACTCTCTTTCGCTTGTCAATTCGTCAGGGTGTAACGTGTGAGTGAAAACGAGGTTGTATACTCTCTCTTCTCTCTCTCACTCTCTCGGTCCCCTCTTTCACTTTTCAATTTGTCAGGGTGTAACTTGAAAGTGAAAACGAGGTAGTATACTCTCTCCCTCTCGCTCACTCTCTGTCTTTCTCTCTCTCTCTCGCTTTTCCATTTGTCAGGGTGTAACTTGTAAGTGAAAATGAGGTTGTATACTCTCTCCCTCTCTCCCCCTCCCCTCTCTCTCTTTCTCCCTCTCTCTCTCTCTATCTCTCTCTCCCCTGTCTTTCGATTTTCCGTTTGTCTGGGTGTAACCTGTAAGTGAAAACGAGGTTGTATGCTCTCTCCCCTCTCTTTCTCTCTCCTTTCTCTCTCTCTCTCTTTTGCTTTTCCATTTGTCAGGGTGTCACTTGTAAGTGAAAAAGAGATCTAATACTCTTCCCTCACTCCCCCTCTCTTTCTCTTTCTCCCTCTTGGACCAGTCGGATGACCCAATGAGTTAGGCGTCCCTTTCCCGATTTGGTAGATCGTGTGGTTCGAACCCATGGCAGGTGGGTAGGTAAATAGGTGATTATGTGGTAGGTAGATGGGTTGCTAGGTAGGTGGATACATAGGTAGTTGGGTAGGTTGGTTGGTTGTTAGAGTTTTACGTCCTGGCAACATCTCAGGTCATATCAGAGTGGATACCGACTTGTGAGAGTGCGCACTTATGGCGACTTTATAGTGCTGCCCCACTGGGAGACCAGGCCGCCAGCACCTATGACCTGATATCCCATCTGTTCAGGTGGGTATGTAGGTGTGTGTGTGTGTGGGTGGGTAGGGATGGGGTGGGATAGAGCAACCAGATAGGGATGGTATCTGCATAGGGTAATGTGGGTGGCATGATATGTGGGAGGGCGCCAGTGTAGTAACCGATACCGGTGGGGCGCGGCGGGGCGGGGCGAGGGGGGGGGGAGGGGGGTCTGGCAACAGGGGCAGGCTGTGTAATGTGGGAGATGAAGTAGTTCAGTTGAGGAGAGAAGATGAGAAGCCCCGTGGGGAAGACACTGCCTCCTTGTTGGCTGCCTCGGGTAGGCAGCTCCCCCTTGTGGGAGAACACTTTTTGCCGACTCTGGCTGCAGGTTCGTTTCGCCTGTATAGGCGGAGCAGCTCGCCAATGGCTCAGACTGACTCAGACTGACTCAGACTGACTAAGACTGACACCTTATGCAGACTGCATCTGTCTGTCTCTGTAATCGGCTGAAGGGTGATGGGAATTTATCTTTCTCTACTTGTAATATCTTGGGAACTCGGCCGTCAGAGCCCCAGATACCACTATTCTCCCCAGGTGTATTCTGACAACTGTCTGTCAGTTCCCACCTGATGTCCCTCTCAACAAACTCATAAGGAAGAAAGGGAAGACAAGTCGCGCAAGATTGACTGTGAAGAAGTTGTGCTTCTGTTCACCTACTAGCGACCTATCACCCTCACTCCTTACATACCATCCACACAATCTTGTTAGTGTGTATAAGAATCAGTACCTGCAACATATATATGCCATGCACATGCATATATGCCGTGCACATGCATGTAAATACATGCGCATAAATACATGCACATAAATACATTCACATAAATACATGTGCATATGTGTACATACATATGCACATGTACATATGCACATACACATACATATACACATATTCGTACATATACACATATACACCTATACATTTACACATGTACACATTCAGACACACACATATATATATATATACATATATATATATATATATGTATGTATATGTATATATATATGTACTATATAATTTATTATGTGGATATAAATAATGGCAGCCCCTTAAATGTTTCCCATTAACCATATTCTTCCATTGTTATATTTATATATATATATACACACACATACTTACATATCTGAGGGAACGTGTATTGTTTAGCTAGCAGTGTTTGCTAGATTCCAGTAAACAGTAATCGGAATGCTTTTCACACTCCCTGCGCAGACACGTGTAAGGCATGCCTCAGAGACCCAGATTCTCGGATCGATGTCGGCATTCATGCAAATCACAGCCTTATTCAGGCAATCCTCGGAGGACATATCCCCTCTCATAACCCTCTCCCCCCCCACAACAACGCTTACCCCCCCCCCCCCACAACTCGCCCCCCTCTGGCCACCACAGAACCCCCCTTCCCCGACGTCCCCCAGGGACCTCACTCAGCGGGTGCCGCCGTGCGGTGTCGCTGTAAGTAGTATAGACAGTCGGGGCTCGGTGACGGGCACAAGTGGGTGCGAACAAACGTCCTGTTGGTGTGAGTGACAGGACAGTGACGCCCCCTCTATCAATCAATGCGCACCTCCCCGTCCTCTCCTGTCCCTTTACACGCGCATCCTGTCCACTGGATGGCTGTTCCTGCTCTCTCCGCCACGCGTCGCCACTTCCTTCCTACACGTCTGTTCCTTATCGGCCACACTTATTGCTTCTCCTGTTCTTCCCTGTCACTCGTCCTTCTCCTGCTCCTGTTCCTCATCGTCCCCTTCTTCTTCCCTTTCGTCCTCATCCATCTTTTCCACCTCATCTGCCGCCTCCCTCCTCCTCATTATCGTCGTCATAATCATCATCTCTTCTTTCATCACGATCATCACCTTCCGCTCTATTTCCGCTTTTGACTTCTCTTGATTCTCTCGCCCTCCATCTCCTCCTCCTCCTTCTCCACATTTTCATCCAACCCCTCCTCCACCTCATCCTTCTATTCATGCCCCCTCCTCCTCCTCCTTTGCTCCACCCTCCTCTTCCTCCCCTTCCTCCTCCACCCCCTTCCTGCTTCCTCCCCTTCCCGCTCCATCACCTCCTCCCTTTCCTCCCACTAATACTCCCACTCCTCCCCCTCCTCCTCACTCCTCCCCCTTCCCTATCCTTCCCGCCCCCCTCTTCCCCATCTCCTCTTTCTCCTCTTTCACTCCCCCTCCTCTTCTGCTCGCCCTCCTCTCCCCTCCTCCTCTCCCTTCTCCTCCCACTGCTTCTTTCTCCTTTTCCTCCTCTTCCTCCCTCCCCCTCCCCACCTCCCCTCTCCCCAACTCTCCTTCCCCCTCCTCCTCTCTCCTCCCCCCTCTACTACTTCCCCTCCACTTCCCCCTCCTCCTTCCCTTATCCTCCTCCTGCCCCCTGCCCCCCCCCTTTGCTCCCCTCCCCCTTTCCTACTCCTCCTCCCCTCTCTCCCACTTCCCCTTCCCCCCCTCTCCTCCAATCATCCCTCCTCCTCTTCCTCCTCTTCCTCCTCCGTCTACACCCCACACTCTTTGTCCTGCCACTTCGCCTTCCCGACTACCACCAGCTCCCCCCCTCCCCACCCATTGTCTCAGTCCTCGCGGTGTGAGATAGGTATTTGCATAGCGCTCGTATGTAGGCGGAGGGATCCAGTTTGTTTTATTTACACCCACCGCCTCGATAAATTGAACGAATAATAATTAAATATGAAAATAAACGCATGGCGAACAAAAAGATCCATTTGATGTACAATGTGAGCATGTGGAACTGAATAATTAAATGCTGTTGTTTGCTACATGGATGGAAGTAGCTAAGCAGTCTGGTAACTGTGGTTATTGGCAATCCCTTGATGCCTGCGACCAGCGGGTGGCGTGGTAGTACGACGGGCCGTGGTGGGGGGTGGGTGGGTGAGGGTGGGGGTGGGTGGGTGGGGGTGGGGGGTGAGGGTGGGCGGGGTGGTGCCGGTGGCAGAGGCTTTAATATGTGTTATTGATTCAGACATACGTACAGTCGGCCTGACGACATAGCAAAGACCCTATAATACTAAGACGGCTCACTCAGCCTGTACTGTGTAATCAAAATGATCAAACCCAGCACTTGGTGTGCTGGCTGTTCTCTTGGTTAAACAGATGCTATATTATATGTATAAATGTATATATGAATGTGAAAGATGTGTGATGATGGCGATGATGATGATGATGATGTTGATGATGATGTGTGTTTGTTCATAGCAATTTCATATTGATGTGTATTCATACTCACCTGTCTCATGTATAATATAATTGTACGTGTTTACATGTGAAACACCAATCAGCAGCCGGGCTGATCAAACCCACCACAAGGTGGCACTGCAAAATTTACATTACCATGGGAGAGATAGCGAGTGAGCGGTCTTAGGATTATAGAGTCTTTGGACATAGCGATGCTGACCTCCCTCAGGGGGCGGTGTGGGTGTGGGTGTGGTGGAGTGGCGGTGGGGGTGCTAGAGTAGATGTGGGTGTGGGCTTTGTCCAGGCATCGTCCTGTAGGAACATTCCGCCCGCATGTGTGCTGGACATAGCATAGCATAGTATCACATAATCTAGCATACATTCACACATACATACATACACACAACCATATATATGCACACACATGAATACACACACATGCACATATACATACACATACGCACATACATACACACATACATACATGTATGCATTCATACACATACACACATACACTCATACATGCATCCACAAGTACTCATACATACACACATTCATCCACACATTCATACATACATGCAAACACACATCCATACACACATACATCCATACACACAACCATATATACACATGCATGCATACAAACATAGATATATACATGCATATATATATATATATATATATATATATATATACATGCATACACATACACAAATATACCTACACACATACATATATACATGTGTAGTGGTCTGCACTGACCTCTCAGGCAAGTAACCACATAGACAGGTAGGCGTGGGGAGTGTGTTGATATTAGGGAGCCTAGGTGGTGTAATGGTTAGCACACTGGCCCGGAATGCAAAGAGATGTGGGTTCGAGTCCCGCTCTAGGCGCAGTATTTCCCATTTTCATCACCCCCACGACACTGGTTGCCGTGATCAGGATCCTGTACAAGCTTTGCGCTGTATGGTTGTTGAACCTACCCTGTGTATGTATGTGTTAGTGCATTGCCTGTATGTATGTAATTGTAAGCATTACAAGACTTACAATTCCAGGGGGACGAGTGTAGTGGTCTGCACTGACCTCTCAGGCAAGTAACCACATAGACAGGTAGGCGTGGGGAGTGTGTTGATATCAGGGAGCCTAGGTGGTGTAATGGTTAGCACACTGGCCTGGAATGCAAAGAGATGTGGGTTCGAGTCCCGCTCTAGGCGCAGTATTTCCCATTTTCATCACCCCCACGACACATGCATACATACATACTCATACATACACACATACACTCATACATTCATCCATACATACTCATACACACACCAATTCATACCCACATTCATACACACACATGCATGCAAGCATACACACACATACACCCATGCATGCATACATACGTCTACACACACAAACAGACACATACACATACACACATACATGCATACCCATGCACACATACACACGCGTAGGCACAAAACACGAGTTGCAAATGTTGGCACACATTGACTGCCGCGTTGGTAGTGATGCATTGTTGGATGCCATTGCCAACCATGCTGACCCAGGTGTTGCCCAGACGGCCCAGCATGATACCGGAACCCCTCATTATCGGCGTCCCAGTGTCTCGGCGTCCCGCTGTGAGACTCCACCCACCACTAACCACATCCAGTGCGGGTCTGGTACCGGAAAGAGATACTGCTGGTGTCTCTTTCCGGTCCCCGTTCTGATATGACCTTAGATGTTGCTAGGACGTAAAACAACAGCAAACAACAACAATAATGTTGCAGGGGGGCGGGTTAGACCAGGCGGGATGGCTGAATAAATTGAGCGTCCGTCCCCTTTTGGTAGATCGTGGGATTCCAACCCATGGGTTCGAACCCTGGTCGAGTCAAGCCAATGACTTAAAAATTGTATATGTGTCGCTTCCTAGACAGGCGCTTAGCCTTATTAGGGTAGAGCAAGGACTGGTTGGCTCAGTGTCAGGATAATGTGGCCGAGTGGGATATCAGGTCATAGTGCTGGCGGCCTGGTCTCCCAGCACTGGGGCAGCACTATTAAGTCACCATGAGTGCATACTTTCACAAGTCGGTACCTGATATGACCTTAGATGTTGCCAGGATGTAAAACTCAAACAACCAACCAATCAACTATGATGCAGGAATAACAAATCTTTGTGTTTTCTCTGATATCGATTGTTCTACACACACACACACACACACACGCACGCACGCACGCACGCACGCACCAACGCACGCGCGCGCGCACGCACGCACGTACGCACGATTGTTGTTCTACACATACATACACACAAACACACACAAACACACACAAACAAGCAGACACCATTTAATAGGCGCAACACAGCCAGATAATGGACGAAAGTTGACTGGAAATGATATTTCCGCTTAAATAATATTTTCATTTCGAATGCGAGTTATGTTTACTGTACGGCGTCTATTTTAATAAAGTAAGAGCATTTTAATTACACACGCACACACACACACATGCACGCACACATACGAGTGATATGTGAAGGTAGAGTGACTGATCTACCGCGTCTGACAAGTTCCTTGCATCTGCGGAAATCGAAAATTAATTGTTGAAAAAAGACACGGTGATGTGTGGATAAAGTCGACATGAAGGGGTAGAGGGTGGTTTTTTAAAAAGAACAACGACGTAGAACTAGATAAATATCGAGGTAATCCTTACACACCCCATGCTGTTGTTGGTTTGTTGGGGTATTGCCTCCTCACAACATCTAAGGTTATGTTAGGCTGGGTGCCAACTTGTGACAGTGTGCACTTATGGCGATTGTATAGTTGTACCCCACTGGGGGGGGGGGGGCAGGTCACCTGTACCATGACACAATATCCCACTCAGTCGCATTATCCTGATACAGAGCTAACCTGTCGTTGTCCTGACCTATTTAAACCGAGTGCCTGGCTAGCTAGTGACAAGTATACATTTTGTAAGCTGTTAGTTTGACTCAATCCATGATTCAAATGCTCGACCTTCTACACAGGAAGCCAGCGTTCTAACCGTTTTGGACACAGCGCACACATTAGCCCCAGTCAAAGCGAAGCCTACTCCAGTCTAGCACAGCCACCTCCCCATCCCAACACTCATGCCCTTGTTAAGATTTCTCCCTTGACAGTGACTATAAGGAAGGATGCCCCCCTCTCACTAATGTCAGTACTAAAATATTTATCTCCTGTCAAAGGCGATCTCATCACACCACATGTATCCAATTTCTGAACTTGAGGGGACGATGGCTTGCGTAGTTGATGAGGTTTACTGTGGATAGAATAGGATGCATGAGCTTTGGGAATTGTTACCCCCCATACCCCCCCTTCCCCAATTCCATAGGTTACAGCTTTAATGTTTTATATGTTTTGCTTTCGTTGCTTGTTTTTGCACCTATGTCAGGGTTGCCAACCCTTATGGTTTCACCATAAGGTGTACACTATTTTATGTCGCTATCATCACCTTAAGCCGATCTCCCGGTTTTTCATTTTCCAAAATTATATAAATCTTGCGGATTATTGTGTCCAAAATGCACCACAGAGCATCTAAGATTTTAACATTAATCAGGGGGGAGTGCCCTCAGAAACCCCAATATAGCATCCCTTGAGATCTTACACTTTTTCATTTTCCAATGTTGGCAACCCTGATATGATAGAATTCTAAGGGAACACCAGGATGCTATGAATATTAATTTGTCTGCTCTGATGTTTATTAGAGCAATCGAAAGCATGGACCACTATAAAAGGTCCTTAAAGAAAACATAATACACAACCACCTACTGAAGAAACAATATCTCACCTGATCTTGGGCGCAGTCACTGCTTGCTGTGTTCTGGCACAAAAAGCAAAAGACCGGCCAGAAAAGATGGTAGATATTACAAATACGGAAACTAGCCCTACTAAGTACTAAGGAATTCGAAATGACTATCACCATAGGGCGCAGTCCGTCTGGGTATGTGTACTGGCACAAACCAAAGCAGAACCAGGCAGGCCACAGTCATGCATCCAATCACCCTGAAATACAAAATGGCTAACCATACAACACAGCCATCCCACCTAGTCGCAGTCCTGAAGGGTCCAGGGGTGTTCTGGCACACTGGTGTACTATCTAAGGACAGGGCATGGGTGAAAGGATGCTGTAACAAACCACAATGGGATGGGATCCTCTCCCACAGGCCTGTATGTCATCTGTGTAGATGTACATAGTAGGCTAAGTTATCATATACAGGTTAGGAAAAAACTTGAAAATTAAAAAAACTAACTAATATAGAAACTACTAACACCCAAAACTGCAAAGGTTGGCCCGAGAAAGATCAGGTAAAGACTCCTGAGTGTGGGACCAGACCAATCCAGTATCACAGCTGTCCAGCGTTGAAAACAAGCACCCTCACGGGAGCTTATACATTATGGGCAGAATAAAAAACTTGTCACCAAAATAAAAAGGAAAAAAAAGAGTGCTTAGGGATCAAATAAGTCACATGTCCAAGGATGGAACATCTCCACGATTTCGTGGAATTACACAATTGTTGATATCCACTAATTAATGTTCGGAAAATGTCAATATATTTGATATGGCAGCAATTGATTAGTACGAATCCTGTTCTTACATGACTTTAGATTTTGCTAGAACATACAAACCAAACAAGAAAGGGTTAGGTATGGGCGATAATATAGTCACAAGGACAGTTGAGACTTGACTTCTGGCATTTTGCCTTGTCTTGAGTTGCCTTGCGTTGCCTTGCCTTCCCTGTGTGATGTGCCAGAACTACTGACACTAGACACGGGTTACTGAGAGTTGTACTAATGGTGCTGGGCAGACCACTCTCAGCCGCCTGTCAGCCCATTCTAAGTGTGATCTTTCATTATGAGACACAACAAATATTCATGTAAGGAATACATGGTAAGATCACATGACCATGTCTTTAGCCGTGATAATTTAACCCAGAAGCTTCCTGAAACTAGCAGCCTTGTTTCACTGTGAATTCATCAAGTCGGTGAAGAAAAAGCGAAGAAAATCAAAATGTAAATAAAGAAAGGGGGAATGTTCTTTCGTTCAAGTTCTGTGTGTGGTCGGGATGTCAGAGAAAATGCTCGCGTCAGAGGAGACTAGCGACTCTGTTATTAACAGCATACTGACGTGATACGTGGAGAGAGAAGAAGACGGAGGCGGCAGAAAAAGCTGGAGGTGTTAACTGGAAGGGAGCCGAAAGAGGAGTGACTCTAGGGAGGAGGGATGGTGGCGCGGAAATGGGGAGGGCAGCAGGGGGCGCCACAGGTGTAGGCCCGAGATGCTGGGGCGGAGCGAGGGAGGAGCCTAGGAGGGAGACAGAAGTGGTGGGGGGGGGGGGGGTGACTCTTCCCCCGCCGCGAATCAAACGCAATGCGAGCTTTACAACCAATGGTGCAATTTATAGGCGCAAATAGTGTAGGCATTTCACGCTGGTTCAGGATGCAACAATCATATTGATTTTCTCACAGACAGCTGACTACTGGTTACCGACTGGTGTGAGGTTACTTTCCCATGCCGTCTACCGACTAATGATTACCAACTGGTGGAAAATTGCTTTCTCTTGGCGACTGCGGGCTAATTATTACCAACTGGTGTGAAATTGTTTTCTCTTGTCGACTATTGACTACTGTTTACCAACTGGTGCTAGATTACTTTCTCATGCTAACTATCGACTAATGATTACTGACTGGTGCTGGATTGCTTTCTCTTGCCGACTACCAACTAATGATTACCGACTGGTGCTAGATTACTTTCTCATGCTAACTATCGACTAATGATTACTGACTGGTGCTAGATTGCTTTCTCTTGCTGACTACCAACTAATGATTACCGACTGGTGCTAGATTACTTTCTCATGCTAACTATCGACTAATGATTACCAACTGATGCTAGATTGCTTTCTCTTGCCGACTACCAACTAATGATTACCGACTGGTGCTAGATTACTTTCTCATGCTAACTATCGACTAATGATTACCAACTGGTGCTAGATTGCTTTCTCTTGCTGACTATCGACTAATGATTACCAACTGGTGCTAGATTACTTTCTCATGCTAACTATCGACTAATGATTACCAACTGGTGCTAGATTACTTTCTCATGCTGACTATCGACTAATGATTACTAACTGGTGCTAGATTACTTTCTCATGCTAACTATCGACTAATGATAACCGACTGCTGCTAGATTACTTTCTCATGCTAACTATCGACTAATGATTACCAACTGTTGTAAAATTACTTTCGCTTGCCGACTACTGACTAATGATTACCGACTGCTGCAAGACTTTCTCATGCTAACTATCGACTAATGATTACCAACTGATGCTAGATTGCTTTCTCTTGCCGACTACCAACTAATGATTACCAATTGGTACTAGATTACTTTCTTTTGCTGACTATTGACTAAGGATTCCCGACTCGTGCTAGATTGTTTTCTCTCGCCGACTACCCCATTATGATTACCAACTGTTGTAAAATTACTTTCGCTTGCCGACTACCGACTAATGATTACCGACTGGTGCTAGATTACATTCTCTTACTGACTCGGGGGCTTACACACACGATGGCTTTGACTCAACCAGCCTAACTAGTTACTGAGTAAATCCTGTACTTAACTGTGGCAGAGTGCATATATCCTAAATGTACCATCACATTTAACACGCGTCACTTGTATCCAGCTCCTAAATGAGTCATCTTTCTGCATGTCTAGTTGTTATCTTACATTCAGGCAGCGCACTCTGTTGGGAGAGTGGTAAATAATCATGATTTCCCACATTGAATGGAATCACAGTCGCAACATTTTTTTTTTTTGGTCCATTAGTTGTTTAAGCAGGGGAAATTTCAGTCATAGACGACTGGTCTTCCTCATTCCACTGCTGGTCGATAGAAAGCCCGAGCCTACACTTTTACCGACCCAAGGGATTTTTAACCTCCCACACCACATAGACATGGTATGAGAGCAACCGGCCTTTGATGACGCTGTAAGTTATACACAGCGGTGGAAATCCAAATTGGCAGAGCTGGGGGCATGGGGAATCGAACCACCGACCCTCAGATTAGGAGTCTGACCTAGAAAAAGTCAGACACTCTAACCACTCCGCCACAGAGAACGCCACCAGACATTGCAATTTGTGAATACTCCTAACTTAAGGTGATATTTCCCAGACCACTTAGACCTAGCTATTGAAGATCAAAATCTAGTTTTGCAAGACTGGAATGGACCTAGCAGAACATGCTGTCCCATGACTTGTATTTGCGAGTTTGTTGCTTTGGGCTGTGATTTGTTAGCACGACTTGGCCCGATGCTACTTAGGGTGGGCCCACCCGGCGAGGCGCATCCCGCTCTAGTGCGCATGCGCAGGATTTTACAGCGAGCACCCCCCCCCCCCCCCCTCACAGACCTTGTTCTCACACTGTGGTTCCCCTGGGATTCTGAAGAATCGGGGCAGGGTGAAGGGTGGGTGGGTAGAGTTCTAGAAGCTGGCTTTCTTAAAGGGAGTGTTAGGTTAATGAGTAAAAGGTTCCGTCTACCAAAACATCGCTGTACATTTTAAATTTTGTTTTTTAATATTCTTTTTTAATGATTTAAAGTGGGAGCGGGAGGGAATCTGGGATGGTAAGGAAATATGCTATCTGCAAATATGCAGTTAAATAATTGAAAGCTATCATCAAAGTCCTTTCACAAGAATATATTTTCTTCCATCTAATTTTAATGCTGTTGTAGCTGTTGAAGTGGTAACTGACATAGATACTAGACATTTCTATGTTCCTATGTAAATGTTGGTGTGGCTCTATTGGGGTAGAGTATCTAACTTCTAAAGAATATTGTTATACAAAGTATTGAGACATGTGTTGATAGGTTTGGGGTAACTGATAGAGTTATTGAGGTGGCCTGCAGTTCCCTACAAGATGTGGTCTATGGTACTGCAGAGTTGTTGGAGCAGCCTGGAGAGCCAGGTGCGAGCTGAGATTAGGTCAACTGGGCCTGTGCCGCAGGCAACCGGCGAAAGTAGCTGAGGGCCGGTCAGTCGTCATTGGGATTTTTTATCAATAAAGTTTGGTGGGCTTATTTATGCCAGCTAGAGACAGGAGCCAAATTATATTTACTGTCTTGCGTTCATTGATTAATAATGGTATTGTATCATGTTATATTATTATTGTATAACGTTATAGTATTAATGTATCATGTTATATTATTATTGTATCATGTTATTATTGTATCATGTTATATTATCATTGTATCATGTTATATTATTATTGTATCATGTTATGTTATTATTGTATCATGTTATATTATTATTGTATCATGTTATATTATTATTTATCATGTTATATTATTATTGTATCATGTTATGTTATTATTGTATCATGTTATGTTATTATTGTATCATATTATATTATTATTGTATCATGTTATGTTATTGCATCATGCTGTTATTGTATCACACTATATTATTATTGAATAATGTTACATTATTAATTGAATCAGGATTTGTTACTATTGAATCAGGATCTGTTATTATTGATTCAGGTCATATTATTATTGAATCAGGTTATTACTATTATTGAATCGGCTTATCTTATTATTGTATCATGTTATGTTATTATTGCATTTTAGTATATTATTATAATATTTTTATATTATCAGTCACATTTTTCTTAAGATGAACCACATGGATGCCTGCGATATTTAATACATTTAAATAGTATGGGACGATGTTTAATCACTCAACTGAGACTGCGATATTTTCGTAAAAACACAAACCAGTATATTAGTAAAAAAGGACCCCCAATCGCCTCAGGACTAAGCTCCATCCGGCCTCTCCCAGCAGAGTACTCATCAATCACTCTCCGGGCCGAGGAAGCGTCAAGAAAAGCACCACAATTGAGGTATGAATCCAACCATTGGACCCTCTGGCAACAAATCAGGGAACACACCCCTCTGGGCCTCACTCCTATATGCTAACAACACTCGACTTAATCCACTGTGCTCGGAGAGGACACGCCTGCGTTGGGAGATTGCAGTCCCGATCAGCCGTCACGTGACTCGGGTCGATCCGGGTTAATTCCGTTAGTTGCCGCCAGGTGAAGGCTCTGGTATCCGGCAGTCGGAGCTCTGTAGACCGTCAGGCAGGACGACCGGAAGTGGGGGGTTGTTGTTGTTATTATTTGACATCCTAGCAACATCTAAGGCCATATCAGGATGGGTACACCCCCCAATAGCCGATGTCTACTTTTGTGATGGAGGGTCGTTAAGCAAACAAAAAAACCCAACAAATACATCAGGATGGACACTGACTTGTGACAATGCGCACAAATGGTGACTTTATAGTGCTGCCCCACTGGGAGACCAGGCCATGACCCCAAATCCCACACAGTCACATTCTTCTGATACTGTGCTAACCAGTCCTTGCCCTATCTTATTAATGCCAAGCGCCAGCTCATTGGTTTGACTCAACCGGGAACCGAACTCCCGACCTCCCGCACACGAGGCCCGTGCTCTACCGATTTGGCCACTGTGTCCTAGATGGCCAGCTGCGCGCGCACCGTACTGTGAGCTGCTCGGAGCTGCTGGCTCTGACCCAGTTACACAGGGAGCATGCACTTTAAATGCTATTTTAAATTCCACCACAAATGTACATTTTCAGTGCCTTGACAATTTTGAATTCATAAGGAAATAATGTATTTTGTTGTTTATAGGACTTAGAGTTGCATATTCCGATGTGTTTGAGTTTCGGTAATTTTCCTGAGAAAAATATATTGAATTGCTTGTTATCATCTACCTTACTTTAGTTTGAAGTAACTATTATTTTAAATGGCTAAGTTTTGGGATATTTTAAGCGCAAACAGGTCAAATTTGTTTTGGCAAGCAGGCCAAAATCCTGACACCGTAGGCTTCAGCAGTAACAGCTTCTATTAAATTGACTCAGCATTCCCTTCTATGCAGCAACAAATGCTTAATAAGTGTATCAGTATCTAAAGCTAGATATGTTGAATCAATTCTAGATAATTGGTTTGGTTTTGAAAATGTGATGCTTCATCGGACTATGCAGCTTTAATCATTTATGTTGGATATTGCGCGAGGGTAGGTTGAATCGGGTTGCATTGGAAGCGAAGTGTAAATTAACTCAGTTGGGATTATTTTATGCACGCAAAGGAAGGGAATGTTTGCGGCTGGATCTACTTGTGACTGCACAACTGCTTCGGAGTGCTGAATCAGCGCTTCTGGAAAAGAACTGGTTGGTATATGTGATGGTTCGCAGAACCCGCCGCCACTTTAGCTGAGTGATGTTTGCAATGGGGAGTTCATGCAGTGTTAACTCGCCAGGGTGAGATGGTTGCGCAAAAATAACTTTGATTAAAGAGATATTCAGATATTCTTAAAGCACCGGATGCATTGACCCAATTGGTGGAGCGCAGGGTTCCTGTGCAGAAGGTCAGGAGTTTGAAATCGCGGCCGAGTCAAACCAATGACTTACAAAATTGATACTTGCTGTTACCTAGCTTGGCGCTGGGCCATACTAGGATGGGGCGAGGACTGGTTAGCTAAATATCAGGATAATATGACTGAGTGGGATATGGGGTCATGGTGCTGGCGACCTGGTCTGCCAGTGGGACAGCACTTTAAAACCATCATGAGTGCACACTGTCACAAGTCGGTACCCGTCCTGACATGACCATAGATGTTGCTAGGACATAAACCCCCAACAACCAAATATTCATAGAGCTGCACATTCCGCTGAAAGCATCACATTTTCGAAGCCAAAGTTCTAACCCAGCTTTGATCCTACTTGCTGAATCTAGATAGTGGTGGACTTATTGGTGGTTTCTTGCTGGATATGAGAGAAGGACAAGCTAAGTCAATTTAATACCTGAAGCCAATGGGGTCCAGTGTTTCGATGTGCAAGCCCAAATTAATTATGCATGTTTTAGCTTCAAATATCTCCAAAGTTAGCCATTTGTAATAAAGGTTACTTTATATTTAGACTCAAAGTATGGTAGATGATCACAATCACAATCAACCTAATATATTTATTTAAAAATATGGCCAAACTTAAGACCATGGGACCATGCAACTTTAAAGTTGCATAGTCCGATGGTTTTGAGTTTCCGTCATTGTCTGAAATAAACATATTATGTTGTTCATTATAATCTACCTTACTTTAGTTTGAAGTAATTTATATTTTAAATCGCTAAATTTTGAGATATTTGAAATGGAAACATGCTAAATTAATTTTGGCAAGCTTGCCAAAACTCTATCACCATAGGCTTCTGCAGTAACAGGTTCTATTAATTGACTCAGTGTCCCCTTATATGTGACAAGAAATGTTTAATAAGTACACCAGCATCTAAGTTAGATATGTAGAATCAAATCTAGATAATTGTTTGGGTTTTGAAAATTTTATGTTTTCATCAGACTATGCAGCTTTAATGTTGCCTACTCCTCATGTTGCGGGAGTGCAGGGTTGAAGTATTGCATTCTCCATGTTGGAACTAAAGAGTGGGTAGTTTGTGAACGGTTCCTTTGGCATTGGACACTTTATGAATGAAACCAATTCGTGCAATCTGATACTCTCACTATGTATTGGTATGTATGATACCAAAGGGATATTACTGATACAACGAAATGCAATGTTGGCAATCTTCAAGGTAGGTACATACATACATGTATACATACATACAAAACACACATACACATATAATGCATACACATACATACATACAAAATAGCCATACATACATACATGCACACAAATACATACACATACAGAAATATATGCATAGATACATAAGCACATTTACACCATGTATTCCTACACATACATACTCACACATATAATACACACATACAAATATTTACACACATACATGTGTATATACATATTTACACTCATGCACAAATACATACATAAATACATCCATGCATTCTTACATACACACCTGCATATTTACATACATACATACATACACATATCTCTACATGTATAACTATGTGTGTATATACACACAACTATATATATATATGTCATGGGGGTGATGAAAATGGGAAATATTGCACCTAGATCGGGACTCGAACCCACATCTCCTTGCATTCCGGGCCAGTGTGCTAACCATTACACCACCTCGGCTCCCTGATATCAACACACTACCCACGCTTACCTGTCTATGCAGCTCCTTGCCTGAGAGGTCAGTGCAGACTACTACACTTGTCCCCCTGGAATTGTAAGTATTTTAATGCTTACAATTACATACACACAGGCAATGCAACGCACTTACATACACAACGTAGGGTCAACAACTATACAGCGTGTAGCTTGTACAGGATCATGGTCACGGCAACCAGTGTCATGGGGGTGATGAAAATAGGAAATATTGCGCCTAGAGTGGGACTCGAACCCACATCTCTTTGCATTCCGGGCCAGTGTGCTAACCATTACACCACCTAGACACTACCCATGCCTACCTGTCTATGTGGTTACTTTCCTGAGAGGTCAGTGGAGCCTACTATATATATATATATATATATATATATATATATGGCTGTTGTATATTTCTTGTGTGCGTGGCAGTGCCAAATCTCGTGGATCAATGGTGGCCAATTTGTTGATTGTTGCTACATTCCCAAGTTGCACTGTCTATATATAACCAACCGCCTGCCCCCATATCTGCACAGCGCTCTAGACAGCTGCTGTTCTGTCCTGTACTGGTTTTATGCCGCATATTCTCTAGGCGCCATTGTTTTGAGCAGGCCGGCTTCGTCCTGGCGTTTTTTTATCAGCGATCTAATCTACTTTGTAAGTAACACTACAAATGAGGAGTCACAATTTCCACTGCAGTTCTAGACACCAGAGTCTGGATGTATCGTTGTGTATCCGCCTCATACACATAGAGGAACGCGGGTCTGTAACTGGCAGAAGTAGCGTGTTGTCCGTGTAGAATTCACACTTGTACTAGAAGATGCACCCCCCAAGTCATTGAAGTATCCATGGAGAAGTCACACTTGTACTAGAAGAGGCACCCCAAGCCATTGAATTGTTAATGTAGAAGTCACACTCGTACTAGAAGATGCACCCCAAGTCATAGAAGTATCCATGGAGAAGTCACACTTGTACTAGCAGAGGCACCCCAAGTCATTGAAGTGTTAATGTAGAAGTCACACTTGTACTAGAAGATGCAACCCAAGTCATTGAAGTGTCCATGGAGAAGTCACACTTGTACTAGAAGAGGCCCTCCAAGCCATTGAAGTGTTAATGTAGAAGTCACACTTGTACTAGAAGATGCACCCCAAGTCATAGAAGTGTTAATGTAGAAGTCACACTTGTACTAGAAGATGCACCCCAAGTCATAGAAGTATCCATGGAGAAGTCACACTTGTACTACAAGAGGCACCCCAAGTCATTGAAGTGTCCATGGAGAAGTCACATTTGTACTAGGCAAGGCACCACAAGTCATTGAAGTGTTAATGTAGAAGTCATGCATGTACTAGAAGAGGCACCCCAATTCATTGAAGTGTCCATATAGAATTCACGCTTGTACTAGAAGATGCACCACCAAGTCATTGAAGTGACCATGAAGAAGTCACACTTGTACTAGAAGAGGCACCCCAAGTCATTGAAGGGTCCATGTAAAAGTCATACTTGTACCAGAAGAGGCACCATAAGTCATTGAGGTGACCATGTAGAAGTCGCACTTGTACTAGAAGATGTACCCCAAGTCATTGAAATGTCCATGTAGAAGTCGGACTTGTACTAGAACTTAGAAGAGGCACCACAAGTCATTGAAGTGTTAATGTAGAAGTTGTGCATGTACTAGAAGAGGCACCCCCAGTCATTGAAGTGTCTTGTAAAAGCTGTACTTGTACTAGAAGAGGCACCACAAGTCATTGAAATGTCCACGTAGAAGTCACACTTGTACTAGAAGAGGCACCCCAAGCCATTGAAGTGTCCATGTACAAGTCAAGCTTGGATTAGAAGAGGTACCCCAAGTTATTAAGGTTAGCCCAGAGTACACCAAAGAAGCCCAACAAAGAATACATTGAAAGTGTACTATAAGAGGCACCCTAAGTCATGAAGGTTAGCTCAGAGTACACCATCAGAGAAGCACAACAAAGAATACACTTAAAGTGTACTAGAAGAGGCACCCTAAGTCATCGAAGTAAGCTCCGAGTACACCATCAGAGAAGCGCAACAAAGAATACACTGAAAGTGTACTAGAAGAGGCACCCTAAGTCACTGAAGTAAGCTCAGAGTACACCATCAAAGAATCCCAACAAAGAATACACCGAAAGTGTACTAGAAGAGGCACCCCAACTCACTGATGTAAGCTCATAGTACACCATGAAAGAAGCGCAATAAGAAATACATTGAAAGTGTACTAGAAGTTGCACCCCAAGTCATTGAAGTAAGCTCAGAGTACACCATGAAAGAAGCCCAACAATAACTACATTGAAAGTGCACTAGAAGACGCACCCTAAGTCATTGAAGTAAGCTCAGAGTACACCATGAAAGAAGCCAAACAGGAAATAAACTGAAAGTGCACTAGAAGACACACCCTTAGTCATTGAAGTAAGCTGAGAGTACACCATGAAAGAAGCCCAACAAGAAATACATTGAAAGTGCACTAGAAGACACACCCTAGGTCATTGAAGTAAGCTCAGAGTACACCATGAAAGAAGCCAAACAAGAAATACATTGAAAGTGCACTAGAAGACACACCCTAGGTCATTGAAGTAAGCTCAGAGTACACCATGAAAGAAGCCCAACAAGAACTACATTGAAAGTGCACTAGAAGACACACCCTAAGTCATTGAAGTAAGCTGAGAGTACACCATGAAAGAAGCCCAACAATAACTACATTGAAAGTGCACTAGAAGACGCACCCTAAGTCATTGAAGTAAGTTCAGAGTACACTATGAAAGAAGCCAAACAAGAAATACATTGAAAGTGCACTAGAAGACACACCCTAAGTCATTGAAGTAAGCTCAGAGTACACCATGAAAGAAGCCCAACAAGAACTACATTGAAAGTGCACTAGAAGACACACCCTAAGTCATTGAAGTAAGCTCAGAGTACACCATGAAAGAAGCCCAACAAGAACTACATTGAAAGTGCACTAGAAGACACACCCTAAGTCATTGAAGTAAGCTCAGAGTACACCATGAAAGAAGCCCAACAGGGTACATTATAGCCCCGAAATGTACCTTTAAAATGGTCCTTGTATTTCAAGCCTCGGGAATCTTTTAATTCCATGAATTTCCCTGTCGATCCATAGAAAATCCCCGAGCCCCAACGAATATGTGAATTTTATTAATTAAATTGTCAAAATTTAGAGCCTGACAGATGCGTGTCACTGTCAGCCATAATACAAATTATTCAGCTTAAAAGAGTGTCTTCAGTGGCTTTTCACAATTCCTCCCTCAATTAAAAAACTAAACAACAACAAAAACCTTCATTAATTTGTCTTGTTGTTTTTTGTTTGGTGTTTTGGGTGTGGTTTTTGTTTGTTTTGTTGGTTTTTGGTGGTTGTGTCTCTTTGTTTGGATTTATACAAATCTATTGAGCTCTCGAAATGGTAGAATTCAACTTCTGCGAAAGTGCCTGGTAATTTATGTTAACTGTCTTAACTGTCCTGGAATTTCTAATCATGACGTCAGAAAGTATACAGGTCGTGTCTGATGACAACCTGACGGGATGATCGAGTGGGTAGAGTGTTCGTGTTTGTGGAAGGTCATGTGATCAATTTTCCAGCTGAGTCAACCTAAAGAGTAAAAAAACTATACTTGTCACTTACATTGTCTTGCGCTCGGCGTCACTAGGGTAGGTCAAGGACTGGTTGGATTAGTTTCAGGATAATGTGATTAAGTAGGATATCAGGCCATATTACTTGCAGCATGGTATTGCAATGGGCAGTAAGGCAACACTATAAAGCCATTGTATGTGTGCAGTGTGAGAAGTTCGGTACGCATCGTGATGTAATGTAGATGTTGCTAGAAGTAGGACATCAAATTCAAATAACTCAAATTGTGCTCCTGCTCCGTAAAATGCACATAGTTGAAGCCATTCTGTGATCGTATACTGTATACGTGTGTATACTGAGCCGAGTATAGAGTTTATGGTCGTTAGCATTGACATTGATCGAGAAGGATCGGCAGAGAAACTGTGTATGAGACCGATTGGGATCAGTTGGTATCTAATCGTGCGAAATGAAGTAGGATGAGAATTGAAATAATCGAATAAAGGGTCATATGTAAAAAAAAAATTTAAAGAATAGAAAACAAAAACGAAAGAAGGAATTGATGGAAAGATCTATATGTCTTTGTTACACGTGTAGACTGGAAGACCTGAGGTTTAAAGGGAAGACTGTGGAAGCGGAAGTGTAATGGATAGCCTGGAGAATTGGGAGTATTATGAGTTAACAAAAAAAACGGAGGTGTAAAGGGTAGACTGTGGAACCGGAAGTGTAAAAGATAGCCCGGAGAAGTGGAAGTCTAAGGGGTTAACTAGAGAACTGGAAATGGTTAAGATAGACTGTGGAACCGGAAGTGTAAAGGACGGCCTGGAGAACCGTGAGTATAAAGGGTTAACTAAAGAACAGCAGGTGTAACGGGTAGACTGTGGAACAGGAAGTGTAAGAGGTATTCTAGAGAACCAGGACTATAAGGGGTTAACTAGAAGACCGGAGGTGTAATGGGTAGACCATGTAACCGGAAGTGTAAAAGGTAGACTGTGGAACAGGAAGTGGAAAGGATAATCTGAATAATCGGGAGTATAAGGGGGTAATTAGAGAACCAGAAGTGTAAAAGGTAAACTGTGGAACTGGAAGTGTAAAGGATAGTCTGAATAACCAGGAGTATAAGGGGTTAATTAGAGAACCAGAAGTGTAAAAGGTAAACTGTGGAACCGGAAGTGTAAAGGATAGTCTGGATAGCCAGGAGTATAAGGGGTTAATTAGAGAACCAGAAGTGTAAAAGATAAACTGTGGAACGGGAAGTGTTAAGGTAGACTGTGGAACGGGAAGTGTAAAAGGTAGCCTAGAGAACCAGGAATATAAGGGATATATCCGGAAGTGTAAGGAATAGACTGGAGAACCGGAAGTAGGAGTGTGCACCAGTTCATATCTGCGTGTAAACCCATCTGAATCTCGCATTAGTCTGCCGTGTGCACAATCACATCTCCTTCTGGTGTACATTCTAAGTAGGACGTCCATGTGTAAACCCATCTCAATCTACACTGTCGCATTATTCTGTTGTGTGCATAATCATATGCCCTTCCATTGCACATTCTAAGTAGGTCGTCCATGTGTAAAGCCGTCTCAATATACTCTGTCGCATTAGTCTGCAGTGTGCATAATCACATCCTTCCATTGCACATTCTAAGTAGGATGTCCATGTGTAAACCCATCTCAAAATACACTGTCGCATTAGTCTGCCGTGTGCATATTCATATGCCCTTCCATTGCACATTCTAAGTAGGACGTCCACGTGTAAAGCCGTCTCTATGTACCCTGTCGCATTAGTCTGCCATGTGCATAATCGTGTGTCCTTCCATTGCAGGGGGTCTGTCAGTAGTAGTAACACACTGCCACGTGCTAAAAGCCGGTCCAACGGGGACGTGAACCACAACCTGCCCGGCTACTGGAGCGGAGACGAGGGCGAACTGGACGGTAGGTGCCTGTCTCCTGTCCATCCAATCACTATGTCCGCTCCTGTCCACCTAAAATTTCACCATGTCCGCCCCTGTCCACCTAAAATCAACATGTACGCTCCTGTCCATGTCAATGTCCACTCCTATCACACTCACCTACTGTTTCCACCCATCTTCTATTTGCGTTTTCATTTAAATCGATTTTCACCTCAAAATTTAATTAAGAAAAGAATTTCCTACAAGCAGCAAATTGGAATTATCTGTAACCTGACAACAACAACATCAACAATAACGAAGACAATAATAATAATAATAATAATAATAATAAACAGGGTTCGTATGGGGCCTAGAAAGTCTTGAAAAGTCTTGTACTTCATTTGCGCCATTTCAAGGCCTTGAAAAGCCTAGAATTTAACCTACGTTAGGTAGTTAGTCTTGAAAACCATTGAATTTCAATAAACTGCCCCCACCGATCTAAATTCTGAATGGCGATTTCAGACTAAATCCACGGGAAAACAGTCTTGAATTCCTATCAAAAGCAGCCTTGAAAAGCCTTGAAATAGCCTTGAATTCCATATCTTCACATTTATACGGACCTTGAATAAAGAACAGCAAACAACTTGTGGCATTTTCATGACGAGAGCCCCCCCCCCCCCCCCCCCCCCCGGCCACACCTTTTTGTTGCCCTCCCTGCCCCACAGTTATACCTTTGGCCAATGCTGCAGATTCAAATGGTACCAATGGAACACGCTTCTCACTACTAAAGCTTGTCGGAGTACTAAGGCATCCGAGGTATTATCCATGATGGTTTCCATAGTAACACACAAACAACGCTGCTGCTTTTTGTTTTCCTGCTGGCGGTGGCACGGGTCGTTGGTTTCACCATTTCACCATGTCACCATTTCACCATGTTGTACTAATGAATTAATGTTACTTACTCATCCACACAGTTGGATTTAAGCTTACAGCTCTGGATTAGGAATGACGACGCATTTTCGACCCCAATTCCCCATTTTAAAGATATTACCGCTTCAGCACACTGGTTTTCTTTTTATTGTGATTGTTTTACTAAAATTCTTATCAACATGAGTCTTTGAACCACATCATCTCACACACCCATACGTGATTTAATAAAAAAGAAACCTTTACAAATTTTTTTTATATTGATTACACCTTGCATTCAATTTTGGTGAATTTTCTTCCATGACTAGAATATGCTCTCCATGGTCTTTGCTTTTGTGTGTTTTTTCCCCCCACTTTTCCGGAAGTATTGCTGACGGGTTTTTTTAATGTCTTTTTTTGTTCGATGCCTGAATTATTGCAGTCGTTGTTTTTTGTGTCTTTTTTTAATTTGCCTCTCAACTTGAGGTGCCCCATTAATAGCATTGACAAAATGTAGAATTATCCGTTGCCTAAATTATTGCTGTCATTGCTTTTTTTGTCTTTCCTTTGTCTCTCAACTTGAGAGGTGTCCCATTAAGTGTAATTAATATTTTATTCTTTTAACTTCAATTTTTTTAAATATTTATTTAAACAAAATAATTCTCGCATTATTTCAAGGAGTTTGTATGGGTGTGTTGAACGTGTCGACGATGGAACCCTCAGCGACTGCCTGACCAGCGTCAGCCAGCCAGAGAAAGAGAAGAACACCCCCCTCCCCCCATCCCCCCACCCCACCCCCACCTGTCAATCATTGCTGGTGCGCTGTGTTGGCCCCGCCCCCTCCCACCCCCATCCCCACGCCAACACACATCCTACAAACCGTCACTCAACTAACACCAGCCAGCCAACCAGTTAACGAGCAAAGCCAGTCAACCAGCCAACCAACCAGCCAACCAACCAGCCAGTTAACCAACAACCAACCAACCAGCCAACAACAAACAACCAGCCAACAAACAACCAGCCAACAAACAACCAGCCAACCACCAACCAGCCTCCAGCCGCTGCCATTCTCCTGTTGCTGTTTCCCCCACGCAGGTCTGTGCAAGCCTGTCTTTTCGACGGTCGCCCTCGACCTGGGCGTGGCGCACCACGTGACCGATGACATGTCGGGGTCCTCGTCCGACTCTCAGAGCAGTATAATCCTGGCCGGGGGAGGCCCGGCCTCCGTCCGCCCGTCGGAGCGCGCCGAGTCGGCCCCGCCGACCCCCGCCGCGCCCCGCCGCAGCCCGTCCACCCGAATCTGGTCTCCCTTCGGTCAGTGCTGTGGCGTGGTATGCCGTGTCGACTCTAACCGCCTCCCCGTTAACTACTGCTAGTAGTGGTACTCTTATTGCTACTACTCCTATTACTAGCACTAATACTACTACCACTACTATTACTACCACTACTAAGGACTGCTACTACTGGTGGCTCGCAGCAGCAGTGTTCAATACCAATACCCCCATATGTATATATTACATATATTATATATATATATATATTACATTGATGAGTTGATATGATAAGAGACAGGGGGTTGGGATATGTTTAGAGCAGGGTTGGGTGGCATACTAATTATATTATAAATACTATTACTATATATAATATATATACTATATATAATATATATAACAATATATATAATATATACAATATATGTACAATATATATAATATATATAATATATACTATATATGTACGATATATATATAATATATATAATATGTATAAGATATATATAAGATATATAATATATATATAAGATATATAATATATTATAAATATTACAAATATTATATATCATCTATGCATTACATATTTTTGTTATTCCATATATTAATACAGTACATATACATATATATAATATATGTAATATATATATAATATATCATATATAATATTTGTAATATTTATAATATTTAAAATATAATATATATTATATGTTATATATACTATTTATAGTATATTGCCCCCTCCAACCGCCCCTCCAAACATATCCCAACCCCTTGTCAATTATCATATCAACTCAGCAATGGAAGCTGCTCATGATGAGGTAATATGTGGATGTTTTGAAGATAGACTGCAATGCAATATGTATGCATTTCGGGGAAAGGTGGGGGACCTAGCTCTGATGTAAACTGAAGTTTGCACTTTAATTGAACACTGCTGCTACAACATTTTCCTCTCCCACCACTGACCATACCACCACCATCATCACCATCACCACCATCATCACCACCTTTGATCTGCGTGGTCCAAACTGCATCATCATGTGGCCCCCACACCGTTGTAACTAGCATCGTGAAGCATGACCTGTCCTAGGCGGAATTAAAGGTGCATTAATATATACATATATAATTATATATTTATATATAAATATATAATCACATCTAATAGATGTTTTGATTTGGAAAATATTAAATTCCTGGGATTATGTAACTCCTTACCCGATGAATACGTCATTGTGATGCACAACTCTTTGTGTCCGCCATAAGCCTATATGATTCACCAGATCGAGGCTATCAGTCACATGATCGAAAGGCTTATAAGATATCAACCAATGGCATCACGCGTCCTGATCTATGGACCAATCAGAGATAGAGATACTGGGTTGTTTGTACCCATACGACGGTTACCGGTTGCAGAACTGCAACATTATAGAGAGGCTCCGATAAATCGGTCCAATCTTTGGTTGAAGAATAATCTTCTGGTGGGACGGTTGTAGAAGCTGGGGGATGTCTTTACAACGATTAAACGACGAATCGTTGGGGTGGTCCAGAATCTCCGGTCCGGCGGTAGCGCAGCACTTGTATCCAGCAGACAGCAGCAAGGGTTTCCGAGGAAGGGCGGGTAAAGATGGGTCCAGCGGTTCCATCAACAAGAACAAAGCGAGAGAAACCTAAAGGTAAAGGGCCCCACAATCAGATGGAAGATAAGCTTAAATGGCAGAGGCCGTAGATACCAGTTACAACGCTGTGGTGGTTCTTGTTTTTCTCTCTTTCCTCGCCCATCACACATCCGGTGTTGGCGTCGTCGGCGTCAGCTCTGTGCTGGGGTGACGCTACTTTTGACGTCACTGTGACGTCACACATGGTTTTGTTTGCAGTGCGGAATCTTCCTATTAATACCGGTTTTTATTTAACAGGAGTTATAGTATGAACTCAAAGGTGTCATGGGATTCGAACCCTTTAGGATTTCTTCTTTTAAAAAAAGAATGAAGTTGAGATACAGCTCAAAAAAACTTTTTTTAAGAAGAAAGTAATTGCATTTCTTTCACCCAACTCTCAAAGTAAAGAAGCTAAGAAACAGCTCAAATGATTTAAAAAGAAAAGTAAATACATTTTCTTTCACCCGTCTTAAAGTATAAATCATCAGTACATATATGTATATATATATCTTTTTTTCTTTCCCAGATTTTGACAACTGAAGGGAACATCAAAGAAATTGTTTAAAAATTAGGTCAAGCATAACATGGCCATTTTCGACATATATTATTCTTGTTAGAAAAAGAAGTTTTGATAGATTTCTTGTATTCTGCATTTAGTAAAGCAAGAGACTGAAACTGAAATAACCTGTTAATATGCCACCTAGTTGTGTCCATGCTATAAAACCAGACACGTGCCTTGTTGCAGCAATGGCACTTTGCTTCAATTGCAGCACATTCTCCCTTGTATCACACACGTCAGTCCTTCACCAACTGGTCACGTGATCTTTATAGTTCAACCACTTGAACACTGAAAAAACCTTCAAATTAACTCACTAACCAACCAACACACTCATTAACCAACAAATGTCAATCAGTTCATCAGAGAACCAAACAAGTGTCTTTTGTTTGGTTCTTGTTCATTCCAAGTCGCAAATTTGAATTCCTCTCGCGAAGACCTTCAATTTGATACGCGTGTTTGATTTGAATAGTGGATACTTCACGAAACCAATTGTTTTGTGTTTTGGTGGATTTTAGTGAGTTTGTCTGTGCTGTTCGCTTGTGGAACCGACCCCCCCCCCCCCACCAACCCCACTCCCTCCCTCCTCCATTCCCCCGCTGTCGCTCTCTCTTTCCTCCTCAAAACCTTTACAAACAGGTGACCGTTCCACATGACTGACCCTGATCCAAACAGCTGCAGACCAAACACGCATCTCTTATTTCTATAAGCACATTCACATTGGTATTCACTCTCAAGGTAGCGGAATGTTGCTAGGACGTATAACCCCAACAAAGCAAAACCAGGTAGCGGAACGACCGGAATGCTATTTTTTTTTCATAATCTTTTATTTTGTTTAAGGGGGCGGGGGCGCCGTTTTGATTTGCAGTGAGGAAGAGAACCCTCATTGGAAATTGTGTTAAGAAAGAAAAAATAAAATAAAATAAAGAAAAGACTTGGTTGCGAATGAATGTGAATACCTTGTCTTAGTTGTTAGAAGGATTGTTTTTGTGTGCCTGGACTTGGAAATGCAGCACGCCTGGTTGAGTGTTGGTGTTTATTTGACGTTACGTTATTAGATAGTTGGTTGTTGTCTTTATTTGCCCGTTCTGCGTGATTCTCGTAGAGTTGAAGCCATTCCTGCTAGTTTGCGTGTCTTGCCTTATAATATTGATGTACACAGGTTAAAAGAAGTACCGATGGATATGATTATGTTTGCATATATATATATATATATGTCATATGTATATAAGTATGTATATACATATATATATGTATATATAATGTGTATATGTATATACATATATATATGAATATGATTATGTTTGCATATATATATATCATATGTATATAAGTATGTATATATATATGTATATATAATGTGTATATGAATATATATATATGTATATATATGAATATGATTATGTTATAATGTGTATATGTATATTTACATATATATATGAATATGATTATGTTTGCATATATATATATATATCATATTATATAAGTATGTATATACATATATATATATGTATATATAATGTGTATATGTATATATATACATGTATATATATGAATATGATTATGTTCATATATATATATATATATATATATATATATATCCACATGAATATGGTTATATTTGTGCATCTATAGATATATTTGAATATGCTTATGTTTGCATATATAGGTGCGTGCGAATATGATTATGTGCATATATATATAATGTGAACATAATTATGTTCGCTTATATATATGTGTGTGTGTGTGTGTGTCACCCGGATACTTCGTATCCTTTATCTATGTATATATATTATTTCTGGACAGTTCGATTTCTGGGTCTTCTTTTAGCAATGTCAAATGAGATTTGCTCAAACATCGTTGTATTTGTATGATCTTTGATCTACCGATTTCTTTTCACTGACATACATTCATCACACATATCCAACACATGTTTATTATATAAATGTTCCTCGTCATAGGAAATATCAACAACTAAATATATTTGAGTATGTATGTCGAATTTGTAAAAAGGTAGATATAATTTATATTATTAATGTGAACGCCAAATCTTCTAGCGTCAGATTGTTTAAAAAAATTATAATATAATACAACTAATATAATGTAATACAATACAAATATGGTAAATGGCAGTTTTATCTATCGGTCCACACATGAATTGTTCCTTTAAACGTCTAGTGGGCACTAGCTATTTCCGGTGTTAAATGGCTATTTGGCTATTGCTTTCTTATAACTATGTTGCTTGTATCATTTGGTCCTCAGTTGTTCTCTTATGTTCATATTTCTAAGCTGTTCAATGTCTTATTACGCCACCGGGCGCGGTGGCCGAATCGGTAGAGCGCGGTCCTGGCGCTCGGGAGATCAGCAGTTCGGTTCCCGGTCCGCTCAAGCTAATGACCTATACTATTTATACTTTTTGCTTCATACTCATAGCCTGGCGCTCGGCATTAATAGGATAGGGCAAGGACTGGTTGGCCCAGTGTCAGGATAATGTGACTGAGTGGGATATCAGGTCATGGTGCCCGGCAGCCTGATTTCCCAGTGGGGCAGCACTATAACCTCGCCATGAGTGCGCACTGTCACAAGTCAGTACCCGTCCTGATACGATCTTAGATGTTGCGAGGATGTAAAACTCCAACAACCAACCAACCTACTTGATTCATGTGCCCTTAGGACTGACTGCAGACCCTGATATATACCAAAGACCCTATAATACTAAGACGGCTCACTCAGTCTGTACTGTGTAACCAAAATGATCAAACCCACCACTTGGTGCGCTGGCTGTTCTCTTGGTTAAACAGATGCTATATTATATGTATAAATGTATATATGAATGTGAAAGATATGTGATGATGGTGCTGATGATGATGTGTATTTGTTCATAGCAATTTCATATTGATGTGTATTCATACTTACCTATCTCATGTATAATATAATTGTATGTGTTTACATGTGAAACACCAACCAGCAGCCGGGCTGATCAAACCCACCACAAGGTGGCACTGCAAAATTTACATTACCATGGGAGAGATAGGGAGTGAGCAGCCTTAGTATTATAGGGTCTTTGTATATACCTATGCCGAGTGAAGTGTATCAATCACCTCAGAGAGGGTACAGATATGTGTAAGCCTGGTTGTATCGGCGAGATGAGCCGCCTTGTTATTAGGTCAGCACTGTCCCGTGATGCATCTGGGTGAGGTACATTCTGAGCCGACCAGTCGGACTCCTGTGGAACTGTCAGAGGACACGGCGATTCCCCACAACTGACCTTAAGTGCAAATAGGGCACTGTGCCATGTCTTTTATCTAGGTCATTGCGCATGTCGCTCAGCAGGTAATTCAGGTCGACACTAAGGTGTTGAGTGCTGAACTGCAGTTTGTTTGTTGTTGTTTTTATGTCCTAGCAACGGCTCATATCATATCAGGACGGATACAGACTTGTGATAGTGCACACTCATGGCGACTTTATAGTGCTGCCCCATTGGGAAATCAGGCTACCAGCACCATACCCCGATATCCCACTCAATCACATTATAATCCTGACACTGCGCTAACTAGTCCTTGTCCTATCCTATTAATGCCGAGTGCCAGGCTAGGAAACGACAAGTATCAATTTGATAAGTCATTGGTTTGACTCGACTGGGAACCGAACTCCCCACCTTTCGCATGCGAGGCCTGCGCTCTACCGATTCGGCTACCACAACCGGTCACGGTATGGTTTAATGAATACGATGTCCCATTTGATAATGAACCGATCCCACACTGACACCATCCTAATTCGAAAGTATGAGGCTATTTTCCCAACAAATCCATATAACGTCATGGTTTACTGCTGTGTGCCTCAATGCAAAAGTGATTGGGTAGTGAAAGTATTATTCCAATAAATTTTCATGTATTTCCAAACAAGGATACAAAAAAAGAAAGATTCCTCACATGGATGGTGAAAACTAGAGCAATTGCAGATCTCTCAGCGGGTAATTACAGTTATGCTGGTGAGTGTCTCTGCACCTGCCGTGGTTTAATACGCATTTAGTGCAATTGCAGATCTCTCAGGACTGACCTCGATAACATTAAACAGCAAGACTGTGTTTTCTGTGGCGGAGTGGTTAGAATGCCTGACTTTTTTCTAGGGAGGACTCCTAATCAGAAGGTCACTGGTTCGATTCCCCATACTCTCACCTCTGCCAATTTGGATTTCCACCGCTGTCTATAACTTACAGCATCATCAAAGACCAGTTGCTCTCATACCATGTCTATGTTGTGTGGGAGGTTAAAAATCCCTTGGGTTGGTAAAAGTGTAGGTTCGGCTTTCTATCGACAAACTGTTTAATGGTGAAAACAAGTCGATTGTAAAGGAAAGTTTGTTTTATTTAACGATGCCTCGAGAGCACATTGATTTTTATCATCGGCTATTGGACATCAAACATATGGTCATTCTGATATATTTCTTTGGAGGAAACCCGCTGCCGCCACATAGGCTGCTCTTTCCGATAAGCAGCAAGGGGTCTTTTATATGCACTTTCCCACAGACAGTACATGCCACAGCCTTTGATGAACCAGTTGTGGACCACTGGTTGGAACGGAAAATAGCCCAAACTGCAAATGGGTCCACTGAACAGGATCGATCGGATGACCAACACCTTCGCAGGTGGACACCCTACTGCCTGAGCTACGTTCCGCTCCCCACAAGTCTATTGTAGACTAATCCATGATAGGCAGTATAAATATTCAGGCGAAAGAAAAGGATGACATGTGCTTGACGTGGTGCCCCGCATGTGTGATATCGGTCACTAGGGGCTCAGAGTGTTGTTGTTGTCATTGGGCTCAAGTTCACCAACATGAAAGCTAACTTATGGGTTAGATGATGTGTTGTGAAGATAAGTTAGTTTGTACACGTGCCCTCCTTTCCCCTCCCTAACTATTGACTACTGATGCTATTCAGTTGAGCAGTTCAAGTTGTGGAGTAACAACACACACTGCAACACTGCTTGACCATTCACACCCATAGTTGCATAGTCAACCCTGGTCGAGTCAAACCAATGACTTAAAAATTGATACTTGTCGCTTCCTAGCCTGGTGCTCAGCATTGTTAGGATAGGGCAAGGAGCAGTGGAATGAGTAAGACCAATCGTCTGCGATTGAAATTTACCCTGCTTAATCAACTAATGTACTAAAAGAAATAGTCCGATGGTTTTGAGTTTCTGTCATTTCCTGAGATAAATATTTAGAAGCAAATCTAGATAATTATTATGGTTTGACTAATTTTATGTTTTAATCGGACTATGCAGCTTTACGTAACCAGTAAACACTACAAATTCTCCCCAAATCAACAACTAATTACTTAAAGCAGGAGTTTGTTCAGCAAATAGGGGGGGGGGGGGTGTAAACAAATATGCAGGTCAAACAAGATGGTTTTGCTACATATATTTATATAATACCAAACGGTATCTAAGTTAGATATATAGAATAAAATCTAGATAATTATTTTGGTTTAGAAAAAGTTGATGTTTTCATCGGACTTTTCAGCTTTAAGTAACTAATGAGCACTACAAACTGTCCCAAAATCAACAACTGATTAATCAAAGCGGGAGTTTGTTCAGCAAATATAGGGGGCGGTTGAACAAATAAACATGTCAAACAAGATGGCTTCACTATAGTGTGTAATAAAATGAAGGGTGCATGAACCATAGGACCCCCTCTTCTTTTTTTTCTTTATAAAAATTGTTTTCTCTCTCCCCCCCCCCCTCTTTTTCCCCCTTTTTTTTTGTCAACTGTGGTCGATGAACAGTTAGTGAGCAGTTAATCTGGACTGTTATGTACTATTTCTTAGAACATCAAATTGCTATTTGTACATCTGTTGCGGTTCAGGTGTTTTAGCGTGTTTTTAATTTTTAAATTTTGTTTGTTTTCTCTCTTGCCTCATATCACCCATCTCATCTTCCATAAAATTCACAAATCACTTAATTTGATATGTAAATAGTTCTATGCACCATCTGGGCTGGATTGTAGGGCATCACAATTCCATGTATTAGCTTTCTTTTACCCTAAATAATTTTTTTTTTTTAAAGTGTGAGCAGTGAGCTGCTCACTGCGCCCGGTGCATCGGGGTCACAACCTGAGGGGTTCACGGGCATTAGGCGTCCTCAGGAGGGCCGGTCGCGTGTGGGTCGAGGACTCATCCATCTCCAGGTGGTGTATGTTTACACGTACCGACACCCCGCTGCCACCTGTGGACCCATATCAGACTCACCTATACCTCCCCTTCACCCAACATTCGGACGCGGTGGTCGAATTGGTAGAGCGCAGGCTTCCCGTGCGTAAGGGCCGCAGTTTGTATGTGTTGCGGTTGAGTCAAAGCAATGACTTACAAAATTGATACTTGTTACTACCTAGTCTGGTGCTCTGCATTATTAGGATAGGGTTAGGAACGTATCAGGATAATGTGACTGAGTGGGAAATTGGGTCATGGTGCTTGCGGCCTGGTCTCCCAGTGGGGCAGCACTATAAAGTCGCCATGAGTGCACATCACAAGTCGGTACCCGTCCTGATATGACCATAGATGTTGCCAGGACGTAAAACTCCAACAAACAAACAAACCCA
This sequence comes from Branchipolynoe longqiensis, assembly GCA_030323885.1. Taxonomy (NCBI): domain Eukaryota; kingdom Metazoa; phylum Annelida; class Polychaeta; order Phyllodocida; family Polynoidae; genus Branchipolynoe; species Branchipolynoe longqiensis. The sequence continues at coordinate 37,747,509 of CM059188.1, forward strand.
GCATTCTCAATATGCACACACCTCAATGTCACCAGAGGTTCTAACGCCAACTCACTCTGAATACGCGCACACCTCAATACAGGGTCCACATCTAGGTCACAGGAGACGCTGACCCCAACTCACTCTCAATGTGCGCACACCTAAATACAGGGTCCCCATCTAGGTCACAGGAGATGCTAACCCCAACTCACTCTCAGTATGCACACACCTCAATACAGGGTCCACGTCTAAGTCACATGAGACACTAACTCCAACTCATTCTCAATATGCGGACACGTCAATACAGAGTCCACATCTAGCTCACCAGGGGTTCTAACTCCAACTCACTCTCAATATGCGCACACCTCAATTCATGGTCCACATCTAGGTCACCGGGGGCTCTAACCCCAACTCACTCTCAGTATGCACACACCTCAATACAGGGTCCCCATCTAGGTCACAGGAGATGCTAACCCCAACTCACTCTCAATACACGCACACGTCAATACCCGGTCCACATCTAAGTCACAGTAGATGCTAACCCCAAGTCACTCTCAATACGTCCACACATCAATACAGGGTCCACATCTAGGTCACAGGAGACACTAACCCCAACTCACTCTCAATACGCGTACATCTCAATATAAGGTCCACATCTAGGTCACAGGAGATGCTAATCCCAACTCACTCTCAATACGCGTACATCTCAATATAAGGTCCGTATCTAGGTCACAGGAGATGCTAATCCCAACTCACTCTCAATACGCGTACATCTCAATATAAGGTCCACATCTAGGTCACAGGAGAGGCTACCTCCAACTCTCTCAATACGCGCACACCTCACTACTGGGTTCACATCTAGGTCACCGGAGGTTCTAACGCAAACTCACTCTCAATACGCGCACACCTCAAAACACGGCCCACATCAAGGTCATAGGAGGCTCAACTCACTTCGAAACACTCTCAATATGCGCATCCCACTACCCTATACAAGATCCACATCTAGTTACCGGCAGCTCTAACCTGAACCTTACGCTGACAGGTCTCTGCGCTTCCTAAATAAAGTCCAGACTCTACAACTACTGCAGTTCTGCAGTTGTTCTTGTTGGACGCAGATTCTACAGACCATCTGTTCTATTTAATTACTGATCTTCCTCGACAGATTCATTAAATGAAACCGACCCATATATTGCTTATGTTGGTTCAACTGCAATATATTTCTATTCTATGAAATACAACCAATACTGTCCAAATTGAGGGTGTTTCTACGAAACTAACCCTCGTGGTTTTATTTGATTCCGGTCTCTTTTTCTTTTTGGTCGGCAACACCTCCTTAGTTAAAGCCCTGCACTACAGCCATTCTAACCCCACTCCCCACCTCCCCCCTCCCTTCCCACCCCTCCCCCTTTACCGACACCCTTAACGCCGCAGACTAATCCTCTCCGTGCCCTCCCGGCCATCGCTGTGATCCCGCCGTGTTCAGGGCCCGGGTACCGAGTCACGAGCTGAGCTGCTCGGGGTGTGTGTGGATGAGCAGCTCATGTGTCGTTCCCTATGGGCAGTAGAGCCCGTGATCACTCCTGACCATGAGCCCCCCCCCCCCACCCCCGAACCTCCCACCCCATCACCTCCACCCCTACCTCCTCCACCCTCACCCACACCTGCAACCGCATCACCCCCCATCCCCATCCCACCTCATCACCCCCCTCCCCAACCCCCCACCTCACACCCCATGCTCACCTCCATCTCCCACCTCCCACACCACACCCCCATCCTCACCTCCATCTCCCACCTCCCACCTCTACCTCCCACTTCCCACCCCCCATCCTCACCTCCATCTCCCACTTCCCACCTCCCACACCACACCCCCATACTACCCCATCTCCCATTACTTTTCACCTCCATGTCCACCTCCTACTCCCAACCCCCATCCAATCCACCTCTACCTCCCACTTCCCCCCCATCCTCACTCATCTATCTCCACATCCACCCTCTCCACTTCCACCCCCATCTCACTCCATCTCCTACCTCCCACCTCCCATACCCCCATCCTCACCTTCATCTCCGACCTCACAACGTCCCACATCCCCACCCCTACCCCATCACTCCCACCTCCACCCTCCCACCTCCCACTCCCCTTCCTACCCCCACTCTCCTCTCTCTCTCTCAGAGGAAATCAGCAGTCGTCTGCTAAAGACCCTCGCCGTGTTGGACACGGCCCACCTCTCTACCTCCCTCTTTGCCGCTCCACAGGACGCCGTTGCCGAATCGGTAGAACGCAGGCTTCCCGTGCGGAAGGTCAGGAGTTTGAATCCCCGCAGAGTCAAACCAGTGATTTAATTTTGTTAAATTGATACTTGTCGCTACCTAGCCTGGCGCTCAGCATTAGTAGGATAGGGCACGGACTGGTTAGCACAGTATCTGGATTATGTGACTGAGTAGGGAATGGGATCATAGTGCCGGCGACTCTCAATGGGACATCATTATAAAGTTGCCATGAGTGCGTGCCATCACAAGTCGGTACCCATCCTGATATGACCTCGGATATTGCGGTTAACTTATTTGATCTTGAAGCTACTTTAGGTAAACTGCAGCCAGTTCGTGAAGAAATTCAAGAATTCTTCATCAGTTAAAGTTGCATAGTTCGATGGTTTTGACTTTCTCTCATTTTTCTGAGATAAATCTATTAAATTGATTGTTATTATCTACATTACTTTAGTTTGAAGTAATTTTTAATTTAAGTGGGTAACCTCTGAGGAATTTAAAGTGGAAACATGTCAAATTAGTTTTGGCAAGCACACCAAAATTCTGTAGTCATTGCTTGCGTGGTAAGGGAGTTTGCACCCAGTCAGCAGGTAGTCCTTGATAGTGTCATTGCCTGGATGGTCATTGAGTGAGGTGGTGATCATTGCTAATGTGGTCATTGCCTAAGGTGGTCATTGACTGAATGTTCATCGATTGTGTAGTCATTGCTTGCGTGGTAAGGGAGTTTGCACCGATTCAGAATGACTTTGCCTGGAAGGTCATTGAGTGTGCTGGTGCCATTGCTAATGTGGTCATTGCCTGGATGGTCATTGAGTGAGATGGCGATCATTGATGATGTGGTCATTGCCTGGATTGTCATTGAGTGAGATGGCGATTATTGATGTTGTGGTCATTGCCCTGATGGTCCTTGAGTGAGCTGGTGATCATTGATGTGGTCATTGCCTGGATGGTCATTGAGTGAGATGGCGATCATTGACGATGTGGTCATTGCCTGGATGGTCATTGAGTGAGATGGTGATCATTGATGATGTGGTCATTGCCTGGATGGTAATTGAGGGAGTGGGGCGTAGCTCAGGTGGTAGAGTGTCCACCTGTGAAGGTGTGGGTCATCCTATCGATCCTGCTCAGTGGACACATCTGCAGTGCCGGCTATTTTCCATTCCAACCAGTGGTACATAACTGGTTCATCAAAGGCTGTGGTAAGTGCTCTCCTGTCTGTGGGGAAGTACATATAAAAGACCCCTTGCTGCTTATCAGAACGGGGCATATAATAGTCATTGCCTGGATGGTCATTGAGTGAGATGGTGATCATTGGTGATGTGGTCATTGCCTGGATGGTCATTGAGTGAGATGGCGATCATTGATGAGGGTGTTACTGATAAGGCTAGTCTTTGAGTGCACAGTCCATAGTAAATAATTGGCTGGTTTTTGTGGGCGGCCCGTCCTTTTTTATTACCTGTGAACATGTCCTTGGATTAGCTCCTAATGCAGTTGCTGGTCACTGAGTTGCTGTTCCGTGAACGATCGACAATCAGGCATCAATCAGCAAATGGTCAGGGGTGTGGTATCTGGATGGGCAGAGAGGGTGAGAGATGGGTGGAAGCTGGTGAATGGGCTGAGAGGGTGAGAGATGGAGGGTGGGTGGTGAATGGGCAGAGAGGGTGAGAGATGGTGGGCGGCAGGTGAATGGGCTGATAAGGTGAGAGATGGGGGAAAGCGGTGAATGGGCAGAGAGGGTGAGAGATGGTGGGTGGCAGGTGAATGGGCAGAGAGGGTGAGAGATGGTGGGCAGCAGGTGAATGGGCTGATAAGGTGAGAGATGGGGGAAGCCGGTGAATGGGCAGAGAGGGTGAGAGATGGTGGGTGGACGGTGAATGGGCAGAGAGGGTGAGAGATGGTGGGTGGGAGGTGAATGGGCTGATAGGGTGAGAGATGGGTGGAAGCCGGTGAATGGGCAGAGAGGGTGAGAGATGGTGGGCGGGAGGTGAATGGGCTGATAGGGTGAGAGATGGGGGGAAGCTGGTGAATGAGCAGAGAGGGTGAGAGATGGTGGGTGGACGGTGAATGGGCAGAGAGGGTGAGAGATCGGGGGTGGCTGGTGAATGGGCAGAGAGGGTGAGAGATGGTGGGTGGACGGTGAATGGGCAGAGAGGGTGAGAGATGGGGGGTGGCTGGTGAATGGGCAGAGATGGTGAGAGATGGTGGGTGGGCGGTGAATGGGCAGAGAGGGTGAGAGATGGGGGGTGGCTGGTGAATGGGCAGAGAGGGTGAGAGATGGTGGGTGGCCGGTGAATGGGAAGAGAGGTTGAGAGATGGTAGGCAGACGGTGAATGGACAGAGAGGGTGAGAGATGGGTGGAAGCCAGTGAATGGGCTGATAGGGTGAGAGATGGTGGGTGGCCGGAGAATGGGCAGAGAGGTTGAGAGATGGTAGGCGGACGGTGAATGGACAATGAGGGTGAGAGATGGTGGGTGGGTGGTGAATGGGCAGAGAGGGTGAGAGATGGTGGGTGGACGGTGAATGAACAGAGAGGGCGAGAGATGGGGTGTGGACGGTGAATGGGCAGAGAGGGTGAGAGATGAAGGGTGGACAGTGAATGAACAGAGAGGGTGAGAGCTGGTGGGTGGCTAGTGAATGGGCAGAAAAGGTGAGAGATGGGGGGAAGCCGGTGCATGGCAGAGAGGGGAGAGATGGTGGGTGGCCGGTGCATGGGCCGAGTGGGGAGAGATGGTGGGCGGCCGGTGAATGGACAGAGAGGGTGAGAGATGGTGGGCAGCCGGTGAATGGACAGAGAGGGTGACAGATGGTGAGGGCCAGTGAATGGACAGAGAGGGTGAGAGATGGCGGGCGTCCGGCTGTTGAGAGATTATTGATGGAAGAATTGCTTGTTAGCGGCTGGCTGTTGGCACTTTAGCGGCGGCTGGGTGGGTGAGTGGTTAATAGGCGGGCGGTGACACTGAGTGCTTTGATCCCGCAGAGGCCACTATTTCCCAGGACCTGGCTACAGCGGGTCTTCCTAATGACCCGGATGTAATGGAGAGAACGTGTCCGGCTTCAGCTTTCTGTAGACCCGGCGTTTGGTGACCAGACTGCCTTCCACGAACCTGCAAGCTGACTGCTGTCTCCCTGGTTTCAGATAACTGTCAAGATGCGGGATGGGGAGGGGGGGGAGGGCAATAGGAAATGTAGGCTTTTCTTCTTCACCCCTCCATTATCACCACCACTGCCACCACCACTACCACTATCACCACCACACCCATCACTGCCACTATCACCAACACAACCACTACCACCACCACCTCCACTACCAGCACCCCCACCACCACTACCACCACCACCACCACCACTACATCACTACCACCACAACCACTATCACTACCACTGCTAGTAGTACCACCACCACCACCATCAGCACCACCAACAACACCACTATCAGCACCACCAACAACACCATCACTACCACCAATACCATGACTACGATTATTACTACCACTACCATCACCACTACCACCACCACCAACAACAACAGCAACACCATCACTACCATCACAACCATTACCATCACTACCACTACCACCACTACCACTACCACCAACACCATCACTACCATTACAACCACTACCACTACAATCAACACCATCACTCCCATCAACACTATCACAAACAATACCACTACCACCACCACTATTACTACTACTACCACTACTACCCACCACCACTACCATCGCTTCCATTACTGCCACCATCACTACACTGCCATTGCCATCACCACCACAACCAACCGCCACCACCCCCTCTAACAACAACAACCATCACCACCACCACATCACCACCACCACCACCACCACCGAAATTCCCTAACATTATCCAGGGAGAGTAGAACCCATTCCTATTCAACACCCGACTGCCGTCCGTTTTGGGGGAGCTTTTTTGTCCCATACTCACATACCTTACACAACTATTCGGTCTCATAAATAAACAACGGGCGGTAAAGGCAAACTAAGAACCAGAATCATAAATACTGTCCAGCCGGTAAAATGAAGACAGTGAGAGATTCTTTGACGGCTCCATTTTTCACCCACCATCTAAATACCAAGCCCTATGCCAGTCAGGAAGTGTAAGAGAATACATCCGGAACAAAATAGCTTAGCGATATTGAAAGCTCCTCCCTGAACATTCTTTTCCTTTCAGTCATGCGTCGTCACCTGCTTAAATCGTGCCTTGGAGAATCTCCCGTTGCTACCCATATGTACCCCGGGTTCGAAGCCTAGTCAAGTAAAACCAATGACATAAAAATGTATACTTGTCACTACCTCCACACACCTCCACACACCTCCACACACCTACACATACTTCCACATACATCTCCACTCACACCTACACATCCACACGCACCGGACGCGGTGACCGAATCGGTTGAGCGCAGGCTTCCCGCGCGGAAGGTCGAGAGTTGGAATCCCAGCCGAGTCAAACCAATGACTTATAAAATGGCGATTTTATAGGGCTGCCCTACTGGGAGACCAACACCATGACCCGATATCCCACTCAGTCACATTATCCTAACACTGAGCTAGCCTGTCCTTGCACTATCCTAATAATGCTGAGTGCCTGGCTAGGAAGCGGCAAGTACCAATTTGTTATGTCATTGGTTTGACTCGACCTGGAATCAAACTCCCGATCTTCCGCACAGGAAGCCTGTGTTCTACATATTCGGCCACCGCGTCTGGTGCACTATAAGGTTGCCATGAGTGTGTGCTGTCACAAGTCGGTACCCATCCTGATATGACCTTAGATGTTACTAGGATGTAAAATCCCAACAAACAAACCTACACAGCTGCACAGACAAGGACCTGTGTCCTGCGTGCCTACTGTGGTACTCTACTACAATGTGACCCCCTGTTATTAATCTGCCTATGAGAGGAGACTGCATACAACTGGTTCATCAAAGGCTGTGGCATGTGCTGTCCTGTCTGTGGGAAAGTGCATATAAAAGCCCCCTTCCTGCTTATCGGAAAAAGCAGCCGATGTGGCATCAGCGGGTTTCCTAAAAAGAAATATGTCAGAATGATCATATGTTTGATGTCCAATAGCCGATTATATATACGAAAATCAATGTGCTCTAGAGGTGTCATTAAATAAAACAAGTTTTACCGGAGACTGCATGTGCCTAACCCCAGCTTCCCCTTCCAGGAGAAACCCGGTCCGTCACCTACAAACCTATATCTTTCGGAGGACCGCGATCAGGGATACCTTCCCCTTCCACCACCCCTACGCCACAACTACAACAACAACAGCAATATCAACATCAACATCAACATCAACAGGAACACCAGCAACTCGTACATCACCCGCACGAGCAACAGCAACTACAACAGCTCATAAAGCAGGAGCACCAGCAGCACGAGCAGCAGCTGTTCATACAGCAGCAGGAGCAGCAGCATCTGTTGTATCAGCAGCAGCATCATATGAGCAAGCAGGCTGGTGAGTACACACAACTTTTCTTTATTTTTATATTTCTTTTTGTGATGAATTTATTTACCCTGCTCATAACAGATAAGTGTGTTAATACTTGTTTTCACCGCTGGGCAGCACTAGTCCAATTTGATTCAAATCTTTGGAATTGTGTTTTAGTAACAATTTAGGTTTGTTTGCTTCTTGTTTATGTTTTCTAACTGTTTGTAGATTGCAAACAGTCCAAAACCCAGCTTTCACTATACTTTGTGTTAATCCATTTAAACATCATCTGTATTTCTAGGTTTCATTCTATTTTCTAGTTATATCATGCGAAGTTAAATTAGATTTGGATACCAGCAGGAAAGGGAGGTGACGTGATCAAACCAGGCCATAATTTAATAAATAAAATTGGTTTACCCATTTGTGTTTTATTTGCTGTTTCATCCACAGATCAGCTATCCAAGATGCCCAAGAGCTTTTTTTCTTTACGCTGATAGTTGGTAATAATGTGATATTTTTGTGTTATTTCAGGAATGTGTGATGCTGATCTCCACTAATACTATATATATAATTATTTTTAGATGTATATATGAAGGGTTCAGGTGCAAAAACCGAAAAACCAACAAACCAACAAACGCACCATCTCTCACCCTCTCTGCCCATTCACCGCCCACCATCTCTCACCCTCTCTGTCCATTCACCACCCACCATCTCTCACCCTCCCTGTCCATTCACCACCCACCATCTCTCACCCTCTCTGCCCATTCACCACCCACCATCTCTCATCCTCTCTGTCCATTCACCGCTCACCCTCTCTGCCCATTCACCGCCCACCATCTCTCACCCTCTCTGCCCATTCACCACCCACCATCTCTCACCCTCTCTGCCCATTCACCACCCACCATCTCTCACCCTCCATGTCCATTCACCACCCACCATCTCTCACCCTCCCTGTCCATTCACCACCCACCATCTCTCACCCTCTCTGCCCATTCACCGCCCACCATCTCTCACCCTCTCTGCCCATTCACCGCCCACCATCTCTCACCCTCCCTGTCCATTCACCACCCACCATCTCTCACCCTCTCTGCCCATTCACCACCCACCATCTCTCACCCTCTCTGCCCATTCACCGCCCACCATCTCTCACTCTCCCTGTCCATTCACTGGCCACCAACCATCTGGGCCGAAATGAAGCCATGGCTACCATGTTTGAGCTGAAGCTGCCATCATTCCGATAATCAAATACCCTTTTTTCACAGCAGCTGCCACATCCATAGTATTTTATCTAATTAAAAGAAAAATTGTTTGGACAATTTCACTGTAATCTACATTAGAAATAAATGTATGGTTACCAGGAAGCATGTCGTTATAGATGGAAATTGGGTTTAAAGTGTAGGGTCTATAATGAAAAATAGGCTTGGGTGTGTGGTACCTCAAGTCCCGCTAGATAAGCTGTAACCGCGACCCGGCATACTGGGCCACAGCGTCAGTCCTTCCTGAGGGACCAGCGGAACTTGGAATACCAGTGTTGTTTCGCAGGCCACCCACTATTTCTGATTGATTCTTGGAATAGCTGAAACTCCATTAACTAATAACACTGCAGGTGGCTTTGCTCTATAGATGAAAAGCATTCGGGCAGCCGAACATGACACTTCCACCAAGATTTCAAGATGTTTTGCACTGCACAGATCAGACCTACTCATGTCTTGTCACTGTTAGACAAAGCTGACAGCATTTACACAGGTCACATTAGTGCAGGCCCATGGACCTGCAATGTGTAGCTGCGTTGTGAACGCTACAATGTAAATAATCTTCTTTTTTTTTTGCTTTAAAAAACCTTTATGTCTTACTCTCTGTAAAATGTTGTTTGTGTACTGTGTGTTGTCTGCTGTGTGATGAGTACTGTTGGATTCCGGTAAAAACTTGATTTACGTATTATATGGTGGAATGTTTTGCAAAAATAAATCTTATCAAAGCACTAATCAATAGAGCGGTAGGAAATGAAGCGATGAGCAACATTAGGAAATGGGAGGATGGAGGCTCAAAAACTCAAAACCATGCAACTTTAACATTTCTTTCCCTGCGATAATTTTTGTAGATCAAAGGAAGACAATAAGCCACCTGAAGCACCGACCTTTCTCTGAGCATACAGGGCCTACTTATGTTGTATGGGCGAGGACTGGGTCACGGGTTCCGGTTCACACCACATGACAGCCTCCTCCAGATCACTATTCTCCGTACACCTCTGAGCAGCCACCCACACAGGAGGCTTGCTCACAAGCGGCTCCTTGCAGGCAGATCATATTTCCGATACCCCGTCTTACCAACTCATAGCCGATTGGTTTTCTCCTGGTCGTGGCCAGGGTGAATAAATCTTATACGCATGCGACTTGAATTCGCTGATCTGTCTTGGTGGGAGTGGTTTATGAGGTGGATTCTACCTTAAACCAGAGAGAGGGTTGGTTATCTCACCTACATACTCCTAAATATAAAAATAGACACACACTAAAAACATCAGCAGACTAGTACATACTGTACCTGGTTTCAACCAGAAGTGATCCAACAAATGGAATAGGAAGGTGACAATGTGCAGCCAACAAATTGGGGCAGAAGTTTTACCCATTTACTGTCCACTGCTTGTTTGACAGCTATTTAGGTGTTTATTTGACAGCTGTTTCCGTGTTTGTTTGACAGCTGTCTCAGTGTTTATTTGACAGTTGTTTCCGTGTTTTGACAGCTGTTTCAGTGTTTATTTGACAGCTGTTTCAGTGTTATTTGACGGCTGTTTATATGTTATTTCACACCTATTTCGGTGTTTCTTTGACACCTGTTTCAGTGTTTCTTTGAGAGCTGGATCAGTGTTTATTTGACAGATGTTGCCCTACTTGTTTGACAGCTGTTTCAGTGTTTTTGACAGCTGTTTCAGTGTTTATTTGACAGCTGTTTCAGTCTTTATTTGACAGCTGTTTCAGTGTTCATTTGACAGCTGTTTCAGTGCCTGTTTGACAACTGTTTCGGTGATTGTTTTATTTCAATTAAGTCCACTAACTTCAAACTGCCGACAGAGTGCCCTGTCCATGAGATTCATTTCAAATAAGTCCACTAGTGTGCTATTAATCTATTTCGAGCACAGCCTAGTTACAACTGAGGGCCAACAGTCGGCTACTGTCTGGCCATGACGTCTTCGGTTAATTAAAGCTGGATAGTCCAATGAACGATCAAGTTTTCAAAACCAAAACACTACCCTAGATTTGATTCTACATATCTAACTTAGATATTGATACACTTATTAAGTATTTGTTGCCACATATAAGCGTGTACTGAATCAATTTAACAGAACCTGTTATTCTATAAGTCTATGGTGTCAGAGTTTTGGCGTGCTTGCCAAAATGAACTTTTCCTGGTTGCGCTCTAAATATCTCAAGAGTTAGCCATTTAAAATAAAAGTTACTTTAAACTAAAGTAAGGTAGATAATAACAATCAATTTAATATATTTATCTCAGAAAAATGACGGAAACCCAAAACAAACGGAGTACCTTCAAAGCCGTCCATGAGATTCATTTCAATTAAGTCCACGTTTGTGCTATTATGTATTGCCATCACAACTAAGGGACAACAGTCGGTTACCCTCTAACCACGACGTCTTCAGTTAATTAAAGTTGCATAGTTCGATGGATTTGAGTTTTGGACATTTTTCTGAGATGAGTATATTAAATTGAGCGTTGTAATCTACCTTGTTCTAGCTTGAAGTAACTTTTATTTTAAATGACTACGTTTTGAGATATTTGAAATTCAAACGTGTAAAATTAGTTTTGGCAAGCACGTCAAAACTCTGACACCTTAGGCTTCAGCAATAACAGGTTCTATTAAATTGTCTCCGTATTCACTTCTATGTGGCAACAAATGCTTAATAATTGCATCAATATCTAAGTTAGATATCTAGAGTCAAATCTATATAAGTATTTTTGTTTTTGAAAATTTGAAGCTTCATCGGACTATGCAGCTTTAACAACGACCATAAAATGTATATTTTCTTTAGTGGCGAATGCCAAATGAGTTATTTGTGACACACACAAATGGCCGTGGAACTTACAACAGGGTGTAATCAGATTGACACTAGGCCTTTCTCAGGATGCCCCCCCCCCCCTGGCACCCCCTACCCCCCCCTCCCTCGACACCCCCCTCGACACCCCAACCCGGCATTCCGCAATTAGGTAATGATTGATGCAACATCTATAAAAGCATGTTCCGATTGGGCTGGCCACTAGGTGGGCGATATTGGAGGCACTGGTGCATGCATCGCCACCCACCGGGCCTGTTGTACAAAATAACCAATGCTGATTTCTACCCAATTTTAAACTGGCACCAATGACTCAATGGAAGACATTTGCCTCGCTCTATGTTGTAATAATAAATCATCAGCCTGTTTATTTAATATCATCTATTTGCTAGTATAAATATAGGTTATTATTTTTTCGCTGCCATTTTCTCTTCCGGTTCAGTTTTGTTTGAAATTATGAACACATTAAAGCTGCATAGGCCGAAGAAAGGATCAAATTTTCAAAACCAAAATAATTATCTAGATTTGAAAATAGATATCCAACTTAAATGCTGGTGCACTTATTAAGTATTTGTTCCTGCGTAGAAAGGGAATCCTATGTTTATTTCATAGAACGTTTTACTACTGGTGCCTAGGGTGTCAGAATTTTGGCGTGCTTGCAAAAATTAATTTGGCAGGTTTCTCTTCAAATATCTCCAAAGTTAACCATCTAAAATAAAGGCGATTTAAAACTAAAGTGACCGAAAGTGGTGACCGTATTGGTAGAGCGCATACTTCCCATGTGGAAGGTCGGGAGTTCGAACAAATCCCAGTCGGAGTCAAACCAATGACTTACAATATTGATACTTGCCGCTCGGCATTAATAGGATAGGATAGCGACTGGTTAGTACAGTATCAGGATAATGTGACTATGTGGGATGGTGCCAGTGGCCTGGTCACCCAGTGGGGCAGCACTATAAAGTCGTCATGGGTGCGCACTGTCACAAGTCGGTATCTGTCCTGATATGACATCAGATGTTGCTAGGATGTAAAACAACAACAAACAAGCAATCAAACTAAAGTTAAAGTAGATTATGCCGACCGAGCTAGTGTATTAATCTCGGAAAATTGGGGGGTGGGGGGGGGGGAAATCAAAAGCGTTACAAACTCAAAACTACCGGATTATGCAACTTTAAAAAAAAAAATATTTAAAAAAAAAGAAGCAGAAGAGTGATGACAGGGCTTATTGGTTTGGGCAGGGGTGGGAGGGTTCTCCGTATGTAGGACACAATGGGATGCACATGGACCACCCGGTGTGGGGGTGCGGGTGGGTGGGGGTGTATCCCCCGGAAGGCATTAGTCACGGTCTGCCTACCCAGGTGGGGAACAGACCTGGTGTGCATTTTCTCTCGGTGCGCATGCGCTGTAATGTCATCCATGGAATATATAACCAGAGGCAACTTCCGCTTTATATATGTTTTATTGTTTTTTATTGTTGTGTTTTATTTAAGTAGACACAGATAACCTTGCAAGTTTGATGGTGAAAACGGCCGTGCTTAGCAGCAATGACTGCTGTCTGAGTCTGACTGATAGGGGTTGTAGAGGCTTTAGGTTGTAGAGGCAGGCGGTGTCGGAGATAAGGGTGGGGTGTGGGTAATTGATAGAGGCTGTGATAGATGTAGTGTGGATTGGTAGGGGATTTGTGGGTGATGGGGGATGTGTGGGTGATAGGGGCTGTGTGAGTGATAGAGGAAACTTTAGGTTGTAGAGGCGGTGTCGGAGATAAGGGTGGGGTGTGGGTAATTGATAGAGGCTGTGATAGATGTAGTGTGCATTGGTAGTGGATTTGTGGGTGATGGGGGCTGTGTGGGTGATTGGGGCTGTGTGAGTGATAGAGGAAACTTTAGGTTGTAGAGGCGGTGTCGGAGATAAGGGTGGGGTGTGGGTAATTGATAGAGGCTGTGATAGATGTAGTGTGGGTGAAGGGGGTTGTGTGGGTGATTGGGGCTGTGTGGGTGATAGGGACTGTGGGTGATAGGGGCTCGGTGATGGGACCTGTGTGGGTGATAAGGGTTGTGGGTGATAGGGCCTGGGTGATATGGGTTGTGTGGGTAATAGGGTTGTATGGGCGTTGAGGTCTATGTGAGTAATAGGGGCCATGTCTGTGATAGGGGTTGTGTGGGTAACAGGGGTTGTGTGGGTTAGAGGGGCTGTTTAGTGATGGGGGTTGTGTATGTGATGGGGGATGTGTGTGATAGAGGCTGTGTGGGTGATAGGCGATGTGTGAGTGATAGGGGCGGTGTGGGTGATGGGGTCCGTGTGGGTGATGGGGGCTGTGTAAGTGATAGGGGTGGTATGAGGTATAAGGATGGGTATGGGCTATAAGGGAAATGTCCATGTGAGTATAGTTTAAAGCTACCTAGACTGATGAAGCATCAAATATTTAAGACTAAAACAATTATCTAGTTTTGATTCGACATACCTAACTTAGATATCAATACACTTAGTAAGCCTTTGTTGCCACATAGAAGGGAATACTGTGTCAATTTAATAGAATCTATTACTGCAGAAATGCATGGAGTTTTGGGGTGCATGCCTAAACTAATTTCACATGTTTCCACTTCAATTATCTCAAAAGTTAGACATTTAAAAGAAATGTTACTTCAAACTGAAGTAAGGTAGATTATAACAATTAATACACGATTTCCGCGACTAGTACGGCACCTGGTGATAGGCAACAACACTTCTGATGTGGGTCGACAGTGTGTCACTGTCTTGTTTTACACTGACGATCAAGCTTTTCAATCAATCAATCAATCAAAAGTATACAGCTATAATTATACAACATGATTCAAAAATGGTAAGTATGTTTTCTCTATAAATCCACATTTGTGCCGAAAAGACTGTGTCAGTTGCTCAATATGAAGCCAGTGTTAACAGAGCCTCAATTCAATTGCCTCTCCACAGATGCTGTGACCCACAAGTCCAGTCTGGATTACGCTCTGCGCATGTATCGTGGAAATTGTGTATTCAATATATTTATCTCAGAAAAATGTCACAAGCTCAAAAACATCAGACGATGTAACTTTTAACGTGATAGAATTGTACCAAAGCCATACTCCTCACCCTGCTCACAACATCATCATTATCATCATCATGCTGTCGGTCGCGATGCGACAAAGACTGCTTTCATTACTTGACTGCCGCTCTCCATTTAGCGCTCTGCTGTGAGAGTGATGTCCATGAGTCGGTCTTAATGTCTCTCAGCTTCAGGTTTCTCTTGATGGTATCCTTGAACCGGAGACGAGGGCGCCCTCTCTTTCTGTAACCAGAAGACAGTTGAGAATAGAGGATCTGCTTTGGTAGCCTGTCTGATGACATCCACATGAGGTGTCCAGTCCACCGGAGATTCTTTTTGATCAGAAGATCTTCCATAGAGGGCAGCCCCGTCTGTTCGAGTATAACATAGACAACCCCCATCTCTACAGCATTCAACTAACCAGCATCCAACCAGCAAGAAACGCCGTATTCTCTGCAAGTTAACCCAAAGACATTAAAACTTGAAGGCCACTGGAAATGGATGAAGATGGACTTAGCAGAGATTTGGGCAGGGAGGTATTTATTTGCCCTCATTGATTGAGCTTGTTCTGGGAAGGCCGTTCGGGTAGGCGGCTCATCTGTGGGATTATCAAGTTAATGTAAGATGATAATGAATTCAGGTTGGGTCCTGGAGAGGGTCTGGAGTTTCATCTGCACAGAATAGGATAATTACCAGACGGCGTGACCGAATCGGGAGAGCCCAGGCTTCCCGTGTGGAAGGTCGGGAGTTTGAATATCCAGCCGAGTCAAATGAATGACTCATCAAATTGATTCTGATAGCGACCTAGCCTGGTGCTCTGCATTAATAGGATAGGGCAAGGACTGGTTAAGATAGTATCAGGATAATGTGATTGTGTGGGATATCGAGTTATGATGCCGGTGGCCTGGTCTCCCAGTGGTGTAGCACTATATAGTCGCCCTGAGTGCGCAGTCACATGTTGGTACCTGACCTGATATGACCATAGATGTTGCTAGGACGTAAAACTTAAACAAACAAAATCTTGGTTCAACGTGAGGAACTGGTGTTCCGGCTGTAATACAATACACAGTGCTGAATGTCGAGTGATGCTAATATTCATAATATTCATAATTCTAATCCATTTATATTATCACTTAAAAAAAAAAAACTACCATAATTGTAAAGAATTGTGAAAGTGCCCCTTTCTGTTATGCAGAATATGAAACAGACGGACGACAGACAGTAACTCTTGTATTTAAAGGACAACTCTGCATTCAAGTCGATGTAGTCCTGACATAGCAGGTGTCCTGCCATTGGAGGGGCATTTAAATGAAACACAAAGACAGTTTGTGCATTGAAAGATTATCTGTGCATGAAAGGTTTTGCTGAAGACATGTATCAATTCTTACCTCTCCGCCTCTATATCTACATTATATCGGCACCAGCCGGGATGGCAGAATGAGTTGAGCGTCCGTCTCCGGTTTTGGTAGATCGTGGAATTCGAACCCACGGGTCCGAACCCTGGTCGAGTCAAACCAATGACTTCAAAATTGATACTTGTCGCTTCCTAGCCAGTCGCATGGCATTATTAGAATAGGGTAAGGACTTGTTGGCTCAATGTCAGGATATTGTGACTGATTGTGCACGCGGCCTGGTCTCCCAGTGGGGCAGCACTATAAAATCGCCACGAGTGTGCAGTGTCACATCCTGATATGACCTTAGATGTTGCCAGGACGTAAAACTCCAACAACCAACCAACCAATATTATATCGGGGTGACACTATCTGCATGTGGAGTCACCCCCCCCCCCCCACACCCCCCATTTTCTTTTCGCTGGGTAATCAGGTCGATTCCCATGTGTGCATTTAAATCTTGAGTTGTGTGAATATAAGGCAATAAACTATTCTATGCCGCCTTTCATAATAGTGTAGTACTCTGCACTGACCTCAGGCAAGGGGCCATACAGACAGGTAGGTGTGGGTAGGGTGATGACATCAGGGAGCCTAGGTTATGTAATAATTAGCACGCTAGCCTCAGAATGACAAGAAATGCAGGTTTGAATCCTGCTCTGGGCACAATGTTTCCCACAAACATGTATTTTTAACCGAACAATTTTTTTTAAAGGAATCCAATTTTTAAAAGCCGGTGTGGCAGTAAATCGCAAACCCCTGGAAATTGCACACCCCGGGGTTTGCGATTTACTAGGAAATCACAAACCCCCCTGTGTTTTGGGACCGATTCGGGCCAAATCTATTCAATGCGACCATATTTAACAGAATTACATACTCAAATGTGAAATTTCATTAAATTAACCCTAATTCGAAGCTTATTAAGGCTACCGCCGTAACGGCGGAGATATTAACAGTTATATTTTCGAATCGACGAACGTAAAGTAAACAAATCGCCGCCGCCGCCGAATGGGGGGTTTGCGATCATATTTAACAGAATTAGCTACCAAATAAGTGAAATTTGACCAATTTAACCCTAAATTCGAAGCGTTATTAAGGCTACCGCCGTAACGGCGGAGATATTAACAGTTATATTTTCGAATCGACGAACGTAAAGTAAACAAATCGCCGCCGCCGCCGAATGGGGGGTTTGCGATCTCATGGGGGGATATGCGATTTCCTAGTTAATCGCAAGTGGGGGTTTGCGATTTACAGGGTTTGCGATTTCCTGCTACACCGGTACCCAATTATATTATGCGTGATATTGAAGGAAAAGCCATTACGTCATGCCCATTTCCGTGCACTACTCATGTGGTGGTGAAATTAAGTGAGGACACAAATTTCACACGGGGCCTTGAAAACCTGGAAAGTCATAGAATTTGTCTAAAGATTCTTGAAAATCGTGGAGTATAGGAAATCATTACTACCGTATATGTCCCAATAGAAGCACACTACCCAATAAAAGCACACCCCCCATTTCAAGATTGAAGGCACACACAAATTTACGATCATATTCAGACTGATTACACATAAAATAAGACAATCGCACTATATTTCAGAGGCATGACAAAAACAAATAAAAATTTACGATCATATTCAGACTGAATGCACATAAAATAAGACAATCTCACTTTATTTCAGAGGCACGACAAAAACAAATCCATGAAATTCTTTAACTTTGAATAGACGCGCATCCATGTGTCTGCACTCGTGCAGTGTGCGTCTATTGGGCTATGTATGGTATATTTCTTTTTAGACTATATTCGCCGGCTTACCCACAATTTAATCAGTGATGTTTTGTATTTAAAGTGTCTTTTGTGGGTTTGTTATTCTGCCTCTTGGTTTTTATATTCAAACTATACATACATTCATTGTTATTTTTTATGTTTATTTACACTTCACATCTTACACAGTGAATCAACTATGAATACCGCCATGTTTCAGGGTACTTTAAGGTAATATTAATAAACATCTTCAAAACATCCTTGAATTTGTCACTGAAAGTTCCACGAAATGTAGTATTAATAAACATCTCCAAAACATCCTTGAATTTGTCACTGAAAGTTCCACGAAATGTAGTATTAATAAACATCTCCAAAACATCCTTGAATTTGTCACTGAAAGTTCCACGAAATGTAGTATTAATAAACATCTTCAAAACATCCAGGAATCTTGCACTGGAAGGTCCACGAAAGTCGTGGAATTTGATATGTCAAAATGGGAATATAAAACCTGGGACAGAATGCTAATCCTTTCCTCTACTTCCCCAGCTGCAACCCATACAATTCAAAGGTACCAGACGGGATGAGTTAGAGCGTCCGTCTCCCGTGTTGGTAGATCGTGGGGTCGTCGGCTCGAACCTCGGTCGAGTCAAACCAATGACTTAAAAATTGATACTTGTTGCTTACTAGCCTGGCGCTCCGCATTATTAGGATAGGGCAAGGACTGGTTGGCTCAGTGTCAGGATAATGTGACTGGGCGGGATATCAGGTCATGGTGCTGGCGGCCTGGTCTTCCAGTGGGGCAGCACTATAAAGTCGCCATGAGTGCACACTGTCACAAGTCAGTACCCGTCCTGATATGACCTTAGATGTTGCTAGGACGTATAACAAAAACAAACAAATACAATTCAAAGTGCCTTTGGATGTGCTCCAATAAAGTCTACCCAGTCTACCACTAAAGTCTACCTTTCGCAGTATCGCTTCAGAGACCACCCCCACCTACCCGTCACTCCACCCACTCCCACCCCACCTGGCGCTGACTAGGCGTCCCACCCATATTCATTTCGCAGAGCCGTCCCTACCCAGGGTCCAGATAATGACGCAGTAACTGGTCATTTTCCGCCCGCCTGACGCCATGTTGCCGCTCCCCAAAGTCCAACGGCCGACTGAATGCAGGGCTACCACTCCATAACAGATCCCCGACACAATACACTGCGCCTAGATATCTCAAGAAACTACACTAACACAATTCTATTTCTTTTTTTCTTATTTCTTTCTTCTCCTTTCTCTCTCTTTTTTTTTCTCTTTCCTTTTCACTTTTCTTTCCTTTCACTTTTCCTTCTATTTTTCTCATTTTCTTCTCTTTTTCTCTCCTTTCTCTGTCTTTTTTTTCTCTCTATTTTTTAACTTCTCTTTTTTAAATTTGCATAATCCGATAGTTTTGAGTTTCTGTCATTTTTTTAAGAGTAAATATAATAGGCTGATTGTTATAATCTACTGTGCTTTAGTTTGAAGTTGTTATGATTTAAAATGACTACCTTCCAACATATTCCTAAGTGTAAACATGCAACATTCATTTTGGCGTGCTTGTTAAAACTCTGAATCCATATGCTTCACCATTAGCAGGTTCTATTAAATTGACATAGTATGCCCTTCTATGAACCGTCCTGATATGACCTTAGATGTTGCTAGGACGTAAAACAACAACAAACAAACCAAGAAATATTTGATAAGTCTACCAGTATCTAAGTTGGATATGTAGAATCAAGTCTAGATAAGTGTTTTGGTTTTGAAAATGTGATTCTTTCATCAGATTATGTAACTTTAAAATTAATATTTAAAATTTAAGAGAGGAAAAAGATGTCAACAAATTCTTCAGGTGGTTTTTATGCAATGTACTTACCGCGAGTGTTGTAGTGCTTTCAAAAAGTTGAGAGATAGGAGTTGGAATTGTAAAAGTTTGAAATTGCAGACACGGTTCCTTTGGCACTGCGGCACACACAGCAAGCACTATGGCGTATAGTCTATGTTGTGGTAAAAGTACAAGTCGTAGGTGAGCATGTAGACGATGTTGGCGCGCGTGCGTCAGCTCATTTCGAAAGCACTGGTTTCTGTGATTTGGGGACGGTTTCGTGTTAGTGACTGAATATGCGCCTGGGGAAACTACGTCGCAGCCAATCCCACTAGCTTATCGCATCGCCACTTCCGGCCAGTCCGTCTAACAAACTGTTTGCACATTACTGTCAACTTGGCGGTATTTTGTGGCATTGTGATGGGGAACTCGCTACAAAGACCCAATGGGCAGTCCACATTCACGGGTAGGATTGGTTATTTTGGTTGGTTGTTGGAATTGTGTATCCTGGCAACATCTAAGGTAATATCAGGACGGGTACCGACTTGTGACAGTGCACACTTATGGTGACTTTATAGTGCTGGGAGACCAGGATGCCAGCACCATGACCTGATATCCCACTCAGTCACATTATCCTGACACTGAGCTAACCAGTACTTGCCCTATCCTATTTATGCTGAGCGCCAAGCTCGGAAGCGATAAGAATCAATTTTGTAAGTCATTGATTTGACTCGAAATATCTCCTGATTTGACTCGATCGAGTCATTGGTTGACTCGCCGGGTTCGCTCATGGGTAGAAAGGGTGTGGAGAAGGGATGAGGAGGGTGTGGCGGAAGGAGAAGGGTAGGGGACGGAGAGGGGAGGTGAGTGTTTGGGGAAATGATGGAGATGTCGGGCAGAAATAGGGGTGGTTTGTAGAAAGGGTGGGAAAGTGGTGAGAGGATGTGGAGAAGGGATGGAGAAGGTATGGGGAAGGGATGGGAGAGGGGAGGAGAGAGGAGGGTGCGTGTGTGGGTTTGTGGGAAATGGATGGAGAGGTTATCGGGTGTGGGTGTGGAGAGGGTGAGGGAAAGGGGTATAGGTTGGGGACAGGGGTGGGGAGGGGTATGGGGTGAGGAGAGGGTGTGAAGGTGTGGGGTGGGAATTTGGGGTATGGAGAGAGGGTGGGGAGGGTGCGGGGGGGGAGGGGTGGGGTGGGGATAGAGGTGTGGTGAGAGGGTGCAGAAGGTGCGGGGAAGGGGTTGCGGTGGGATAGAGGTATCGTGAGAGGGTGCAGGGAAGTGGCGGGGTGGGGATAGAGGGTGTGGTGAGAGGGTGCAGAGGGTGCGGGGAAAGTGGTGGGGGTGGAGATAGAGGGTATCGTGAAGGGTGCAGGGAAGTGGCGGGTGGGGATAGAGGGTGTGGTGGCAGAGGGTGCGGGGAAGGGGGGGGTGGATAGATGATATTGGAGAGGGAAGGGAGAGTGGGGGGTGGGGATAGAGGGTATGGTGAGAGGGTGCAGAGGGTGCGCGGAAGGGGTGAGGGTGGGGATGGGGATAGAGGGTATGGTGAGAGGGTGCGGGAAGGTGTGAGGAGGGGAGGGAGGGATGGGGAGAATATGAGGGGAGGAGTGGTGGCAGGGGTGGGGTGAGGAGGGTGACGAGAATGGGGATGGGATGGGGTGGGGATAGGGATGTGTGGGGAGAGGTTGGGGGGAGGGGTTGGGTGGCGATGGGGGGGGGGGAGTATTGTGGCAGGTGGTAGGTTTGGGGACTATCTTATTCTTAATGGACTTTTAAAGCGGGCCCGGGGAGAGGCGAGACCGATGAGTACTGAGGACGAGGAGGGCGTGTGGCCGTGTAAGATACGGCGGCCAGTCCTTTGTGAGTCTGTGAGGGCTAGAAGGTGAGCGCCTGGTGGAGGAGGAGGTGGTGGTGAGGGAGGAGGAGGTGGGTGCTGAGGGCGGAGGCTGAAAGAGGTGTTCGTGATTTGTGGGATTGCACTGTGGGCAGCCTAACAGAGGCTGTATGTAGATGTCTGTGCAGTGTGGGACAATGGGAGTCATAGTTGAGCAATGGGAGTCAGTGCAGATTCTCTCCGTGTATTAGACAGGCATGAGGTTGTTCCTGTCCGTGTGGCTCTCTATCGTCAATCGATGGAGTCAGTGTAGATTGTCATGCTTTGTTAGGCGGACATGAGGCTGTTAAGTGTTGCGCATGGTTACCGTCGATCAATAGAACTTAGTGCATATTGTTGTGCTGTGTTAGGCAGCCAGAAGGCTGTTTAATGTGGCATGTGGTTACAGTCAATCAATAGAACTCAGTGCAGATTGTCATGCTGTGTTGGGCAGCCATGAGGCTGTTGAATGTGGTGCATGGTTACAGTCAATCAATAGAACTCAGTGCAGATTGTCATGCGGTGTTGGGCAGCCATGAGGCTGTTGAATGTGGCGCATGGTTACAGTCAATCAATACAACTCAGTGCAGATTGTCATGCTGTGTTGGGCAGCCATGAGGCTGTTGAACGTGGCGCATGGTTACAGTCAATCAGCACAACTCAGTGCAGATTGTCATGCTGTGTTAGGCAGCCATGAGGCTGTTGAATGTGGTGCATGGTTACAGTCGATCAATAGAACTCAGTGCAGATTGTCATGCTGTGTTAGGCGGCCATGAGGCTGTTGAATGTGGTGCATGGTTAGCCTCGATCAATGGAACTCAGTGCAGATTGTCATGCTGTGTTAGGTGGCCATGAGGCTGTTGAGTGTTGCGCATGGTTACAGTCGATTGATAGAACTCAGTGCAGATTGTCATGCTGTGTTAGGCAGCCATGAGGCTGTTGAGTGTGGCACATGGCTATGTTCGATCAATCAAACTCAGTGCAAATTGCTGTGTTGTGTTAGGCGGCCATGAGGCTGTTGAGTGTAGTTATAGTTGATTAATGGAACTCAATGCCGATTGTTGTGCTGTGTTAGCCGACAATGAGGCCGTTACTCTTTTCCATGATTATATTCGATTAATAGAACTCAGTGCAGATTATCATACTGTGTTAGTTGGCCATGAGGGTGCTGAGTCTTGTACATGATTACAGTTGACCGATAGAACTACTGAATGTGGTACATGTTTACAGACGATCAATAGAACTAAGTGCAGATTGTCGTGCTGTGTTAGGCGGCCCTGAGTTTGGTACATAGTTAAAGTTGACCAATAGAACTGTTGAGTGTGGCGCGTGGTTACACTCGATCAATAGAAGTCAGTGCAGATCGTTGTGCTGTGTTAGACGGACATGAGTGTTGTACATGGTTACAGTCGATCAATAGAAGTCAGTCCTGATTGCAGTGCTGTGTTAGGTGGCCCTGAGTGTTGTACATGGTTACAGTCGATCAATAGAAGTCAGTGCAGATCGTTGTGCTGTGTTAGGTGACCCTGAGTGTTGTATGTGGTTACAGTCGATCAATAGAACTTAGTGCAGATTGTCATGCTGTGTTAGGCGGCCCTGAGTGTTGTACGTGATTACAGTCGATGAATAGAAGTCAGTGCTGATTGCCATGCTGTGTTAGGCGGCCATGAGTGTTGTACATGGTTACAGTCGATCAATAGAACGCAGTGCTGATTGCCATGCTGTGTTAGGCAGCCCTGAGTGTTGTACATGGTTACCGTCGATCAATAGAACTCAGTGCAGATTGTCATGCTGTGTTAGGCGGCCCTGAGTGTGGCGCGTGGTGGGTGTGAGACCGGGCCGCCTCCCTCAGTCACCCAAACGGAATCTACCCGATGATGGATGTGTCTAAATAGGCTGCCCTCTGTCCCCGCCACCCGTTGCCAACAGTAAGCCCAGCAAACTCAGTCAAAAAGACACCCTTCTACCGTGAACAGTTCAACTTAAGCACCAGACATTCGCAAGGATAATATATCGCCAGAATGGCTATGCCGATGCTATGCCGATGCATTGCTGGGGGGGGGGGGGGGGGCTGCAACTGTGCTCCTGCATGAATATGGTATGAGCTTTTGTTAGTGGGAGAACGCTGTGGTGTTTGAGTTTGGGGGAGGGGGCTGTTGGTTGATGGTGAGTGGGTGTGGGTGACTGATGGTGGGTGTGGGTGGTGGCTGGTGGGGTACAGGTGGTGGCTGGTGGGGTGGGTGGTTGGTGATGGGAGTGGGTGGTTGGTGGGTATGGGTGGTAGGTGGTGGGTGTGTATGCCTGGTTGGTGGTGGGTGGGTGTGGGTGGGGGTAGGTGTGGGTTGTGAGTGTGGGTGGAGGCTGGTAGAGGGTGCTAGTTGGTGATGTGTGTGTGGGTGTGGTGGTGGGTGGGGGTAAGGCGTGTCGTAGTGGGTGGTGACTGTTTGGTGTTGGTGGGTGTGTGCGCGTGGTTGATGGTGGTTGGGTGTGGGTGGGTGTGGGTGTGAGTGGCTGGTGGTGGGTGTTGTGGTGGGTGGAGGTGAGTGTGGGTGGAGGTTTGGTGGTGGGTCGAGGTGAGGAGTGTGGGAGTGGTGCTGGTCGAGGTGAGGGGTGTGGTGGTGGGTGTTTGGTGGTGATGGGTGGGTGATGTTCGTGGTGATTTGGTGTGGGTGGGTGTGGGTGTGAGTGGCTGGTGTTGGGTTTTATGGTGGGTGGTGGGTGTTGTGGTGGGTGATGGGTGGAGGCTAGTGTGGGTGGAGGTTCGGTGGTGTGTGGAGATGCGGGGTGGTGGTGTGTGGAGGTGATGGCTGTGGGAGTGGTGGTGTGTGGAGGTGAGGGGTAGAGGTGTGGTGGTGTGTGGAGGTGTGGGGTGGTGGTGTGTGGAGGTGAGGGGTGGTGGTGTGTGGAGGTGATGGCTGTGGGAGTGGTGGTGTGTGGAGGTGAGGGGTAGAGGGATGGTGGTGTGTGGAGGTGTGGTGGTGGAGTTTGAGGTGCGGGGTTGGTGGTGTGTGGAGGTGACGGGTGGTGGTGTGGGGTGGTGGTGTGTGGACGGAGGGGTGGTGGTGTGTGGGTGAGGGTGGGGGTGTGTGGAGGTGAGGGGTGGTGGTGTGTAGAGGTGAGGGGTGGTGGTGTGTGGAGGTGGGGGTGGAGGTGTGAGGTGAGGGGTGGAGGTGTGGTGGTGAGGGGTGGTGGTGTGGGAGGTGCGGGGTGGTGGTGTGTGGAGGTGATGGCTGTGGGAGTGGTGGTGTGTGGAGGTGAGGGGTGGAGGTGTGGGGTGGGGTGGTGGTGTGTGGAGGTGCGGGGTGGTGGTGTGTGGAGGTGACGGGTGGTGGTGTCGGGTGGTGGTGTGTGGACGTGAGGGGTGGTGGTGTGTGGAGGTGAGGGGTGGTGGTGTGTGGAGGTGAGGGGTGGTGGTGTGTAGAGGTGAGGGGTGGTGGTGTGTGGAGGTGGGGGTGGAGGTGAGGGGTGGAGGTGTGGTGGTGAGGGGTGGTGGTGTGTGGAGGTGCGGGGTGGTGGTGTGTGGAGGTGAGGGGTGTATGCCGACAGGGAGATGATGTGAGGATATGGGAAGATACTGCCTCGTGTGGCCTGGGCTCACACAAATCACACGCCTGGGGTGTTCAGGCTGCTGGCTGCAGATACTGCTTCCGCCTTCTCTCCTGGTCGCCACACCTTCTCTACACACATGCTGAGGAGCAGTCCTACATGCGATATAATCGAGGGAACATCACATCAAGAATTCTCAGGTTACTAAAAGTTGAAAGCATCAAATTTTCAAAACCAAAATGCTTATTTTGATTTGATTCTATGTATCGAACTTAGATACCGGTGCACTTGTTAAGCATTTGTTGCGGCATAGATTGGATTACTAAGTCATGTAATACAACCTGGCACTGCTCAAGCCGGTGGTGTCAGAGTTTTTATGTGCACCCCAAAATTAATTTAGAATTCCTGCACTTCAAATATCTACAAAGTTAGCGATTTCAAATAAAGTTACCGGAAGGTAGATTATAACAATCAACCTAAGACAAAAACAACAAAAATAACCACTCAAAACCATTGGGATGAGGAAAAGTCGCAAGGAGTCTCATTAATATAACATTTATGTTAGCAACTGAATTGTATATTTTCCACTGGCTGGTTTTTTATATGCTATTAAGGAAGAATAATGACTCTAAATAGGTTAGTTTGTAACAGAATTCAAGCTTTGAGACTCATTTAAATTTGCATAGTCCGATAAAAAACATCAAATTTTCAAAAGCAAAAAACACTTATCTAGATTTTAACCTAGATATCCAAATTGGATAGCGGTGCATTTATTAAGTGTTTGTTGCTGCATAGAAGGGAATACTAAATCTATTTAATAGAACCTGTTACTGCTGAATCCTATGGAATCGAAGTTTTGGAAAGCGTGTCAAAATGAATTTTGTAGCTTACATTTAAAATATCTCCTAAGTTAGTCATTTTAAAGCAAAATTACTTCAAACTAAAGAAAGGTAGATTCTAACGATCAACCTAATATGTATAGCTCAGAAAATGACAGGAACTCAAAATCATCGGACTATGCAACTTTAATCATTTGTCTTGCTATTTGAAGGGGAGATCAGTGGCGTTCTTGATATTCTTCAGGGCACATCTGGTCATAGTGGTTCTTAATGTGATTTTGATCAACACGGTTTGTTGATTTGATACGTTATGCACCATTGGTGCCATGGGGGATTTCTCTCGGGTGAGCTGTTTGTGTGCTGGAGGAGATTCTGATGGCTTATATAGCACAATCACACCGAAAAGAATTGAGCCGCCTGCATATAAACGCAGACAAGTGCATTCTTAGAGACTGGCTGTCGCAGAGGGGAGGACTGGTGATATGACTTGTCGTGTTGGCACAGACCGATATGTCAGCACAGCTGGAGGCGTCTCCCCCCCCCCCCCCCCCCCCCCCCCCCCCCCCCCCCCAAACCAGCCGGACTGCACTTCTGGGAACCAGGAAATTACACCATCATATCACCATAGCCTGGGTCACAGCCACAAAATGGGACCTGCCATCGCTCCACCGCCACACCCGCTAACCATCCACCACCTGAAGAGTCAAACCAATTACTAAAACTGTAGACCAGACGGGTTGGCCGATTGAGTTTAGCGTCCGTCTCCTGTTTTGGGAGATCGGGGGATCCAAAATCAGGGGTTTGCGGTTTGGAAATCCTGGTTGAGTCAAACCAATGACTTAAAAATTGGTACTTGTCACTTCCTAGCCAGGCGCTCGGCATTATTAGGATAGGGTAAGGACCGGTTTGTCTCAGTGTCAGGATAATGTGACTGAGTGGGACATCAGGTCATGGTGCTGACGGCCAGGTCTCCCAGTGTGGCAGCACTATAAAGTTGCCATGAGTGCACACTGTCACAAGTCGGTACCCTTCCTGATAATACCTTAGATGTTGCTAGGAGGTAAAACAACAACAAACAAACAAAACAAACTAAAACTGTATAGTTGTTGTTGTCTTAACCAACTCTCTCTGCATTACTAGGAAAGGGCAAGAAGTGAAAGGAGGAAGACTATCTATCTCTCTCTTTCTCTCTATCTCTCTCTTTCTCTCTATCTCTCTATAATATATATATATGTATATATCTATATATATGTATATATATATATACCTACGTATATACAAAGTATATACAGATGTAAGCAAATACGCACGGTGCTTCCCCCGGCGGCTTGGGCCGGAACTAGCTTAGTTCACCGCCCCGCCGCCGGGTGCTTCTTACATATCTACCTTGGGCTATAGCCTCCCTTCAGCCAGTCGCTATAGGCCTCCCTTCGGTCAACAAACAAATTTTATATTCTATTTAGTTACTTATTTATTTTTATATTTACTTTTTCTCTTTTACATTACTTTTTTATTATTCCTTTTACCTACTCATTCACTTTGTTCTTCTATCGGTAGGGCATTTGAGCCCAGCCAGGTGCATTTGATGTTATTCCTAATAAATATTGTACCCACCACTCTGTCTCTAGTGCTATTCTTACATATATATTCAACACTTTTTTAAAGCAGCACAATATATACATGGTGTTACATTTGTATTATTCCCTGCTTGGTTATATGTTCGTTCTTGAAATAGCCTCATCAAGTATTACTTTTACTAGTAATGAATTTAGTTATATCGCGGGCTGAATATATAGGCTCCTAAGTTTGTCTTATTGAAACAATAACATAAGCGTGTATATTTAGGGATCATATGCGGACTATATGTTAATTCTGACTTAAGCGTATGCAACCGCTGCCTCATGTCTACAGAACGCCAGCTCCTTTATATATTTTCTGAATATCTTTTGACTTTAAATGTATTTTGAGCTGCTGCAAAGAGAGTTGAGTCCCTCACTCCGCCCCTGACCATAATAAGCTCAATTCATAGCACTTTAAAGTTGTGTAGTGGTCTGCACTGACCTCTCAGGCAAGTAACCACATAGACAGGTAGGCGTGGGGAGTGTGTTGATATCAGGGAGCCTAGGTGGTGTAATGGTTAGCACACTGGCCCGGAATGCAAAGAGATGTGGGTTCGAGTCCCGCTCTAGGCGCAATATTTCCCATTTTCATCACCCCCACGACATGGTGTGGGTGTTTGGTGTTGTTGTTGTTGTGTTGTTGTGTTGTGTTGTTGTTTGTGTTGTTTTGGGGGGGTGTGTGGTTGTGTTAGCAAGACCATAGAGGTAGGGTGGGGGTGGTTGATATCAGGGAGCCTAGGTGGTGTAATGGTTAGCACACTGGCCCGGAATGCAAAGAGATGTGGGTTCGAGTCCCGCTCTAGGCGCAATATTTCCCATTTTCATCACCCCCACGACAGTTGCATGGTCCGATGAAATATAATTTTCTCAAAATCAAAAGAACTAACTACATTTGATCCTATATATCAAACTTAGATACTAGTGCATTAACTAATGATTCGGTACAACATATACAGAGTAATTGGTGAATTTAAAACCCCATTCCTTTGGACACTTACTTTGAGACAGCCATTAAACAGGGAGACCACTAACAAATTAGGTCAATCTCGTGACGTTATTAGTCCTGCCCTCATTCCCAGTACCATATATGATATTAGTCAGGTTCCAGACTACCTACACATTATTAGGTCATTTCTCATCATGTGACTGTCGCGAGAAGTGAATTTTTGCCACAAGCTTGCCGAAATGATTTTGTGTTCTTTCAGCTCAAATTGCTAAAAAATTAGCCATTTTTTCATCAAAATTACGCAGGAATAATAAAGAGTAGGTCATAATAGTCAACCTGATGTATTTATCTAAACCCCCAACTCTGCCAATTTGGATTTCCACCGCTGTGTATAACTTACAGCGTCATCAAAGGCCGGTTGCTCTCATACCATGCCTATGTGGTATGGGAGGTTAAAAATCCCTTGGGTCGGTAAAAGTGTAGGCTCGGGCTTTCTATCGACAAACTGTATAATGGTGAAAACAAGTCTATTCAGACTTATCCATGACAGGCAGTATAAATCTTCACGAATCTAAAAAATGATGCACAAATTTAAAAGCCATCGGACTATGCAAATTTAAACATTGACTGCCAGGTATGACTGCCCACTCACTGTATTGTCATCGGAACTGTCTGTGTAGATAGCAATCGGAGTGTCCTGCCACTGTCACACATTACTGCATTGAGGAATTCATTCAATCAATCAATCAATCAATTAATGGCTGTAAGGTATTAAACCCATTTATTGTGTAGTCTATGCTGTTATGATTGCCTAATGATCATGTACTTAGCCACAGTCTGAAAGACACTATTTATTTTCCACTGTAAATGGGTGTGATTAGATCATCGTTTTTCTGTGTGTGCTTTTTGGGGATTTTTCTTTTAGTTGTAGCTAAAATTCAATTAATTAAGATTAAAATTTTGTTTGAATAGAGGTATTATGGCATTATTGTTTGTCTGCCCGCTCCGCCTTTGTTTGTAGTCATGGTGCAATGTTGCTTCATTAGCGCTGCTATTCCATTAACAGGGATGAAAGATCTCCGTGATTTCGCAGATTTCCGTGGTTGTTGGTATTCGCTGATTAATATTCACAAATTGTAAATATATTATATATATATTATATATGACAGATTATTCCAAATCCTGTTCTTATATGACCTTAGATGTTGCTATAACATAAAACCCAAACAAGAAAGGGTTTGGCATGGGGGATAATATAGTCGCAACAAGGAGAGTTGAAATCTGACTTCCAACATTTTGCCACCATTCCCTAACAGTGCTAATCCTATTTGGCATTGGCGCCAAGAGTTTCGCCTAATTTGCGCGTTTTTTGTTGAAGACCACTTTCATCCCTGCATTATATATATATATATTTTACCTCGGTATATAGCCTCAGGCTAGCCGCAGGCTAGGGAGAGGTAAGCACATCCGGGTCCAGCAATTAGCATAAGCAGCTCACAGTGGGTAAACATCACGTAATACACTGGGTACTAAGGGGGATTTATGAACGAAACCCACCTAAACCAAAATACGACTGATTTTGGGATGTGTCACTGGTGTTCAAAATGTTTAAGGATTGGCCACATAATAGATTTCTAGATATAAAACAATTAGGGTTTAAGTTAGCACTTTTATTACTGTTAGTCACAGGTCATCGAGGCCAAACTATAGTGGCACTTTCACTCGATGGACTGGAAATAGATAGAAGGCAAGCGACCTTCGATTTAACAACATTGTTGAAATCTAATCGCATAGGCGACCCTTTGTCATCAATTGATGTAACGCAATTCAAGGACAATCCAAAACTGTGTGTAGTATCTGCGATTAGAACATATATATCCAAGACACAAGGAGTTAGAAACTCAAGACAATTATTGATAAGCTTTATTAAGCCACACAAGGGCATTTCAAGGGACACACTCGCCCGTTGGACAATTAATGTGCTAAAAATGGCAGGAGTGAATACGGACAAATATGCGTCACACTCAACGAGAGGAGCCATGGTGTCAAAGGCACGCCTCCTAGGAATTTCGGTCAAGCGCATACTAGCGCATGCAGGATGGAAGACCGAACGATCGTTTGCTAGACATTATAACAAGCGTTTGGAGAAGCCCAGTGGTGTCGCACAACGACTGCTACAGCATTAAAAGGTCAAAAAAGGTGAGAACATAAGCCTAGTCACAAACAGTGATTTTAACAATGTTCCATACCACAAAAATAAACAGAAATAACATAACAATAACAATTAAATATCAGGATAAAATGATATTACGTAAAGTCTCCCTAGCCTGCGGCTAGCCTGAGGCTATATACCGAGGTAAAATAGATTAGTTAGACGAATCTTACCTTGGTATAGATGATGGATAACTATTGTTTTCCCGAGGTATAAGCCTCGGCTAGACGTGGGTGAGGGCCCACCCTCCACACCCTACCACGTCTAGACTGTTGCTTGTACCAAGGAAACATTAGTTTTTAGAATTTTTTTTAGAGATCATTTTATCCTGAATTAGTAGGTAAAGATTGCTGGACCCGGATGTGCTTA
Organism: Branchipolynoe longqiensis; assembly: GCA_030323885.1. Taxonomy (NCBI): domain Eukaryota; kingdom Metazoa; phylum Annelida; class Polychaeta; order Phyllodocida; family Polynoidae; genus Branchipolynoe; species Branchipolynoe longqiensis. The sequence goes on from CM059188.1 coordinate 37,778,735, forward strand.
CCTCTCCCTCACCCACATCTAGCCGAGGCTTATACCTCGGGAAAACAATAGTTATCCAGTTTCCATCATCTATACCAAGGTAAGATTCGTCTAACTAATCTATTATATATATATATATATTATATATATATATAAATATATAATTATATATATATATATATATATTCTCATAATGTGCCTTGCATCAGTGCACTGCTTTGAACTAGACAGTGTCATGGCCTGTATAGCATTGCTCACCACCTTCCTTCGTTGTCGAGATGTTCAGTCCAGTTGAGTTCAGCCTGCGCTGTGTTTGATTGATATTCGGCCTGTTGTTGTTCCTTGTAGCCATAGGGATGCTGCCTCCCTCCTACAGCCAGGTCATGACCAGAAGGGACCCTGTGGCAACCGCCCCGCCACCAGGGGGCGCCTCGAGCGGTGCGGGCTGGCAGCCCGTGTCGCGCACCCTCAGCGGGCAGACCAGTTACAACGACGGTCAGACCCATAACAAAGAAGGTCAGACCGGTTACAACGGCAGTCAGACCGGTTACAACGGTGGTCAGACCCATTACAACAATGGTCAGACCGGTTACAATGGTGGCCAGACCAGTTACAACAGTGGTCAGACCCATTACAACGATGGTCAGACCGGTTACAATGGCAGTCAGACCCACTACAATGAAGGTCAATGCCATTACAATGCCGGTCAGACCTGTTACAATGACGGTCAGACCGGTTACACCAGCAGTCAGACCTGTTACAACGACGGTCAGACTGCTTACAACGACGGTCAGACCCATTACAATGATGGTCATACCCATTACAACGAAGGCCAAAGCCATTACAATGACGGTAAAGAGCCATGTTGCCATTGTGAATGACGTATTGCTCTGACAACACTGCATTGGTCACGCAAGCCTTAAACAAATTTTCTTTAAAGAAAAGAATCATCTAAAGCACCACAGATAGTTTATTTGCTTTTGCTCAAGGAAAACACAAACGGAATCAATTCAAATTGTTTAAAAAATAGAAGAATAAAAGAAAGACCAAAACATCCGCCACCCAACAAAAAACACCAACAAGGAAACCTGCAGCATTTTCAAATACTTCTGTTCATTTGCTTTAACTTCTCGTCTGACTTGTCAAGTAGGAGATCCCAGTCGTTGAGTGTGGCAATCCTGACAAATTTCCGTCCTTAAATCACTAAATCCTATTTATTATTCTTTTCACTCAAAAAGAAATCCTCAAACAACCAAATGCGCGCGGTTCTGTTTTATGAGGAAGGAAAGGCACAAGTTACCGCAGTCCAATCAGTGTAGTCGCTGGGTGTGCTTTAATTTTATTTTCTGTTTTCTTTAGCTTTAGGTTCAGACCTTTGCGTATATAGGGGTCATTCTCAGAAACTGTGTGCCACATATTTGGTTTCCACATTTCATTGTTAATGATTTTGCCTTTTCTTTTTTGGGGTAGTAACTTAAGTAAGTCAAATAATTATTGTTGACTCGGTGTATTAAGTATGTTATCAATCATATATGTATTTTATCTATCCCACAAAATTTATCCAATATATGCTTATATGATTTTGTGCTAAAGTGAAAATATGAAAATTTGAAAAAATGACACCACACATCTACTCAAGCGATTTTTTTTTCAGCTTTTCTTTTTGGTAAGATAGAATCCTTTTTGTTTAACTGTAATCGATCAAATCTTGTTTGAATTTGTTGTGTGTGTTAAAATGATGTTATGGTTGTGGTTTAAAAGGTTATTATGGGTGGATGTTACATGGTTAATTTTAGCAGCTTTCTCAATTTACCGTATATGCCCCAATAGACGCGCACTGCGCGAGTGCAGAAACATGGATGCGTATCTATTCAAAGTTAAAGAATTTCATGGTTTTGTTTTTGTTGTGCCTCTGAAATAAAGTGGGATTGTCTAAATTTAAGTGCATTCAGTCTGAATATGATCATAAATTTTTATTTGTTTTTGTCGTGCCTCTGAAATAAAGTGGGATTGTCTTATTTTATGTGCATTCAGTCTGAATATGATCATAAATTTGTGCGTGCTTTCAATCTTGAAATGGGGGGTGTGGGGGGTGTGCTTCTATTGGATTGCATGCTTCTATTGGGAAATAGACTACAGAAAGAGAGGGCGCCCCTGTCTCCGGTTCAAAGATACCATCAAGAGAAACCTGAAGCTGAGAGACATTAAGACCGACTCATGGACGCAACTCTCACAGCAGAGAGCTAAATGGAGAGCGGCAGTCAAGTAATGAAAGCAGTCTTTGTCGCATCGCGACCGACAGCATGATGATGATGATGATTGGGAAATATATAGTATATATGATTAAAATGTGAAAGAAATATAAAATTTCAACTCTGACATATGCACAACATATACACCTTCATATGAATATTGATTCTGTTATTATTTGGAAAGTTTTCTGCAATTATTTGAAATGTTTTCACTTTTGGTTTCCATGTCACAAAAGCGGTGCACAACTTCTGAGAATGACCCATATATGTACAAGTAGCTAGTAGCTAGTGAATCCAGCTGTATACACTCCATGTCAGTTAGAAACCTAACCATGAGCAAACAAACCATTTCTCTTTCTTTGCAGTCTATATATCTTCTCTTTTTTTTCATTATCACTCACTTGGATTAGTTTATATTTTATTTTATTTTATATAAAATCTAAACCAGACTGTGTTTGACTGACTAACCGGAATTGCATGGCAATATATCTGCATTCATGATTATCACGACTATTTCATAACCAGTACTCACATTAAGGTTTAGAGTTTGTGTATGTGTGTGTGTGTGTGAGGGTGGGGGGGGGGTAACAACAAGAGGAGGCAAAGCTTATGTGTATTCCCAAACATTACAATCTGGGTCACAACTTTCCTCAGGTGTCTATATGATATAAATTTAAATGGATGAAATGGATTTGTTGCATCGGGATTGTAAACAGGGTTCGTGCCAGGTCGTGCGATTCGAACCCTGGGTTTTGAGGCCAGCCGAGTCAAACCAATTATTTAAAAAGTCACTACCTAGCCTGACACTTGGCATTACAAGAATAGGGTAAGGAGCAGTGCAATAGATGGTTTGGCGTGTTGTAATGGTGTGTGTCTTTCATTGACAGAACTAACACTTCTTCACATAACCGGTCATGGACTTTTCTAGCCTTGAAATGAGAATTGACAAACATGGCAGATGATTACGCTCTCTATCCTTGCCTAGTCAAAATGCGTCATAGTGCAGCAGAAATGTGCAATAATTCAACAGAATTGTGGGTTTGATGATAAAAGCATGGCATTTGGCACGCAGTTATGACATACCACTAGGAATATTTTTGAGTATTGGGACATCGCATATTTGTCCCATGGTAGCTGTGGTAGCCATTTTATCAAAATGGTGGCCACATTTGACTATTTTCGCCCATAACTTGAACTATATCAACTATGGTTGGTACAAAACACATTCTAGTGGATCTATGTATCTTTTGTTATTGACATGTTATGCATAAGCCTCACATGGACGTGAACACAATTATGTATGGTGGGCTAACAGGGATGCAAGTAACACTTTTCTTCCTTGTCATGGTTATCATATCTGACAGATCTGTCTTGCTACATAACAAAACAATAACGGTTGAATATATTTAAACAAATCTGTACTTAAGGGGCTATCAAAGTTTGGTGGCAACAGTGCCTTCTTGATAATGTTTTCAGTATTGGGTGCTTTCTCGAGAACAGGATAAACTTCAGGATAATCGCCGCTGAATCAGTGGCTCAAAGTGGTTGAGCTGGGTGTGCAGTTGACCGTCTTGGCCCAAGAGAAACAAAGAGAAAATAGAAGCTCTGGTCCAGGCAGGAGTTGCTACACCTGGAACAGTCGACTCTTTCATCAAAGCCGCCCATGTGATGCGCACTCGATGGGCTCACCAGGTCACAGCTAGTGTTCTGTATCTCCTTCGACAGGAGGGTTACACCCAATACTGTGATGGGTTCGATGAGGGACAGGTTCCAATGTCAGTAGAAGACTAGTGTGCTAGCCGAGCTGATACAAGTCCCCAGTTCAAGTTCTGCCGATCATCCTGCAGCTGGAACTGGAAATCATGATCTACGTGAGATTGCTACGTGAGGGTGACTCCATGCTCTACATTGATGCCTTGACCAAGATTGTAGCCTGGTTTTTTGCCCTGAGGCACACAAATTACGCAAGGTGGATTCCAGTTCACTTACATAACATGGCTGCACTTGAAGACAAGCATCCAGATGTGTTTGCAGAGTTCATGGCTGGGAACTTCACCATGAAGAAGACAACACATGCATTCTCTGCTTTGGCCAACGACCAGTCACAGGAGCAGAATAACGCATCAGTGAAAGGCGATGGCGGAGCAGTCGGCCTGACTGAGAATCCTGCAGCATTGCGGCGCTGGATGGTGTCCGGTCCTGAGATGGCAAGAGTGATTGCAGAGTTCAAAACCACAGCAGAGATGAGAACAAAGAAGACTGATTCCAGGCACCATGAGTGGACAAAGCATACACAGCTAGCGTTTGCTCGAGATATGAAGTCATTCTCTGGTGTCATGAGAGAGATGGGTAACCCCTTCTGTGATGACAGCAATGATCTCCTGGTACTAGACATCAGGGACCTGCCAGACCCAGCAGTCATCAACACTGTGTGCCAGATCAAGAAGTTGGGGCAGGAGCAGTACCACACATGTCAATGAGCAGTTTGCGAACCAGATGATGCCCACTAACGACCCAATCAGGAGAAACAACCTTCCTCTCTTCAGCCGATCTCCGGTCAGAGAGAAATCAAAAACCCTTCGCTCAAGAATGACTGCTCCTTATTCTCCAGTTGTTCATTGCATCCCAGATGCGTGATGGAGATCTCAACGACTTCTTTGCTCATGAGAACCAGGCCTGCCCCCCTGCCCTGTCACAGATGGGCAAAATGAGATTGGGCAAAAAGTCTGCCCTCATGGGATGCTTAGAACATATGATCCCTCCACAAGAGAATGTTGCCAGTCCTCACATTTAAGTTATCATCCTTGATGGAGCAGCTATCACCAACATGCTGGCACCTGGTGGTGTGAAGACCTTCTCTGACTAAGCCACGAGTGGCCGTAACTTACACATGCTTTTCTGCTCAAGGGGGAACCTCCCCCTGAATCTATTGGGTGTCAGTCCCCGCTGACACTCAAACACATTTGACTAAGTTGCGTTGATTTGTTGACCCTGTGCCAACAGTTCTACACTGCAGACAGTATGCATGACCTTTTTACTAAGGTAAAACAGGAAAACATTTTAGCCTTTTTGAGGGCAGCTGGACTGTACCACCTCATATAGTTTAATAAATAGATTCTATCAATTATTAATAAAACTTTAAAAACCGTCACACTTTAAAACACCAAGAACAACAATTTGAAAATATAGACCAAAGGCATGGTATATATATGTATGTGTGTACATGTATATATGTTTATATGTATATAATATGTGTGTGAATGTATGTATATATATGTATATATATATATATATTTTGCATGTATAATATATGCACATAATACATCCCCCCATACATACCTATCACAAGGGCCACGTATACTCCATAACCTGTCCCCCCCAATTTTATCTCGACCATTCTCATATTGAGCAGAACTGTAAGATTTCCATATTTCCTTATTTAAGAGATTATGCATTATTGTATGGCTGAACACCCCTAACACCGACAGTTCCTACTACAGATGATAAAACCCTAGGCTGTCTCTCTATGTACTGTGCGCTGTTTCATTTCGTGCCACTCATGTTGTTCTCATTAGCGCATGCTGGATGCAATCACTGACAGATACAGACTCTGTATTTAAAGGGCGGGCTAATTTCACCCTAATGACTGCACAGTTGACAGGGTGTTTTCACACACTGTATTCACGAGTCTGTATATGCACATATATAATAGGTCTGTGTATATTTTAAACTGAAAGTGTGCTGAGTGACAGTTGGCTCATGGTGTAGAGGAGGCGGGGAGGAGAGAATGCCCGCTCCGTAGTTAAAGCTGCATCGTCCAATGAAATATCAAATTTTCAAAACCAAACCAATTATCTAGATTTGATTTGACATATCTAACTTACATACTAATGCACGTATTAAGCATTTGTTTCTGCATAGAAGGCAATACTGAGTCAATTTAACAGAAGCTGTTACTACAGAAGTCTATGTTGTCAGAGTTTTGGCAAGCATGCCAAAACTAATTTCCCATGTTTGCGCTCAAAATATCTCAAAGGTTTACCATTTAAAATAAAAGTAACTTTGAACTAATGTAAAGTAAATACTAGTGATCGATCTAATATATTTATCTCAGACAAAATACAGAAATTCAAAACCATCGGACTATGCAACTTTAAGGTGGTTAGAGAGAAACATTAAGGGGCTGTCGTTATTTATATCCACATAATAAATTATATAGTACATATATATATATGTTTGTATTTGCATATATATGTATATACATATTAGTATATATGTATTTACATAATATGTACATACGTTTATATATATATATATATTTATATATACATATATGTAAGTGCCCCACACGAAAACAATGGAAGCTGGTCAATACATTTAGTCTACCGACTACACGATACAATCAAGCATCTGGCTGGGCCCAATGCCCTACCCAATCATAACACAAAAGATAAATTCTCAGCTCCCAGAAAAGGCACTCAGAGCTGTGGGGGCTCACCAACGGTCGCCCATACCTTATACCACCAATCGGAGCGCCGGGTCAGCCCCTAGTGTCATGACCCCGTGCCTTGCAATGGTTAACCCAGGAAACGGCAGGTGGCAGCACCGTGCTCCCTTTACAGCCGCATATAGCTTTTGCTACATACATGGTATATATATATATTATATATGTATGTTTAACTGAACAGTACCATAGCAAACTATTCAAACTGCATTGACCGAACAGTTAAAAAAAACCATAAATTATGTGGTGTTCCCTGTTCACATTGTCATATCCGACAGGTGAGCTTGATTTAAGCAGGCAGGACATCCGGCGTGCCCCTCGGCCATTGAATAAGGCAGTATCGACTGCCGGGTGGAATTAATTCACATTGACCCTTCCCCAATGACCGGCGGTGATTAATTACAACGGTGGCGCATTCTGCCTAGTATGCTCGCTTCTCCTCCAGGGTCGTGGTGGACTCGCGCATGCAAGAGCGCATGCGCCGTGAGGGCACGGGGTGGTTTCCGGTTGGATGACTTGTGTCGGCGCGTCTGGATCCCTGTGGGCAGAGCTTTGATCCCGTCACGTTGTGTTAAGCCTGCCGGGATGGCAAATGATTGCGTGTGGGGAGTAGGGGTGGATAGGTGGGTGGGTGGGGTTGGGGGTGGGGGTTCTAATGCCTACTCCTATGGGTTATCCTGTGTCATCACGGAACCATCTGCACGCTGTTATCGCCGCACCCCCCCCCCCTTCCCCGCCCCCTACCCACCTCCACCCTCCCCACTCCCCTTCCCCACTCCCCTCCCCACTCCCTCTCCCCCTACCCCCTACCCTCTAGACCCTCCCAACTCCCCTTTCCCACTCCACACTCCCACCTCCCCCTCCCCCTCCGCTACCCCCTCCACCCTCTAGCAGCTTTAACATCGTGTAGATTGTGTATTTTGTAGGGTATGATTCGTTTGGTCCCGATTAGACCCATCGGAACTGTTTTCTGCAAGTCGATACCCATCCTGATTTGCTAGGAGATAAAACGTAAAACAACAACAAACAAACAGCGTGGCAATTGTGCTTTCATAGTAGTAAGTAGTACACGAAATTGGGGATTAACATCAGGTTCCTTCATTGCCTCAATGCGGAGCAATGCGTTTGTTTGTTGTTGTTTTACGTCCTAGCAACATATAAGGTCATATCAGGACGGGAAGCAATACGTGAACTCTTCAAGGCCTGCTGTGAGGTGTAGTTTTCAATAAATGTATCCCCTGAAAGCTGCAGCATTTGCCAGATCAGAAGTTAACGTGGCTTTGTCGGCGATAGACATTTGCGGATGGCGTTATTTTCTGTAGTATCTTATATTAGGCGCGTCTCCGTGAAATAAATATATCGTGAATCTAAATTAAAATGGTGATCTGGGCAGGTCCGAATTTGAATCTATCTATCCGTCTATCTTGGAATTGTAAATTTAAGACAAAATATAGTTTACACTCCTTCAATATTGCAATAAATGACGAGAGATTTATAGTTTTAAACAAATGTATCTTCGTCCGGCACCAGGAGTTCCGTGAGTGGTTGCTTTTTGTGTATGCCGGATATCTGGGTGCCACAACCAACTTCTGGTGTGATGACTTCTCACCTAGTGACACCAGTGACTTGCTAGGTGAAATATGCTACAGTATATGGTTTGGGAAGTGTAGACAGAGTTAGACACCGAAATTCAGATGGCTACATTTAGATTGGCTTCAATTAATGTGTGTTGTATACATGTGTATCGCTCCGCTTGCAGTACAAATGATCCCCGTGTGTAATTCTGTGGTTTTGACTTTTATTTCAAGTGACCTAAGTTTGGAGATATTTGAAGTGTAAACACAGAAAATTAATTTTGGCAAGCATGGTGTAAGCTATGCGTCTGTTATTATTCCAGCATCTGCGACGAGAGGAGCCAGCACCACCTTCCCGGTGTCGCCGCCACCCGGGGGACCACTGGTCCACGTCACCCCGCCCACACCCCCGCCCGCCGCTCCGACCCTCCAGCCCCTCCAGCAATACCCACACTATTCGCACTCCCCGCCACCGCCGACCGCCCCACCCTTCGACATGAACCGTGCCGACATGGCAACACCCCGCCGCACCCCAGACTCACCCGGCTCCAAGTCGAAGGGGTTGGCGCTCTTTCTGAAGCGGCAGCGGAAGTGCACCGACGCCGATGACGCTCACCAGCGGTTCGCCGACACGGACGAGCCGGCTCGGCCGCCGCAGTCGGGGCCACCCGCCGACCTGGTGTCGACTGGCCGCGTGGAGCCATCCGCCGGGGTCCGGGCTCTCAGAGGTCAGCGACCGCCAGGGGTGGCTTTGAGCGGCTCTGAGAAGCTCTGAAAGGCTCTGAGCAGCTCACTACAGCTTTGAGCGGCTCTGAGTAACTCTGAGGGAATCTGAGCAACTCTGAGCAACTTTGAGCAACTTAGCAATTCTGAGTAACTCTGAGCAGTTCTGAGTAACTGAGCAACTCCGAGTGAATCAGAGAAACTGAGCAACTTTGAGCAACTCGGAGCAGCTCTTGTGTTTGGTGCATGCCACCAGACAGCCTCTCCTTCCCCTATCCCACAACGCACCCACAGCTCACCAGTTTATTCTCTATGTGCTTGTTCAGCCCGTCCGAGAAACTGTGCCTAATATGTGTCCGAAATAGTGGAGAAAACTGCTGACCCCAGAAATACTTGGGGGGTCAAGCAGGAGACAGAAGTTCATGCTTTGTTTAATTAACTAATCAAATGTTAATTAATACCCAACACACCCATATGTTCCACTAATTGCCGTCCGCTGGTGTGAATTCTCATTCCTGTCCGCCATGACTTGCCATTGCCAGTTTCTCTTGCAGTTGCAGGAAACCAGATTCCCCTCCAAACTAAAAGCATGTTTCTCTTTGCATTTGTCCAACCTTGTTGCATTTAAATGGCCTATTGACCTATTGACTTATTAACCCACTGATGTTACGCTCGTCCCCCCCCCCCCCCACCCACACACACGTTGAGGAGAGTTGGCGCTCCTGTTTCTCAATTCTCTCTTAACATGTTGGTATGACGAAAACCTGTGTTGTTCGTACTGACTCTTGCGCGTGCGCGCGACTGCATGATGCGATGGCCACAGACACACGCACAGAGACACACACAGGCCCATACAGACACACACACAGACACACATACACACACAGACACACACACCACATGTAGCTATTGGTTGCTATTAGTCCCTCGCTGATCATATTACACATACACAACATGTTTACAGACTTGTGAACACAATCTTGAAGTCTGCTGATTTCAAGGGTAATGTTACCATAGATGTTACTAGGTTAGATATGCAATAGCCTCAACTTAGCGCTATCTGTATGCAACTTACCTGCTCCTTTCAGCGTCCTGTTATGACCATAGATGTTGCTAGGACATACAACCCCAACAAACAAACCTGTTGCTTTCAGATACGTGGGCATCTAAATGTCACTGGCCGCCGTGAATATGGCCTATGCTGCCGACACGGCGTAAAGCAACCACCAATCAATCAAGCATCTAAATGTTTTAATTGGTTGATAATTCGATAACTAGAGATAAGCTTTGAAAGACCACTTAAATCAGAGACTAAAGCAGAATTCCATTAACACTATAGGTATACAACCATAATATTTAAATGTGTATTTCATTTTTATAGTGAACATTCCGAAAAGTTAATATTTAAGTAGTTAATATTTAAGTAGTATTTAAATAAAGCATTTAAATATTGTATTCAGTTAACAGGTTTACATCAGACGTTGTAATTACAACATCCAATTGAGTTGAGTTGAGTTTAAAGTTGCATAGTCCGATGGTTTTAAGTTTGTGTCATTTTTCTGGTATAAATATATTAAATTGATTGCTATAATCTACCTTACTTTAGTTTGAAATAACTTTTATTTTAAGTGCCTAACTTTTGAGATATTGGAAGTGCAAACATGGCAAATTAATTTTGGCAAGCATGCCAAAACTCCGTCACCATAGGCTTCTGCAGAAACAGGTTATATTACATTAACTCAATATTCCCTTCTATGTGGCAATAAATGGTTAATAAGTGCAGCAGTATCTAAGTCAGGTATGTAGAATCAAATCTAGATAACTGCTTTGGTTTTGAAAATGTTAGGCTTCATCGGACTATGCAACTTTAACTACAAACACGCGGTAAGGTGAATATGGCTTCCCGAAGGGGTGATGTTCCAGCCGAGCAACCAACTATAAAATTTAAAATTTCATTAAACCATGTAATCAAAACATAAAAATCAAAGGTCATGTTTATAGTGTTTAATAAAGACACGCAATGACGAGTGTATTTCTTTTAAATAGGTTTCATAAACGCATATAAACTATACTTATGTTTAAACCAACCAGAAGCAATCATAGCTGTCCCCATCAGACGTTCAGACTTGCCCTTTATAATAGTCAAATTATTTTAATTTTATATATATTATACATTTTATATATAATGTAATATATATGATGTATTCAAGCTTCATAATTTTTCAAGCAAGTGAAGGAGCCACAGTTGGCGCATAAGTACCTGGGTCTGGTGGTGGCGGCGCCACCGTAGCCGGCAGACTTGAGCAAAAGCATAGACGATTTCGCAATGGTCACATAATTAAATAAATGTGTATAATACATAATAATAAACAAATACCTTCAGCCAAAGATTTATACACATACATGAATATACCCACTATATTATATATGTATATTATATATATATAATGTAATATAAAATGTAATATTTAATATATATTATAAACTATTATATATATTATATAGTATTATATAGTATTATAGTATATATTATGTATATCATATATGATATATTATATTATGTATTATATTATGCAGTATGTGATATGTATTATATACTATATATAATGATATCATATATAATATATATATATTATATATACTACATACATTGTATACATTATCTGCATATTATATATTATACACATTGTATATTATATATATTATAAATATTATATATATATATCATGATATCTATCACGTGATCCTACATATAGGGTAACACGGCCCGTTTTTAACCCCACAACAGTGAACAATGTGCAAGCTGACCTGACCCCGACCACCCCACCCACCACTGCCCGGGCGGGTGCCCGCAGCCCGGCGCCGCCCGCCGCCACCAGGGCAGGGGCCCGCAGCCCCGCGCCTCCCCCGGGCGCCTGGACCGCCGCCACCGCCCCTACCACCGCCACAGGTGAGTCAAAGCTCCACCACGCCGCTCCCACGGTGCGAGCTCAGGCCTGGAAAGGTGGGGGCTCAGTTATGACGGAGAGCAAGGTGTCCCTCTCCCGCGTAGGTGGTTATATTATGAAGAGTGTGGTTATCATGTATTTTAGTTTTACTTAATTAAAAAAAGATCTGATTCATATATTTATATATTCATATATTATATATTTTATATGATTATATATATCATATATATTATATAAATTATTTATTATATATACAATATTATATGTACAATATTATATATATAATGTATATAATATAGATGTATATATAATATATAAATATATTTATATATATTATACATATACATATAATATTGTATATATAACAAGTATTGTATATAATATATATGATATATATAACTCTTCATATCTTTTTCAATAACTCGATCATTTTCAAACTCAGATTTTGTTGCTTCATATATATAACGTATATTAAATTGAAAATGGCCGAGTTTATACATATATTATGCATATGTATTATATATGTACTATATATATGTATATAAAAGAGCTTTAAAATGACTGAGTTTATATACGATAATTGCATATGTATAATAAATATATATTATAATAAATATATATTATAATAAATATATATTATAATAAATATATATTATAATAAATATATATATTATATATATATTATAATGAAGTTAGAAATGCCCGAGGCAGTGCTCTGAGAGGCCTTTCCCCATAGACAACAGCAGCCAACCTGGCCGGAGTTAATCGGCCTGGTCACAGCCCATGATTTAGCAAAGTCATCACAGGGAGGTGCAATCGTGTAGGTACACTAGGTATCGGTAGTAGTGGTAGTCGTTGGTGGGTAGTGTAAAATACACATGTAGTTTGGTATGCAGGTACTTCACCACGCACACATCAGTGCATACACACATCATTTATTTACACACCGGCTACGTGAACCAGCATGAAATGCCCTTCTATTCCAAAACACAAATAACATCTGTTCAGTGATACCCCAGTCACTCTGTGCTTGTGATCGCTTGCGACCACTTTGCGACCTCCAGAAAGGGGCGATTGCAAAGTTGTCGGCGACCGGTTAGCGATCCGTTGTTACCGACCTCCGGCTGACCATTTTGGTCGCAAAAAAGTTGCAGATGCTGCAACAAAAACTTTTAGCGACCAAATCGGTCACCCGGAGGTTGCCGACCATTTTCAGTGCTTGCAACCGGTTGTCGCTCATTGTTTTCCCCGCCTTTTTTTCTTGGGTCACAAGGAGGTCCCCGTCATTTTGTCGCAAGTGGTCGCAAGGCGAAGTGTGACCGAGAATTTACTTTATGCCGTCCCTCCTCCTCTCACACTTAATTAAAAATATTTCTCACTGGGCTTATTTTTAAGCATTGCTATTTTACTTGACATGATTTATCCTCATTTGATCCATTATCAGTTTATATACATTAATTTTAAAGTTGGCATCATTTGTATTTCTTGTGATTATTTCATTAAAGGGGTGTTTGGGTTGGGGGGGTTTGTGTGGTGTGGTGTTTGGGTGTGTTTGCATAATTCGATGGTATGAAGTAAATCATATATTTTGGAATCAATTGTATGAGATTTACTTACTTCAGGATAATGTGTATGATAAATGGCGAACTTTGGAGATATTTGGAATGCAAATATGATAAATATTGTGTGTATGTACACCAGTTGAAGTCACATGCAACCCCCCCCCATATTTCTATGGGAACCAGGTCATGTCTAAGCCAATGACGTTTAATATTACCAAAGCGCCCCCCCCCCACCCTCCCAAAGAATTGATGAATGGGAACACTAATATCAAAGTTGGATATCTATGATCAAATTCAGATAAGACATTTTAGCTTTGAAAATATGATTTCATCGGATTATGCAACTTTAATTATATCAGATAATATAATGATACTTCTTATATATAGATATTGTATATATGTATGTGTATGTCTGTAGAATTTATAGATTCTGTATATATTTGATAGATTCTAGCAGAGAGAGAAAGAGAGCGACCAATATTTTGGTATAATTTCTCTGGCGTTCTTCTTTGTAAACACTGTAATGAGAGGATTGCATGTCACCCACACACCCCTCCCCCTCCCCCTCCCCCTCCTCCCTTCCCCATCCAAAACTCTGTCATTCAAGGTTCCCCAGAGAAGGGGAATTTTATGTCTGTTCCCAAAGGCCATCATTTTTCACTTTGTAAAACAATTCTCTTCTTCTTTTTTCCCCCCTTCCCTTTTTGTTTGTTTTTGGTTTCATGTTTTGTGTGCACTTCTCCTGTGGCCTCTTGTGCCCCCACCTCAGACCACGTGACCCCATCCCATCACGTGACCACCATCACCACCGCCGACGAGGACCCGACGCGGGGCGGGGAGGAGCCTGCGGCCGGGCTCGGCCGGGATTCCTCGAAGCTGAGCCCGATCAGGGGCATCCTGAAGCAGCCCGTCCCTCTGTCTCAGAGAGACCGGCCCGCCCAGGCACAGACCGACAAATCCACCGTCAACTTCTCAGATCTTGCCGGCGGCATGACCGGGGGATGCCGTCAGCGGCAGCAACAGCAACAGCAACAGCAGCAGAACCCGACCGCCACCCCCCGGCGGGCCCGCTCCGCTCTCCCGGCCGCCGCCGCCGCCTTCCCCGCCGAAGGTTCCGTTGAGTCCCCTTGCGAGCCCGTTGTTTTAAGCGTGGACCGACCGTTCGAAAAGCCGGGCTCTGCTCCACAAGCGGCCGTCACTAGGAACCGCACGTACCAGGACCTTAGCGTCCCGCACCCCGACATAGTCGATGATGATGATAACGACGACGATGCTGCCGTGTGCGACGCCGACCGCCTTAGTGCGCGCGGCTGCCACCAGTGGGGTGTCGGCGCGGCCACGCCCACCGCTGTGGTAGTGAATGGAGGGCGTGGTCACCCGCCGTGGGGCGGGGAGGGCGCGGCGCCGGGGGCTGTCCCCTTCACACGGCCGGGCGCAGGTGAGTCGTGGCCGGGGGAAGGGGAGAGGGAGGGGGGCGGTGGGGGCTCTCCAGGACTGCTCTTCATCGGGATTCACATAACATAACCGCCTGACCACATAACCACGTGACGTCATAGACTCTTTTATCTAACCGTAGCATGAGCCGCAAAGTGAACTGCTACAAGATTTCATTGATTTTCATTGATGCACCCACGGCACCTTTTGAGCTAAATTAACACGCCGTCTCCTTAATGTGCCAGTCTATTTTTTAAATATTGTTTGAGTGTGTCTTTTCAGTATTTAAAAAAGGTTGGCGCGTGAATTTTGCACTCACAAAAATACTAAATTAAAAATCGTTACCCCCACCAAAACAATACCCTGAAAATCAACCTTGACTCTTGACTTGGACCTGAAGTTGTCGTTTTACTAATTAAACCTCGCAATCTTGACCTATGCCGTAATGCCGCGAAATAGCATCCGCTTTAAAACTGCATAGTCCGATGAAGCATCAAATTTTCAAAACCAAAGCAATTATCTAGATTTTATTCTACATATCTAAGTTCGATACTGATGCACTTATTAAGCATTTGTTGCCACTTGGAAGGGAATGCTGAATCAATTTAATGGAACCTGTTACTGCAACAAAAGACTATGGTGTTAGAGTTGCGGAATGCTTGCCGGAAACTAATTTGACATATTTACACTTCAAATATCTAAATGGTTAGCCATTTAAAATAAAAGTTACTTCAAACTAAAGTAAGGTCGATTATAACAATCAGTTCAATATATTTATCTCAGAAAAAATGACAGAAACTCAAAACCATCGGACTATGCAACTTTAATCGCAACCCCCAAAATGTTATTGGACACTGGGTGTTAAGTCGCGACACTGCTTTAAAGCCGTTTGCGTTGATGAAGTAATATATACCCTCACATGGATGGTGATCATTTAAAGAGCTGCTCACTTTGTAACACAGACTTGCCATTCATTGGAAGAGCACAATGTCTTCGCGGTGGTCTAGATGACGTGTGAATCCCCCTGACAGAAGCGGACCCTAAAATAGAGAGCTGGCATGGAAAACTATAAGACTTTGACATTTGTAGCTGGCATAAGTAGTCTAGGCCTTTTGGATTTGCCTCACTCCACAGTGAACAATTAAAATCCTTTAAAAAAAAAATGTTTGATGAATTTTAAATATACTGTTATCGAGCCAATCGATGTTGTATTTTCACTTGCTGTTTTAAATTTTAAAGTGAATTTCTCGCTCTTTCCATATACGCATATTTACCAATAAATTGAGATCTTTATACTTTTGAGGAGTTCTGTAGAAAAATTGTAGGACCCTTCGTGTTTATCTGCCACTTAAGCTGGTGGTGGAAGAGGGGTGGGGGGGGGTTACCTAGTTATTAGGTGCCACAATGATAACTTCAGTATATATTGTTATAACTTATAAAAGGCTTTTTGTATCTGGCCCAGAATGCATTGCACAGTTCGACCCGCAACCGCACCGCGTCCGAATCGACCCAACTGACCCATGACCCGACTCCAGTGTAATGTTTTAACTTCCCCTGTCAGGGTTTCCGCCAGTAAATAATTTGAGGGTACGCATAATGGGCGGGCGGAGCAGCGTCTCGGGGTCTGGAGGCTTTGTTGTCTCTGGCTCCTTGAAGAACCTTTAAACAAAAAATATCCCAACAATTTGAGGGTACAGAGTCGTACCCCCAGAAAATTTAAGGGTACAGAATTTTACCCATTTTTCACCCTCTGGCAAAAACCCTGCATGTGTGTTTGGTCTCAAATGTGGCTACTAAACACGCTGCACACAGCTCATCTATTTCAATAGTCCGAATTTGAATGGAGAAACAAATACAATATTTGATCCACTTGTTTTTTTTTGTTCTGCTTAAAGCTGCATAAGTCCAACTTTTCAAAACCAAAATAATTAACCTAGATTTGATCTTACATATCCAATTATTCTTTAGGTGCCCTTATTAAACTATACTTTATTAACCTATACATTATTAAGCTATACTTCAGGTACCCTTATTGTACTTGTTCTTCTTTTTTTTCGTCAGATTAGTTGTTTAAGCAGGGGAAATTTCAATCGCGGACGATTGGTCTTCCTCATTCCACTGCTCCTTGCCCTCTCCTAATAATGCCAAGCGCCAGGCTAGGAAGCGACAAGTATCAATTTTTAAGTCATTGGTTTGACTCGATCAGGATTCGAACCCATGATCCCATGATCTACCAACACGGGAGACGGACGCTCTAACTCATTTGGACATCCTGCCTGGTTGCCCAGACCTTAATTGCTGCAAAGAAAGGATGCCAAGTCAATCTATGAGAATCTGTCACTGTTGATACCTATGATATGCAGCATTTCGACTTGTGTGCCAATATTAATTTGAACATATTTTCAATTCATATATATTCAAAGTTAACGCTTGAAAATATAATTTACTTCAAACTAAAGTGAAGTAGATTATAATGCTCTACCTAATATATTTATCTCAAAGAAATATGACAGAAACTCCACATAATTGGACTATGCAACTTTACGGTACAATACCGTGCACTGATTAGACATCGATCTCAAACTCTACTCGGTGTCGTACTAATGTTTATTTAAGTTGCATAGTCCGACGGTTTTAAGTTTCCGTCATATTCTGAGATAAATATATTATGTTGATCGTTATAATCTACCTTACTTTAGTTTGAGGTAACTTTTATTTTAAATGGCTAACTTTTGAGATATTTGAAGTGCAAACATGACAAATTAATTTTGGCAAGCACACCAAAATTCTGACAACATAGGCTTCTGCTAACAAATTCTATTAAAATGCCTCAGTATTCCTTTCTATGTGTTGAAAAATGCTTAATATTAAACACCAGCATCTAAGTTAGATATGTACAATCAAACTTCCCCATGCCATCACATTTGCCAATTTTGATTTCCACTGCTGTGTATAACTTACAGTGTCATCAAAGGCCAGTTGCTCTCATACCATGTCTATGTGGTGTGGGAGATTAAAGATCCCTTCGGTCAGTGTATGCTCAGACTTGCTATTGACCAATTGTCTAATGTTGAAAACAAGACTATTCAGACTTATTCATGATAGGCAGTATACATCTTCAAGAGAAGAAAATGTCGGTAATTGTTTTGATTTTGAAGATTTGATGTTTTTATTGGACTATGCAGCTTCAAGTAATGCTCAGCAGCTCTTACAAAATCAGATGTTACTGGTATGGAAAACCTCCAATGAACAGATCGCATATAATCAGCTGTGTGCACTTTAAGCGCGAGAGAGCGAAATAACGAAATCGTATAATATTTGTCATTTCCCACGCACGGCCTGCGACGCTTCAAGTGTATAACAACCGCTTAAGCCCTGATATAACCTTAGATGTTGCCAGGACGTAAAACTCCAACTACCAACTACCTACCACCAACTGCTTAATCCTGTTTGATTTGTATTCATTTCAGTTTGTTCCTGTTAAATATACTACAATTGTTGAAGTTCCTCTCCCCACCCCAACCCCTCACCCCCTTACACACACACGCATCCTCTCTCATTGCATGTTGTAGGTAGAGGGTCCTTGCACCCCACTGACCCAACCCAGCATGCACCGCACCACCTCAACTTGCATAAGCCCTTCCGATTGTATACTTCCGGTATGACAACCCACTTCCGGTATGACAACCCACTTCCGGTATGACAACCCACTTCCGGTATGACAAGCCACTTCCGGTTAGTTTATGGGGAGCACTGCTTTCAGGCCTGGTTTAATTTTTTTTTTATTTACCCGCACTGTCCGGCTTAATTTTTGTTGTCTTTCTTTTTAAACGCACCCATTTTTCAGGTGCGGTCTGGATGCCGGGCGGGAAGCCAGATCTGCCTGGGCGGAAACGCGGTGAGGACGCTGACGCGCATGCGCAAGAGGGCAGCGAGAAGAGCTGGGCGGGGGAGGAAGAGGTGGAGGAGGGCGGAGATGAGGGCCGGTCGCAGGTTTGGTCGCCCTACGGACAAGCACCCTCCTCGCCTAAGAAGGAGTACCGGCCAGTCCGACTAGACAGCAACAAGGCGCCTAAATCTCCTGACAAACCTAAGGTATGCGCCTCCTTTTGAATTAGGTCAGATCTAATTTCAGTGACAGGGATGAAAGATCTCTGCAATTTCACGGATTTCCAGCGATTTTTTATATTCACCGATTAATATTCACAAAATGACAATATATAATATATGACAACAATTGGTTAGTCCGAATCCTGTTCTTATATGACCTTAGATGTTTCTAGAACATAAAACCCAAATAAGAGTTTGGCCTGGGCGATAATACAGTCACAATAAGGACAGTTGAAACCTGACTTCTGGGATTTTTCCTATGGTTGAGAATCTGCATTTTCGCGGAATTTCGCCATTGGTTCTGTCAGAACCTACCAGGTGGCACCAATGTCTTGGCCTGATTGTCGCATTTTTTTTTGCTGGAGACCTCTTTCATCCATGTTACTTAGTTTTAGTGAGTAGCTTAGATGATTTTCTGTTGTGCGCACATTGTGTGACGCCTTGATAGAATTAATTCAAGTACACTACTTCAGATAGATTTAAAGGACGTATAAATGAGGCTGCATGTTCTGATGAAAACAACCAGACGGGATGGCGGAATGAGTTAGAGCATCCGTCTCCTGTATTGGTAGATCGTGGGATAGTGTCTTCGAACCCTGGTCGAGTCAAACCAATGACTTAAAAATTGATACTTGTTGCTTCCTAGCCAGGTGCTCGGCATTATTAGGATAGGGCAAGTACTGGGTGGCTCAGTGTCAGGATAATGTGACTGAGTGGGATATCAGATCATGGTGCTGGTGGCCTGGTCTCCCAGTGGGGCAACACTATTAAGTCGCCATGAGAGCGCACTGTCACAAGTCGGTACCTGTCCTGATATGACCTTAGATTTTGCTAGGACGTAAAACTACAACAAACAAACAAACAATCTGATGAAAACATAAATTTTTCTAAACCAACAGACTCACCTAGATTTGATTCAGGATATTCAACTTAGATACCGCTACAGTTATTAAACATTTGTTGCTGCATAGAAGGGAATGCTAAATCATTTCAATAGAACTTTTTACTGCTGAAGCCTATGGTGTCCAGTATATCTGGCGTTCACATCAAACCTAATTTAGCATATTTTCACTTCAAATAACTCCAAACTTAACCCTTTTAAATATAGCCTACTTTAAACTGAAGTAAATTCGATTATAACCATCATCCGAATATGTTTATCTAAAAATTGTGGCAGAAACTAAAAAAATATTCGGATTAAGCAACTTTAAATATTTATTCATTAACATAATTTGAAATATTTCTGTGGTTCTTTTTAAGCATCACAATCATTACAAAATACCAATATATTATAGCTAATGTTGTGATTTCTGAATGTTTATCTAAAAATGGTGGCAGAATCTAACAAAATATTCGGATTAAGCAACTTTAATTAATTATTCATTAACATAATTTGAAATATTTCTGTGGTTCTTTTTAAGCATCACAATCATTACAAAATACCAATATATTATAGCTAATGTTGTGATTTCTGAATGTTTATCTAAAAATGGTGGCAGAAAGTAACAAAATATTCAGGATTAAACAACTTTAATTAATTATTCATTAACATAATTTGAAATATTTCTGTGGTTCTTTTTAAGCATCACAATCATTACAAAATACCAATATATTATAGCTAATGTTGTGATTTCTGAATGTTACTGTGGTAGATAACAACAGGACAGGTAGATGCTATTTCAAATCTGTAGAGTACTTTTAAACATTTTTTGTTAGTTCAAATAAGCAACTCATAGTAAATAGACCTTTTAATATAGTCACCATTTACTCACTCGTACCATAGTAGCGTAAATAGGACATGTTCAAGTGTTGTTAGGAACCCTCCGCATGCTACAACAAACAAAATTCAATCGAGGTTATCTGATAACTGGTTTATGAGTTTTGTAAAGTATAAGCCTGACTTCATTTAAGGGAATGGAATGGATCAAGCACATGGAGAATTCCATGGTAACGTATAGTCTTACGTAACCCCATCACTTTGTTGAAATGATAAACAAACCACCTACTTTGTTTTACATTTCACCGCACCCTACTTGCTAGACGACGCTTCGACAGATGTCTTGTTTCGTATCCAACCATACCGGTATTCCAAGTTTCGCTGGTCCCTCAGGAAGGACTGAAGCTGCAACCCAGTACGCCGGGTCCCAGCTACAGCTTACACGCTGAATGTTGGGGTTGGTGCCTCTCCCCGCCCTGTCCTTCACTATATAGGCCCTATACCTTTATCTCGCTTCGTACCTTTAACCACACCCTTCCTGATAACCAAACATGGTACAGTTATTCCCAGTTATTTGCATCTAATGTAGATTGCAGCGAAATTGGCCCGGCAAATATTTTTACATTAGATCAAATACCACTTCCTGTATGAGTGTTCACCAGCTCCCTGATGCTCTGACACCCCAACTACAGAGTGCTGACTTTGGTCACCCAGACCCTGCGTTAATTAGTAACCGCTGTAGACGGCACCCATCCCTGCGTGCTGGCAGCAGGGCTATTACTGCTCTGGCGCATCACAAACACGCACGCGCACTGTCCACTGTGTGTGCTACCACTGTGTCTGACATGTACACTGCATCAGTTTTCTGGATTGATGCAGTGTGCCTCCACCCTACCCTACCCTACCCTGGCTAAGAGCCTGATTGGAGCCCGCTGGGTCCCAGCAGCGGAATCTTGGAATACCCGTATTGTGTCGCGCCCCCTCACCAATCACTGTAATGTCCTCCTCCTCCATTCATTAACAATTCATTTACAAACAAACAAAATGTTAAAAGGGTGAAATTCAGCTTTTGTTAATTTCGTTATAACTATTGTGGCTCAACTACCAGCATGTCTTCTTTCTGTGCCGCAGCGCAGCCAACACAAGTTATCGCCTGTTTTTGTAAAGTGCCACCTAGCGCCTGCACTGGTCCTGTCTTTTCTTGCCCCCATACAGGCGCCCGCCAACAATAGCCTTAAGCCAGAGAACACTTTCGCATGGCGGCCCAGCGAGCAGACGACCACAGCGGATAGCACCTTGACGACCGTTACCATGACGACAACGACGACGTCCACGCCGGCGACGATGACGTCACCGACGTGGAACGGGACCATTTCACACTTCTCCGAGACCCGCAGCGGGCTGCCTACCCCTCAGAGTCCCACGATAACCCTCCTCCAGAAGAGCAGAGGTAGGCATTCTAAGGCATGAGCAGCTCACTACTCACTGTGAACTGCTCATTTCTGCCGCTCATCCAGCTCTCCCCGTTGACTAGCTACTGGGATCAGCTGGTTAAGTGCGGCTCTGTGTTGTATAGTCTATAGGAGTTGCTCAGTAGATGCTCATGAGTTGTTAGTTATAGACGAGCACATCGCACATCCTATGAGCTGCTCATTGTAACAATATTTATTTAACACACGTCTTCTTAACCACTGCAGCTCATTTACTTTGGCTACTAGTAGTAATACTCCCTTGAGATTTCTGTTCTCACTTAAATTTAAACTCAGTTGTTTGTATGTGTTCTTAATTACTTGCTTTTAAATAGATTTTTTTTTAAACATGTTCGTTATCGTTTAATTGTTTAGTCAATTTGACCGATATTCATTAATGTTTAGTGTGGAAGCCATATTGCCATACGTTCTCATAATTGCTTATTTATTTAATTAAATAATTAATTAATTACCTCCAATACAATGCCAATACAATTGATTTCCTGTTTTATTGTATTTTATACATTTAATTATCCACTGAGGTCACTTTCTGTGTACAGCTACTAAAACTGTTATCTTTTCATTGCTTTCTACCTCTCACTATATGTCAGTCTCCAACATGGGGTAGCATCTCCCCGAGGCACTGTTTCTAAAGTACACACGCAGCTGGGCAGTAATCTCCAGCCACAAAACACTTTCACTCTCTCTGTCCACACTTTGTATTCTCTTTTTTTTTACGCCAAGCATATTTCCTGGTTATAAACTCTCCTGACTTGATTGAGAACTATGTCGTAGCTGATTGTATATATTGTTGCTTCAGGGCGGTTCCTAGTCCTAGCAATGTACAATTTTCTTTATCTGAGCAATATAGTTTCAGAATCTGCTTGTCCGTATTGTCCATTCTGATCGGGCTGTCCATATTGTGTAGTAGAGAATACAAGCAGTCTCTAAGCATGTGCTGTCAATGATAATGTTGCAGCCGACAAAAATCCGTACAGAGCGTTTAGCGAGTCAAGCTACACTCAGAGTGAATCCAGCGTGCCCCCCAGCGAATGCAGCATGGCGGCCAGTGAGTGTAGCGAGATAAGCGAGACGGGAAGTGAGTTTAGTGAAACTCGGTCGACAACGGACATATCAGACTTGGCGGGCATGTATTATGCTCAGCCCTCCGGCACAAGGGACAGGCTTTATGACTTGCCGTTGCAGATGGCGGCGAACAGCGCTCCTTGCTCGCCCGCTCTCTTGTCGCGACGGGAGATACTCATTAAGTCTCCAGAACCCGTCAGTTGTCCAGGTTCCCCGGTGGTCAGGATGAAGAAGGCGCCTCCATCTTTGGTGCCACCCCCAAAACCAAAGAAGATTGTGGTGCCAAAGAAACCATGGCAACCACCCAAGGCGAAGTTTTGGGACTCGGAGTACAATGGCCGCCCCGTGTGGGAAGTGGACCCCATTCCGAAGCCACCGCCAAGAAAATTTGCGCAACGGTCATTCGTAAATGAGTCCAAGCAGACCCCGGAGCCACCGTTGCTGCCGAGATCACAAACCTCGCTTCCGCTCTCGCCTACACCTAACCGCCGGACACCAGTCTCAGATGGACGCACACTGTCACCATCGCCATTATCTGTCAATCAAAAACTGTCACCAAAGCCGCTGTCACCTTCGCCATTGGCAAGGGACTTCAACAGAAAGACACCATCCGCTCGACCATTGTCACCCTTGGTGCTACCCGCAGCTAGACCGATGTCTCCTACACCGCTGTCGGTTTCACCAATGGAAAGGACTTTGCACAAGAAGACACCATCGATTAGACCTTTGTCGCCAATGGTGATTCCAGCACCGAGGATGAAATCCCCAGGGCCAAGAGCAGTTTCGCCACTAGCCAGTGTCTACGACCGGGTGATGCTGGCCCCCTCAGCCAAAAGCGCTCCACCTTCCCCGCAGGTTACTGTGCGCAGCAGCGCAAAGCTGGCTTCGATATCGCAGCCCAAGAGTCTTCCGAGTTCTCCACTGGTGAACCACATCATCCGGAAGACCTCATCAAAAGGTTTGAAGGCGCGCCAGCAGCAGATAATCCCAATGCCTGACCCCACCCCTGTGCCAGTAGTCATCAGCAGTCAGCCCAGTTCACCAGTCGTCACCATCCGCAGTCGCAGCCGGGGTGCGGAAGACCAGCCCCGCTGTGACTCGCCTTTCTTTTCCGGATGGATGTCGCCACCGCCAAGGGGCGATAACGCGAGAAGCCGCGGGGGGAGAAGTCGGACTCCACCGCCCGAGCCTGCCCATGTTCCGATCAACCGCCTGACAGACGTGCCCCTGTCCCAGCCCACAGCCCTGTACCGCCCCACGACACCGGGGCCGCAGCAAGTGCGCTCCTCGAAGGCATCCGGCATCAGACTGCGGCGTTCAAAGAGCTCGCCGGACCGTAGGCACACTGATTCTGTTTGCGTTGATTGACTACCAGCGTGTTCCTCCCCCACCACCGCATGAGAGTCACCGCCGCCAAGTCGAGTGCTTCTGGATGCAAACCAACAGGCTTCTTTCTGTTTTTGTCATTTCTGTTCAATTCAATGGAAAGTTGACGTTCATTATAATAATAATTATTATGATCATTGTTCGATGCAGTTTAAACTAACGCCCGCCGCCCCATATTCTCAGCTTTCAGTTTCAACATATTAATCTTTCAAATCAAATCAAATCAACATAATTACGAATTTGTTTTGCGGAATTTAACACTTACACAAGCACACCGGGAATTCATTTCCTCTTCTTTTTTTTGTCTTCTTAAAAAAAAAAATTCTTATCTGAGTTGTCAGCTCCTGTTGATTTGTATTCCTTTACGCGTTGATGTGGGTGGATGTCTAGGCGGTATCAGCACCTGCACTCTGAAGTGCCCCAAACGACGCCTACAGTCTGCTGTCACTACAGACTCTGGGTTGCCGTGCCATCTCCATCCTCTCGCCTGCCCCATTGCCCGCTGGGAAGGTTTTTTTATTCATTGCTGATGAGTATAGTGTACCACGACCCATTCATTCACGCATCTGCCATCTTGTCGTTCGCACTCCCTGCGTTGTGGTTGTCTTGTGACGTACACGGTAACAGTCTGCAAAGCGTACAGTCAACTTGTCCCTATCAGTCTGGTCTTTAGATGACCCACATGCTCATAATTCTGGGTTTCTATGTCTTTTCTTTTATTTATTTATTTTTGTTTGTGACAAAAGATATTTGGGAGTTCTCGTGGGATGTGGTTTTTTAAATGTTGTAATGCAGTACTTATACAACAAGATCCCGTCCTGATATGATCTTAGCTGTTGCCAGGACGTAAAACTCCAACAAAGCAACCAATTGTACCTCGAGATCCCATCCTGATATGACCATTAATGTTGCTAGGACGTAAAAGCCCCCAAAAAACTAACAAGCAAACAACAATCTTGAGAGCTGCTGATACTAATCGATACACACACCCTCCCCGATGCTATTTGAAGGTCAAGCTAATGGTGACCTTGGGAGAAGAAAAATCCGTTATTTGAAGGTCAAACTAATGGTGACCTTGAGAGAAGAAAAATCCGTTATTTGAAGGTCAAACTAATGGTGACCTTGGGGGAGAAAACTGTCATGGTTAGTTAGTATTTATTTGCATGTGCTGGTCTGTAAAATGCACAGTTGATTTTTCAGTATGTTATGTGGAGGAGTAGCTATATATGCAGCTATGCCGTATCACTTAGTTTGTTCTTTCGGTGAACACCAAGTCTTGTCTATAGTTCCAGATTCGCCTGCCTATGGTGCCGCCACCTAGTGGCAGATAACTGTAACCTCAAAGCGAGGTCACCACCACCACCAGTGCTGCCATCTGCTGGTAAGGGTCGGTAGTTCATTATTTGGCCACAAGGTGGGCCAGGGATGCGCGTTCAGTGGGTTAGCATAGCCTGGCGATGTCCAGGACCGTCATGTAATTCAACCGTTCGCGACTTTATCTAACTTCATAAACAAATTAGACAATTTCGACCATGAGGGTCTTAGCGAAATATATTTTAACGCTCAAAATGGTTGATTTCCTATTTTTGTGTGGTTTGCCATTGTTCCAGTCTGTCAGATCGGTTGGTACCTGTGAAAGTTTTGTGTTGAACATTACTCTTTTTCCCTTTTAGTTTTATTGTGTTATTTTTTTGGTATTGTTCTGTTGGTGTTTATTTTCATATCCATTCTCTTCGGTTCTCTCATTCGATCCTGGTCTGTCTTTTGTGGTGACACAAACCCCTGTTGCTACCTGTCGCACCATGCCTTACTCCACCACTCTTGTAAACACTCCTCCATCACAACACTTGCATGGCACCTTTTGAGACATCATACCACTCAGTTGAGTGTCATTCTGAACAAGACACACCATGATCTTCATACAAACTTGCAGCCTGTTCCATGTTTTTTTATTATTACAAAACGAATGTTGGCGTTTCATTATGAATGAAATTGCTCCATTCGCAAACTTCTCATTTGTCTATAATCACAAGGAGACATACTTACTTACTCAAACAGATAATGCCACACCTGTCTGTCATGAGCTTTCTGAATGGCTAAGCGGTTCCCGATGACGTCACTTCAGGTTGTGACGTCACTATTGAGCATTGGTCCTGCCCTGCTCCTCCAATATCCACCAACATGTGAACCAATCCTCTACAGCACTGGTTGGTTCACGAAGATAGTCATACCCGCAGCTGTCATTGTCATGCTGACATGGTCCCAGTCACCTTGCCGATATTGTTGACATGGCCACGTGGTCACCATTGCCATACCGATATGGTAACGGTCGATTTGCGGACATGGTAGCCATCAGCATGCCCTCATGGCAGGCAATCACTACCATGCTGCTATGGTAGCCATCACCAATGCGACATGGTAACCGTCACAATGGCCACCTGGTAACCGTCGCCATGCTGACATGGTAACAGTCACCATTCTGACATGGCCACCATTGCCATATCGACATGGTAGCCATTGTCATGGCAACATGGTAACTGTCGCCATGCCGACATTGTAACAGTCGCCATGCCGACATGGTAACTGTCATCATGCTGACATGGTAACCATCACCATACTGACATGTGACTCACCATGCTGACATGGTAGCCATCACCATACTGATATGGTAACCATTGCCATGCCAACATTGTACCCATCGCAATTCCCACATGCCCCATTACCATGTCAACATGGCCACCATTGCCATGCTGACATAGTAACCGTCACCATCCTGAAACGATCACCATCAGCATGCCCGCATATTCCCCATCCCCACGCTGATATGGTCTCCGTCGCCTTGCCGACATGGTTCACTGTCACCATGCCAACATGGACACTGCCGCCATACCGACATGGTCACCGTTGCCATGCTGACATGGTTCACTGTCATCATGTCGACATGGTCACCATCGCCATGCCGACATGGTAGTCATCGCCAATGGTAACCATCACCATGCCGACATTATCACCATTGTCGTGCTGATATGGTCACCAATGCCGTGCCCACAAATTCCCTGACACCATGCCGACATGATCACCATCGCCAATGCCACATAGTCCTTGTGGGTATATACCGACAGGGTATATATTTCCAAAATGTTGATCAGGGTGACTGTGAGCAATAGAAGATATTCTCCTGACGTCAGCATTGACATGGTGGTCTGCGGGTATGTACTTGGGCTGCTCTACCACCAACCCATCCAGCCAGCAGTTTTGTCCATGTGTTTGAACCAGGTGTGTAACCAGGTGTGTAACCAGGTGTGTGACCAGGTGTGTGACCAGGTGTGAGTCGGTGGCCTCCTCAAGATACGGGGTGTGTGGTGTTGTTTCAGGCCCCGCTGACGAGCCTCAGAACGAGGCCACCACCACCACCACTACCACCACCACTACCACCACCACTACCACCACCGTCCCACCTCCGCCCCTGACCCGGTCAGGGCCTGGTAAGATGGAACCCCGCCTCAGCCTCCTCTTGTTGCTGCCTTTCCTCCTCCTCCTTCTCCTGCTCCTCCTCCTGCTATGTGTGATATGCGGCTACCTGTTTCTCATGCGGTTCCTATTGCTACTGCTACTACCAAACCAATGTGTACATATCACAGTCGCACCCACACCACACACATACCCCCACACACACACCCGCCAACCGAATTGTCTCCTTCCACCCTTCCGGCCTCCACTCCCCCTTCTCCCATAATAGGATAATCACAACATTGAGAAGCAGTCAATGATATTGTATTTATTAGCTTAATTTTATAAAGACATTTTTATTTTATAAATATTCAAATATTCAATTTAATATATATATATTTTTTTGTTTGTTTAAAGAAAAAGGAAATTGTTGCATTAGCCTGAATATGTTCACATTTGGTTAATGTAGTTGTGTATTTTATTTCTACTTCACTTTAAAAATATTAAATTTAATCATTTTTTAATTAAAAAAACAAAACAACGAGGAGAGGCATTTTTGCATCGTTCACATTTGGTTAAGTTAATATTGTATTTGATTTTCTTTCTTCAACTTTTGGGGGTAAATGAAATAGATAAAGAAATAAATAAGTAAAGAAATAAGTAAATAAATAAATTAATAAAATAAATAATTAAAATAAATACGTTGAAAATGGTGACCGGACGTCAGGCTACTTACTTGATGCCAACATCCAACATATCCACCAACCAACCCAACCCCAACCCCATCCCCAGCACCATCCCGGGCACCAGCACCAGCACCATCTCCTTGCTGGTTGCCATGCAAACCACCGGCGCTACTCCTTGTATAATAAATAACATCACTCCAGCATTCAGCACCGCAGCCCCCGAGTGTAATGCCAAGAAGGACATTCATTACAAAGTTAATTGTCTTTGTTGTTTTCAGTTTTCTTTGATACATTTGTCGACTTATTTTGCAGATCGTGCGTGTCTTGTTCACGAATTAACTCTATCTTCAGGCACGACTACTTTTACACACCCATCCACTAACCATTCGTCCTGATGCGACCTTAGTTGTTGTCAGGACGTTAAACTCCAACAACAAACCACTAACCATTTGTTGACGGATACATGTTTAATACCCCTGATTTGTCAACAGAACAATCTAGGTTATGTTTCCATTTTACCACCATCTCCCATTCTTTATACAAACCTTTTATTATATTTTATTTGAATATATGGCCTGTTTTCTTCTTTTTTCTTCTTCTATTTTTACCATTAAAAGGAATGTTGCTGTTTTCATGTCTGCCCGAGGGAGGAAAACGCCCAAACTGAATGCATTAATATTGAATTATTATTTTGAAATTTCCAATGAGATGAAATTTATTTTTGATTTTGGAATGAAACCCACGCAATATTCCACGTTTGGCTCGAGTGCGGCATTAACTTCTTTGATCTGTTTCGTTTGTTGAGTTTGATTTGATATGCGGATTTTCTTTTTTAAATTCATGTATATATATCCTCACGAAAACGGGCCAATCGGTGGTCAAGTGAAGATGTCGGCGTCACAATTCTTAAAAGTGTAGTGCATTTCTTTGTTTCATATTAAATTATCCTAGAAACAAATCAGGTTGTTGTATTTTCTTGACTTTTACATTCAGGATGAATTTAAAGACTTTCCAATACCTCTGTCAATGCTAAATTATAATTATATCGATCGACGCAAACATCCAATGATCGACGCCGACAACTTTAACAGATGGTGGCATCGCAATTCTTAAAGTCTCGTGCATTTCTTTGTTTTATATTAAATTATCCTAGAAACAAATCAGGTTGTATTTTCTTGACCTTTACATTCAGGATAAATTTTAAGACTTTTCAACACCTCTGTCAATGCTAAATTATAATTATACCGATCGACGCTGACATCCATGCTCGACGCCGACAACTTCCACCAATTGGCCTCTTTTCGTGATCCTGACCCATATTTATATATATATATATATATATATATATATATATATATATGAACACAAAGTAAAGCACAATCTCAAGTTAGCCCGCCATTTCGCAACCACCACTGAGAAGAACCACCCACTTAGTAAAACTAAGAGTACTAATTCATTTTCTAATTTCACTTACACGCTATTTTCTGGTTACTTAAAGTAAAAATCGTCAATTTCTTTTCTGGCGTTTAAATTTATTATCTATGTCGGCCCAGTGCATCATAGAACTGTATACCATTTGCCTTAAATGAGATGGAAATGAATGACAATGTTTCAGATTGTTTCCGTTCAGTATCATTATATTTTGCACGTGATGTGTTTTTTAATGGGTTGGTTCTGAATTCAATATTAACAGGGTCTGTTGAGTATGGTTTGTTGACATCGATAAGGAATTTTCATAATGTCAATTGACTTCACGCAAGCCTGTTCACGCACACACGCACGCACGCACACACGCTCTAACGCGCGCACGGACGCACATGTGTACGCACACTCACACATATACACATGTGTATATACACATGTATACACACATGTATACACACATGCACGCACACATAGACACATGCACACACATACACACATATACACACATACGAGCAACAATGTATACCACCGGACGCGGTGGCCGAATCGGTAGAGCGCAGGCTTCCCGTGCGGAAGGTCGGGTATCGATTTCCGGTCCAGTCAAACCGATGACGTACACAATGTATACTTATCGCTACCTAGCCTGGCGCTCGGCATTACTAGGATAGGGCAAGGACTTGTCAGCTCAGTATCAGGACAATGTGAACATCTGGTCATGGGATAGGGCAAGAACTGGTTAGCTCAGTATCAGGATAATGTGACTGAGTGGGATATCTGGTCCTGGTAATGGCACCCTGGTCTCCCAATCAGGAAGCACTATAAAATCGCCACAAGTGTGTACTGTCATAACTCAGTACCCATGTTGATATGACCTCAGGTGTTGCCAGGATGTACAACTCCCAACAAACAACATACAAGTAGCACATGCTTGAACACTCATGTACTTGTGCACAGACACATGAGCAAATACCTGCACACACACAGTCACACACACACACATTGGCATACAAACAAGCAATCACACCCACACACCAATACGCACTCATGCACCAGTCCTTACCGATGTGCTTTTCAGGTGTGATTGTTTAATATATACTGACCTACATTGTCCTGGAATTCTCATTCAGGACAGACCCGGAGTCTTTAATGGATTTTCTTTTATTAAACACCCACTTTCGATGAACTAGAACTATGACGTTATCTATGCTCACTTAATTAATTATGCATCATATACAGTGAAACCCAATTATGAAGTGCCCTGATTTAGCGAAAATTCTTAAATAATACAATGATTCATTGGACCCAGAAATGTTTAAATCAAAGGTAATCCTATAAACTGAACCCCGATTTAGCGCCACCCCGCTGTTTTTGCGATGACATTTTATGGACCCCAAATGATCGATCGCGTCATAACGAAGTTTCACCGTATATGCAATCCATATGTTATACGAGTATAAATAATGGAAGTTGCTGGAGATCACATCCGTAATCCCCAATTATCACCCAAAAGATGTCGGTGGCGCCACCACCGGTCTGTCGCTGCGGACAATCTGTGGAAAGTCTTTATGCTGAGATTATGGCTGGTCACTCTGCTGACCTGGTTGTTAATGATATATATATATATATGTACAATATTATGCTGTGTGTGTGATGTTACCTGGCTTGGTGACCGGGGAGACGCGGTGACAAAATCGGCAGAGCGCCGGCTTCCCGTGTGGAAGGTCGGGAGTTCGAATCTCAGGTGAGTCAAACCAATGACTTATCGAATTGATACTTGTCGCTACCTAGCCTGGCGCTCAGCATTAATAGGATAGAATAAGGAGACTGGCTAGCTCAGTGCCAAGACCATGTGGGATATCGGGTCATGATGCTGGTGGGGCAGCACTATTAAGGCGCCATGACTGCGCACTGTCACACGTCTGTACCCGTAATGATTGCTTGGTTGGTTCGTTGTTGGAGTTTTACATTCTGGCAACATCTAAGGTCATATCAGGACGGATACCGATTGTGACAGTGCGCCCTCCTGGTGACTTTATAGTGAGAGACCAGGCTGCCAGCACCATGACCTGATATCCCACTCAGTCACATTATCCTGACACCGAGCCAACCAGTCCTTGCCCTATCCAAATAATACCAAGCGCCTAGCTAGGAAGCGACAAGTATCAATTTTGTCATTCATTGGTTTGACTCAACCATCATTCGAACCCGTGTCTTCGAAACCCACGATCTACCAAAACGGGAGTCGGACGCTGAGCTCATTCGGCCGTTCCGTCTGGTCATTCATTACCCGTCCTGATATGACCTTAAATCTTGCTAGGACATAACACAAACAAACACACCTTGCTTGGTGTCCCACTTGCAGAGGGCCACCTGCCGAGGGGAGCCGTGTACCTGGGCACCCACGAGACGGTGGACGGGGACGTGAAGCACACGGACAGCTACTACGAGGTGCCCGGGGAGCGCGTTACCATGACGACAGTCACCGAGAAGAAGGCGCCGCGCTACGCGGGGGTCGGGCCTAAGGACAAGGACACGGGCATGCCTGTCAGCCTGCGCACGGTCAGTGTCTTGTTGTCTTAGTGACAGACTGTCATGGATAGGGCGCTAACATTCACTCACTTTACCTTACATTGCCTTACTTTAACTTACCTTACCTTACCTTAACTTACCTGACCTCACGTCACCTCATCTTACCTTTTCCTTACATTACCTTGCATTAACTTATCTTACATCACCTTACCTCACCTTACCATAGCTTACCATACCATATCTTACCATACCTTACCTTACCATACCTTAACTTACCTGATCTTACCTAATGTTTCATTACCTCACCTTGCCGCACATCACTTTCCCTCACCTTACCTTATCTTACCTTGCCTTACCTTACCTCACCTCACCTCTCCTCACCTTTCCATAGCTTGCCTTACTTTACCTCACCTCGCCTCACCTTACCTTGCCTTACGTTACTGCACCTTACCTCACCTCACCTTGCCTCACATCACCTTACCTTACCTTGCATTACCGCACCGTACCTTAACGCGCCTAACCACACCGTCCCATACCTTAACTTACCTTGCATCACCTCACTTGATGTTACCGTACCTGCCCTGACTACACCTCACCTTAACTTATCCTACCTAACCATACCTTACCTTAACTTACCTTACTTCACCTTACCTCACCTCACCTTACCTTAAATAGGCATACCTTACTTTACCTTACCTCACCTCTCCTCTCATCTCTTACATTACCTTACCTTATGTTATCTTACCATGCCTTACCATGCCTTACCATACCATACCATACCTTGCCATACCATACCTCACCTTACCTCACCTTACTTCGATTGGTGTTTTCATCGAACTATGCAGCTTTAACTTCAGCACAGAGAAGCCCTTTAGACTCTTCTTCAGCTCATATGTATAAAGAAATAGCAACAACTTGATACAGTAGTACCTGTCTTCAGCGACCCTCTGTGATCAATGAACTCCCTGCTGTGTTAATTTAAAAAAAACAATAAACAATACACAAGCTATTTTTTCTCTCTCCTTTGACTGTCCCTGCACTGACAGGAGACCTATCTCACAACAACATTGGGATGGATGCAGAGTTGTCCTTTGAAGATAGATACCACTGTAATGGTAACACTAGGAATAATAATACTAATAAAAAACCCAAATATTATTATTATTATTATTATTATTATTGTCATTATTAAAAGTACCCACGTGCTTAGGTAAGCGAGTTTGCCTCAATACTGTGAATATTGAGACATGACACTTTCTTTAGCCGACCCTCGTGAGTGCTTGCGCTTTGGTTGCTATGGTAACTAACGAGCATATTCCATATCACCCATCACTATATAAACTCCTGTGCCTGTTTACAAATCTAGTTTGCATGGTGAATCTTAGGTTTGACCTCTTTAGCATATACAGTATAACCCCGTTGAACCAAGCTCGGTTAAACCAAACGATCGGTTAATCCAAACTTTTTTCGGCGGCCCGCCAAAATACTACCATTCATCATAAAAAAAGTTGGTTAAACCAATGTCGGTTAATCCAAATTATCGGTTAATCCAAACAAAATCGCCGGACCCCAGGCCTCTCTGGCATGGTTAAACCAAACTTTCATGTGGTTATAAGGTCATCTGAGACCTCACAGTCTTTTTTATATGATAAATGGTAGTATTTTGCCGGGCGGCCGAAAAAAGTTTGGATTAACCAATCGTTTGGTTTAACAGAGCTTGGTTTAACTGGATTATACTGTACATACATAACAAACAAATATCAAAGTGTCCACATGCATTGTATATTACATGAGCAATATACACTCTTACTCAAAGTCAAAGTCAAAGCCAAAGCTCGGTTAAACCAATGATCGGTTAATCCAAACAAATTTCTAGGGTCCCTTCAAGTTTGGTATATATATGTTTATGTATATGTATGTGTATATAGCGGCATCTAATATCAGGACGGCCTTTTGCTTTTAATTTTGAACATTATAATTTATATGTAGACAAATCACTGTTAAAATAAAAGGTTCACTGAGGTTGTGGAAGTGTTAGGAAGGTAGATTTCGTGAGGCAAATGGTGGTAATTGGACGGAGAGAGAGAGAGAGGAGGGAGGGAGGTAGGAGCGGGGAGGAAAAAGAGAGGGAGGTGAGAGAAAGAGCGAGCTAGAGAGAGTGCTGGTAAACACTATGCAATACCTTAACCGGCAAGACAGCAGCCGACGTATACTGACGTTCTTGTACCGACGGTCTGTGCTCACATGTGTCCGTCTCGGGTCAACAGTTTTTAACATTTAAATAGACTTTAATACGCAGACAGTTGGCCTCCGACAATCCTTCCTACTGCTAGCATAGCGGAGACTGACAGACACACAGACAGACTGACTGACAGACAGACACACAGACTGACTGACAGACAGACACACACACTAACTGACTGACAGACACACAGACAGACTGACTGACTGACAGGCACACAGACAGACTGACTGACAGACAGACACACAGACTGACTCACACAGACTGACTGACTGACAGACACACAA
Organism: Branchipolynoe longqiensis; assembly: GCA_030323885.1. Classification (NCBI taxonomy): domain Eukaryota; kingdom Metazoa; phylum Annelida; class Polychaeta; order Phyllodocida; family Polynoidae; genus Branchipolynoe; species Branchipolynoe longqiensis. Next base: position 37,814,098 of record CM059188.1, read on the forward strand.
ACAGACACACAAACAGACACACAGACACAAACATACACAAACAGACACACAGACATACAGACACAGACTGACTGACTGACTGATAGACACACAGACACACACACAAAGAGACATACAGACAGACACACACAGACACAGACAGACAGACAGACACACATACACTGACATACAGACACATAGACAGACATACAGACAGACACAGACACATAGGCAGACACACGGACAGACAGACAGACAGACCGACACACAGACAGGCACACTAACAGACACACAGACATACACACAAACAGACAAACACACAGACAGACACATAGACAGGCACACAGGCAGACACACACACAGACTGACTGACTGATAGACACACATACACACACAAATAGACACAGACAGACAGACAGACAGACAGACACACATACAGACACATAGACATACATACATACAGACACACACAGACATATAGGCACCTTGACTGACACACGGACAGACAGACCGACACACAGACAGGCACACAGGCAGACACACACACAGACAGACACATAGACATGCACACATACAGACACACACAGACAGACACACAGCCAGACTGACAGACACAGACATACAGCCTGACTGACTGATCAACCAGAGTGCGGAGTTCCATCAATCACCGACAGTCAGTTGGCGTGTTTGGTTGAAACCTTGCATTAGGAGGTTCACAGCCGAGGTGGCAGGGAGCCCAGTGTTAGCTCGACGGATATACACACACGGTGTCAGCACACCCGCGCCCCCTGTCGTCCTATTACCACCTCATCGGGTGTACTAACTAGCTGCTGCTGTAAAACTGCAGAACCAGCTGCTTAGGTGCTGTCACATTACGACGCTTCTCGCCGGCGCGCCGCCAATGCGCAAAAAAGTTGAGAAACGGCAAATTTTTCGCCGTGGTCGGAAAAAGTTCAACGTCAGCGCAACGTGTTGGTAGCGTGCGGCCGACATTGTGGTAACGTATATCGGCGTGTGAGAAAAAAAAAAAAAAGTTTGGTGCGCCGTCCTGATATGACCTTAGATGTAGCTAGGACGTAAAACAACAAAGCAACATTTTGGCGCAACATGTGGGCACGACCCTAATGCGCGCGTGACGTGTGCTTGGCGTTCGCATTACGTTATTCCAGCGATGTCGACGTGCTTCTGACATCGCCATAATATTGGCACCCGTGCATTGTCACGCATTGTCGCACCTCGAAAGTTTTGTGCAAGCACACAACTTCGCCGATACCCTGATGCGGGTCACCGACCGTCGCCGTCCATCAACGATTACCAACGCGCGCCTAACACGCACATAACGCTTCCAGACGTCCCCCGACGTAGTGCCAAAAAGTGACACACGTCGATGTTGGCGTCGTAATGTGACAGGGGTATAAGACGCCACCAAAAGCCCTTTTACTTAGTGTATATACCGGACACCATGGCCTAATCGGTAGAGCGCGTGCATCGCGTGTCGAAGGTTAGGAGTTCGGTTCCCCGTTGAGTCAAACCAATGACTTTGAAATTGATACTTGTCGCTTCCTAGCCTGGTGATCAGCATTAATAGGATAGGGCAAGGACTGGTTAGCTCAGTGTCAGGATAGTGTGACGGAGTGGGTTATTGGTTCGTGATTTTCCAGTGGGGCAGTGGGGGTTAAGTCACCATGAGTGCGCACTGCCACAAGTCGGTACTTGTCCTAATATGACCTTAGATGTTGCCAGGACGTAAAACTCCAGCAAACAAACAACAAATCTTAGTGTATACATGGTTATGCATTGCTTGACCACCAGGTCATCAGGGGCTAAGTTTCCATATATGCCGGTATGAAGCTGCATCCCAGCTGAGATTACAATTGTATTTAATTATTAGTTTACGATGCTTTATAGAGTTTTATTCCATCGCGTTTTATTCCAATAGCATTTTATTCCGTCTGTGTACCACCTGAAAATCCGTATCTCGGCCCCCTAGTCATTCTTTACAATTTTTCTTTTGTTTGATAAGGAATTTATTTTCCATTCCCGTAATGGATAAATGTGTTAACAATTGTTTTCAATGCTGGGCAGCTCTAGTTTAATTTGATTCAAATATTAAATTTTGCTTTAAGTAATAATGTGAATGTGAATTATGTCACAATCGGACAGGGTGGCCGGATCTGTGAGACGATTAGTTGGCTTCGTGTGTGGGAAGTCAAGGGGGGGGCGGGGTCAAGTCCTGACCAAGTTAAACTAATGACTTGTAACTACCTAGCCTGACACTCAGCATTAAATAGATAAAGCAAGAACTAGGTTTGCTCAATATCAGGATAATGTGACTTTCGATCGGATGCCAACACCCTATCCTCCCAGTGGGGCAGTCCCATCAAAGTTGCCATGGGTGTGTGTGCATTGTCACAGGTCGGCACCTGTTCTGATATGACCTTAGATGGTGCTAGGACGTAAAGCCCCAAGTCAGCACCTTTTCTGATGTGACCTTTGATGGTGCTAGGACGTAAAGCCCCAGATCAGCACCTGTTCTGATGTGACCTTTGATGGTGCTAGGACGTAAAGCCCCAGATCAGCACCTGTTCTGATGTGACCTTTGATGGTGCTAGGACGTAAAGCCCCAGATCAGCACCTGTTCTGATGTGACCTTAGATGGTGCTAAAGCCCCAAAGAACAACAAAACAGAGTTATTTTATGCCTCATGGTTGCAAACTGGAAGCTAACGCAAAAGCTGTTGGGTTTTTAGTTGTGATTTCTGTTTGGCGTGTGGGCCTGTGGGAGGGGTGTGTGGTGTGTGTGCGTTTGTGTTGGGGGGGTGATAGGACGGGCCTGTAGACTTATGGGGCATAATGCCCGGTACACACCTAGCGTATACGATCGTTTTCCCGCACCCACCTAGCGTATACGATCTAAAACTGCCCAAAAATCGTGAGGTGTGCACTCCCCTAGCACACCTACCGATTGCGATTCACGACTAAAAACTAATTTTTAGGGCTAAAACGGTAGGTGTGCGCTAGCACTACGATTGCGATTCCCGATTCGAAAAATGAATCGGCCCGACTTCAGTTTTAAGCTGATCGGGAGTTTTAGTGCGCGAATCCTATACGCTATGTGTGTACCTAGCATTAGGACATAATAGTGGGTGGGCTAAGGGAGGTGTTTGTGTGACTGGGAGGAGGGAGGTAACTGGGGTGGGGCGGCAGGGGGCTCTAAGGGCAATCAGTGAAGCATGCAATGATAATGGTGCTTGTTGTTTTTTTTGTTTTTGTTCAAATCCTGTTGATGGGTTGTTTGGTAGGTTGTTGGAGCTTTATGTCCTGGCAACATCTAAGGTCATATCAGGATGGGTACCGACTTGTGACAGTGTGCACTCATGGTGACTTTATAGTGCTGCCCCACTGGCAAATCAGGCCACCAGCACCATGACCTGATATCCCACTCAGTCACATTATCCTGATACCAGTCCTTGCCCTATCCTATTAATACCGGGCGCCAGGCTAGGAACCGACAAGTATCAATTTTGTAAGTCATTGGTTGGGTTCGACCAGGAATTGAACTCCCGATCTCTCGCACGGGAAGCCTGCGCTCTACCGATTCGGTGACTGCGTCCGGTAAGGGGCAATCAGTGAAGCATGCAATTATAACGGTGCTAGTAGTAGTTTTTGTTGTTGTTCAGATCCTGTTGAGGGGAGTTTGGGAAAGAGTTAGCTGATAGCAATCATAGAGTCGACAGGCCAACAACAACAAAACAAACTGACAGAAATCAAGATTAGTTAAGTTGTTGACTTGACAACAGCCCGAAGCTGTTGTCTCTCTGGTGGTACAGATGTATATGCTAACGATGGTGGCTGATAGCAATAATAATATTTAGAATAATAATTGTGATGTAAATTTAATAGCTACCTAGCCAGGCGGAGATACAGATTGTCTGTGATATGGTAATGATGGTGATAACAATTATTATAATTAGAATAATAAATATGATGTAAATGTAATATCGACCACTCCCCTATATCGTTCGCTTTATTTGGGTCCCAACAATCCCATTGTAACCATATTCTAACTCCCTAAACCGACCACCTCCCTAAATGGACCACTTGATGTCGGTCCCAATGTCGGTCGATTAAGAGAGGTTTTACTGTATATTTATGTGGTGTATAACGTATTATGCGAGTATAAAAATCCGGAGGGAATTGTTTCCTTATTATATTGTATTATTATATTACTTGATAGCATTGTTATTCTCCGTAAGACTCCTCACTTGACTGGTGGCGCCTCCTCCGCTCACCCCCACACTCCACCTGGTGCCGACACTGTCAGTCGCACCGGTATATATATATACACACACATATGTGTGTAATATATCAGTATATATAACGTACACACACATGTATACAGGGCTGCCAACATTGTTGATTGTGTTAGAATCTTATTATTATATACCTGAAATAAAATTTATTTGGAAAGTATAATCTTGAAACTTTCATGATGTACATAATAATGTACTTGAATTTTCTTTTACTAGCTTTAACATTGATGTGTTTTTTTAACAGTTTGGGAACACAATATGTAATTATACATCACATTCCTATGAAATTTGAGTAGTATTAAACACAAAAAACTATTGAAATGTATATATGGGCCATAGTCTGTGATTCACGCGAAAGTCATTACTCTTTCTCATTTTCAAATGTTGGCAGCTACGCATTAATAATTAATTATTAATACCGACCCACCCACGGGGAGGCTTAAGACTAACGCATGTAGATATATATACATATATACATGAACAATATATACATAAACTATACCCACACAGGATTTCGTCAAAATCCAGCAACCGGAAACGGAAATAGGCCTCTATGGGCGCTGCCATTTGTAAAATTGTATCTCTGATTAACAGAATAATCCAAATCCAGCAAACGGAAACGGAAATCGCTCGTCGAACTTCGTTCAGCAGCCAGCAGGGTGGACGACAGCTATTGGTTAATAATATATCAAAACAAATGCCCGCTGCCATAGAATTTGCCGATACATGCAGTTCAAAACTTAGAGTTTATTCAAAATTAAAAGAAATAAATAAGAATTTGGAATAAACATGGATGCACAAATGAAATATTAATAGTTTACTCCGCGGAAACGACGGCCGTATTCGGGTCACCCGAGTTGATAGAATTTCAAATCGAACACCGCGAGTTCGGTCCGCAGCAATCTGGGTGGACGACAGCTATTGGTTAATAATATATCAAAACAAATGCCCGCTGTCATAGAATTTGCCGATATGCGCAGTTCAAAACTTTGATTTTATTCAAAATTAAAAGAAATAAAGAACAATTTGACATAAACATGGATGCACAAATGAAATATTAATGGTTTATTCCGCGGAAAAAACGACCGTGACTCGGATCACCCGAGTTGCTAGAATCTCAAATCGAACACCGCGAGTGGAGTAAAGATCAGAAAATACTTTGCTGTAGTTATATTGGGGGTCGGTCCTAAGCATTGCTTATTCATATTATGTCCCCTAATATGAGCCTACACTGTTATCTGGTAACAGTGGGCGCTGTGTGTAGGTAATGGGCCGGTGTGATGGGCTCTATACGGTACAAGGTGATAGCTCCTACCATGTGGGCACCCATCACTCACACCCATACCCATACACACGCACGTACCCATATATCCACATACACACACACACCCACACCCATACACACGCACGTACCCATATATCCACACACACACTCACACCCACACACACACACCCATACACACGCACATACCCATATATCCACACACACACTCACACCCACACCCACACCCACACCGTGTTAGTACCCTCCAACCCGCATCTCAGTGAAATCACCGGACGCAGTGGCCGAGCGGTAGAGCGCAGGATTCCAGTGTGAAAGATCGGGAGTTCGATTCCCGCTCTAGTAAAAACCAATGACTTACAAAATTGATACTTGTTTGCTACCTAGCTTGGTGCTCGGTATTACTAGAAGAGGACAATAACTGGTTCGGTCAGGATCAGGATAATATGACTGTGTGGGATATCGAGTCACGGTGCTCGTGGCCTGTTCTCCCAGTGGAGCAGCACTATGAAAGTCAACATGAGTGCGCACTGTCACAAGTTGGTAGCCGTCCTGATTTGACCTTAGATGTTGCCAGGATGTAAAACTCAAACAAACAAACAAACTCAGTGAAATCATTGCCCTTTACTAGCTTTAGCTCACAAAAAGAAAATCACAATGGTTAACAGAAGACGCTTGTTGACATTGCAGTGGTGGGCTTCGTTATCTAATACTATTAGTAATAGTAATACCAGTAACAGGCGATGACTTTTGTGTGAAGAATATGTTGAGAATATGGTTAGAATTAACAGACTTGTTGGTATTAGGGGACCTAGTTGTCAGGGTTCGACTGTAACTCATAGCTCCCCCCCCCCAACCCCCCTGCATGGCTTCTTCCTATCCTCTTCCTCCCCTCATACTCCTCCTCCTTTGGTCCTCCTCTCTGCTGCCCTCCTTTCCTCCCTCCCCCTCCTCCCCCATATCCTCCTCCTCCGCCGCCGCTCCCCCTTCTCTGCTACATTTCCCGTCGATCTTCCTTCCTCTTCTCCTTCTTCCTCTGCCTCTTCATCGTTCTCCCACACCTTCCTTAACCCGCCTCCTCCTCTTTGTCTAATCCACTCCACCCTCCCTCCTCTCCCCCCCCCCCCACCTCCCCGGACCTCCCATCGCTCCCTCCTCCCCTTCCCTCACCTCCACACACCCTTCTTCCCCTTTCTCCTCCCCTCTCCTTCCCTCTCTCCTCCCCTCTCTTCCCTTCCTTCCCTCTCTCCTCCCCTCTCTTCTCCCCTCCTGCCTCTCTCCTCCCTCAAACCTCCACCCCCATCTCCATCCCCTTCCTCCCCTATTTCCTCCCTTCTCTCCTCCCTATCTCCTCTATCCTCCCCTTCTCCTCCCTCTCTCCTCCCTCTCTCCTCCTTCTCTCCTCCTCCTCCCCCTTACCTTCTCTTCTCTCCCTCACCCCCATCTCCACTGCCCCCTCCTTCCCTCGCCAACTCCTCCATACCTCATCACCGCTGTCTGTCCCTCTCTCTATTCCCTCTCCTCCCCGCCCCCTCCCCTCTCACCACACATCTCCTTCATCTCACTCTTTACTCACGGACAGTCAACACCGATAGGCGTTAAACCCACACCTGAGGGTCAGTGGGGTACTGGAGTACAGGTGGTTGGGGGCAGGTAAGTGATGGGGTTGGACAGTCCCTGTACACAGGAGTGCAGAAGGTAGGGGTCGGGTACGGATTGTTTACCATCCGGGGCACGGACTTTACCACCCACCCCATCTCGGCCTCACCCCGGTGTGCGTGTGTGTGTGTGTGTGTGTGTGTGTCTGTGTGTCTGCCTCTGTGTGTGTGTGGTGGGAGGTGTCATCGGGCCCTGAAGGCTCTGAACAAGTGACGCTGGACAATTTTAGCTCCCGTTTCTCCACACATACACACTCACATATATACACTCACACATACACACTGACATACTCACATATAAACACAATCACATAAACACACACACACTACACTCACAGATACACACACTCCTACATACACATTCACAAATGCACATACTCACACATACACACTCATGCATACACACTCTCACACATATACACTAACATACATACTCACACATACACACACTCACGCATACACACTCTCACACGTACACACTAACCCACATACACCTACACATACACACACATATGCACACACTCACACATATACACGTACACATATACACACACTCACAGATACACACATGCACATAATCATATCTGCACATACTCACATACGCACATACACATAGACACACTCACACACTCGCTCACACATATACACATGCACATACTCTGACACACATAGACACACACACACACTGTGAGTGGGACCTGCGGGCCGTGTGGTGAAACTGCGACGTCTCGAGGTGCGCATCTAACCACCACCACCACTCACCACCCACCACCCACCATCACCACCACCACCACCCACCACAAACACCACCCACCATCACCACCACCATCACCACACACACACCACCACCACCCACCACCACCACCACCACCACACACACCACCCACCACCACCACCACTGCCACCCCAGCGCATCTCTGTGTTGATCTTATATTAGAGTTTTTTGTTGGCGCCCTCACGCGCTGGTGGCGACATCCTGGATACCAGCAGCAGGTTACTACTAGGATTACAGGTGGACGAGCGGGTGGTGGTGTGTGTAAATTGAATGAGAAGTAAGCGATAAAAGTATGGAGGACATAGCCTTGCGCTACACCAACTAGGGAGGGAAATTACACACGCGGCTGTGTTTATATATACTGTGAAAAGTCAGCAGTAGGAGTACGGAGGACGTAGCCTGACATTACATTGACTAAGGAAAGGAAATCACACATGCGGCTGTGTTTATATATGCTGTGAAAAGTCAGCAGTAGGAGTACGGAGGACATAGCCTTACATTACATTGACTAAGGAAGGGAAATCACACATGCGGCTGTGTTTATATATTGTGTGAGAAGTAAGCAGTATAAGTACGGAGCACTGATCCTTACATTACATTGACTAGGAAGGGAAATCACACACGCAATTGTGTTTATATACCATGTGAGAAGTAAGGACAGCGCCTTACTTTACATTGACTCAGGAGGGAAATCACACACGTGGCTGTGTTTATATACTGTTTTGTGGGGTGTGTGTTTTTGTGGTGGGTTTTACATTGACTCAGGAGGGAAATCACACACGTGGCTGTGTTTATATACTGTGTGAGAAGTAAGCAGTAGGAATATGGAGGACAAAGTGTTACATTACATTGACTATGGAGGGAAATCACATGCTCGGCTCTGTTTATATACTGTGTGAAAAGTAAGCAGTAAAAGTACGGAGGACATAGACTTACATTACACAGACTACGAGGAACGCTGAAGTTTGCCACACTGGTTGTACACACTCCACACACCCACCAATACAACTGTCTTATGAGTTCAGTGAGAGGCGAAGCACCGTGGAGTAGTTTTGATTCAACACTTGGAGGAGGGATGTGTACAGCTCAGTTGGAGTCTTTACCACCCCCCACAAACCCCTACACACACACACACACGTGTACACACACACACCGCCATAACCTGTTTACACCAAAGTGTGTAAGCTAGTGACAACTCCAGTTGGGGTTTATCCCGCAGTTTGCTGTGTGCGCATCAATCAGTGGAAATCCGCTAAAGATAGATTGGTGCAGAGAGCCATTCACTGGCCTTTTGTGTACGCGCCAAGGCAATTTCAGCAACTCGCTGTATGCATCGTGGGTCAGCGTAGCGTGTGCAAAACTTGAGCGCACTTCCTCCAAGTTGTGATGTTATTCGCAGCGTTACAATATGTAGGCCGACACCTTACTTCTAGTTCAATCGAACGCGTCTTGTTGTCATGCACAAAGCAGTCTACCGGGCCAGAATTACTCTTTTGGGGATTTAAAACTGTAAAAGGACAAAGTTGGCGTAGCGTGTTTCAGAGTGTGCAATACCTGAGGAAGTGTCATTCTGAAACTGCGCAGCCGTCTGCGCCAGCGTCGTTTAAAGTTGCACAGTCCGGTGGTTTTGAGCTTCTGCAATTTTATTTAATTCAATATATTAGGTTAATTGCTATGAATTATTTCCTTCAGTGTGAAGTAACTGATTTATAAATGGCTAACTTCAAAGATAAGTTAAGTGAAGATATGCTAAGTTAATGTTGGTGTTCATGTACACATTCTGATCCCATAGGCCTCTCAGCAGTAACAGGTAACACATTCTATTAAACATCATATATATATATATATTATATATATAATACATACATATATATATATATATATATATATATATAATATCCTTCCATGCAGCACCAGACGGAATAGCCGAATAAGTTGAGCATTCGTCTCCCGTTTTGGTAGATCGTGGGATTCGAACCCGCATGTTCGAACCCTGGTCGAATCAAACCACTGACTTACAAAATTGATACTTGTCGCTTCCTATGTCAGGCTCAGGGTAATGTGACTGAGTGGGATATCAGATCATGGTGCTGGCAGCCTAGTTTCCCAGTGGGGCGGCACTATGAAGTCGCAATGAGTGTGCACTGTCACAAGTCGATACCCATCCTGATATGACCTTATATGTTGCCAGGACGTAAAACTCCAACAACCAATCTGTGCAGCAACAAATGCTTAGAGATCTAATAAGTGCACCAATATCTCAGTTGGATATGTAGGATGAAAGGTATTTTCAATTTGTTTGTTTCGAAAATGTGGTGCTTGTATCCGGACTATGCGGCTTTAAACACCTCCTGAAACACAACCCCCCCCCCCCCCCGCTCCCCTCCTCCTGCTCCCTCCTCGCGCTCCCCTCCTCCCGCCTTAGCGGTGACTGCTGACCTCGGTGCCCTTGTACTTTGTGGGATTCCAGAACCGCTAGAGGCTGCGTGTCATTACAATACGCACACAGCACCACGGGCACCGGCCCGTATAAGATATAGGTCGTGCACAGCGCAAGCACAAGTATAATTAAGCAGCACACACACACATGCACACACCATTAGCAATACAAACAGGGCGCTGTTAAGTTTACTTAATGAAGCACTGGACGCAGTGGCCGAATCGATAGAGCGCAGAATTCCCGTGCGGAAGGTCGTGAGTTTTAAAAAAAGTTTGTTTTATTTAACGACGCCTCTAGAGCACATTGATTTTTATCATCGGCTATTGGACGTCAAGCATATGGTCATTCTGACATATTTCTTTGGAGGAAACCCGCTGCCGCCACATAGGCTACTCTTTCCGATAAGCAACAAGGGTCTTTTATATGCACTTTCCCACAGACAGGACAGCACATACCACAACCTTTGATGAACCAGTTGTGGACCACTGGTTGGAACGGAAAATAGCCCAAACTGCAAAGGCGTCCACTGAGCAGGATTGATCGGATGATCCAAACCTTCACAGGTGTACGCTCTACTGCCTGCGCTACGTTCCGCTCCCCCGTCGTGAGCGCTACCGAGCCTGGCGCTCAGCATTACTAGGATAGGGCAAGGACTGATTTGATCAGTGTCAGGATAATGTAACATGATTGGGATATCGAGTCATGGTGCCGGTGGCCTGGTCTCCCATTGGAGGAAGCACTATAAAGTCACCATGAATGCGCGCTGTATCAAGTTGGTACCCATCCTAATATGACCGTAGATGTTGCTAGGATGTAAAACTCCAACAATCAAACTTAATGAAGTAGCCGAGTTGCTTAGCATCTGAGGCGGCTTCAGGTTTAGTGTGTCATATAGTGTATGGTGTTAATGTACATACATCTCATTGGAAGAATCAAGTCAGCTTAGCACCCCAGGGCCTCTCCTTCTATCGACCCCCCTCCCCGACGTGTCCCACCGTCCTTCCGCCCTACCTGCATAAGTACACTCCGCGACGCCTTTAGCGGTCCAAGAAGCAGGAATAAATTATATATATATACCATACCGTATTGCTGTGAAAATAGCATATTTTTTCTTAAAGATTTATACTGCCTATCATGGATAAGTCTGAATAGACTTGTTTTCACCATTATACAGTTTATCAATAGAAAGCCTGAGCCTACACTTTTACTGACCCAAGGGATTTTTAACCTCCCACACCTCATAGACATGGTATGAGAGCAACTGGCCTTTGATGACGCTGTGAGTTATACACAGTGGTACATCTTCATCGATTCATAACCAAAACTCTGCTTCAAGCTCACGCCACTGAAACTACTTTTTAACGGAGGCGTGAATCAGTAGAGCGACTGCTTCCGATTTGGCAAGTTGGGGGATTTGAACACTGCCCCGGTCAAACCAATGACATAATTTATACTTGTCGCTACCTAGCCTATCAATTGGCATTACCGGGATAAGCTAAGGCGCAGTGGAATGGGGGAAGACCAATTGTCTACGGTTGAAATTTAATATATGTGATGTGTAATTTATTATCCGAATATAAATAACATAGATCACCATTATTAATATCCTGTCAGAAGCGCGATACCAGCCGATTATTCACTGTGGCCCATATCCTGCAGCTGAACCCGTCAGTGGCGCCACCTGCGGATGCTTTTTGAACTTCTGACTACTGTATGATCGGCTCACTCGACACATTATGTATATTATATAAAGGCTGAGCTAAGAATCACCTCACCCACCTGTTTAGTTTACATTCTCCCCGCCAGGTGTTGCGGGGCGGATTCTTGGCCGGCTGGCAGACGATTGGACACGTCTGGAGGGGTGTGTGCGTGGGAGAGGGGGGGGGGTGATTGCCCACCAGACAGATAATGGCGTCTCAGCCTCGCTGACCCCCCACCCCCCACCCCACCTCCACCATACCCCCACCCGGGTCACCGCCGCATGGTCCACTATACCGGAAGTACAGAGTTTTAGCGTACACAGCTTCGGTCCAGTGTTTTACTTTTAGTACTTTACAGGCTTTACCGCAAGGACTGTGCAAGATATATATCATTGGCCGGCGGCGGCGGGGGATAGGGGTGCGGTGGGGGGTGGGGGTGCACATTGTCCTGGTTTTGAGAACCTGGCCAGAGGGAGGTAAGGTGCCTCAGTGGCAACACGCATGGTCTTATGGAGGGAACACACATGGTGTGTCCGTGTATATATATATTGTAGTAGTGTACATAGAGAGTAAGGTGGGGGAGGTGACAGAGAACACAGCGACACTTTCCGAAATGGATAGATTCTTAGCCCTCAGATGACCAGACGCGGTGGCTGAATTGGTGTCGCGCAGGCTTCCGGCGTGGAAGGTCAGGAGTTTGAATCCCAGCCAAGTCAAATCAACGACTTATGAAATTGATATTTGTTGCTACCTATCCTGGCGCCCGGCATTAATAGGATAGGACAAGAACTGGTTAGCTCAGTATCAGGATGACCTGATATCCCGAGTGGGATATCAGGTCATGCTGCTGGCGACCTGGTTTCCCAGTGGGGCAACACTCTAAAGTCACAATGAGTGCACACTGTCACAAGTCGGTAGCCATTTTGATATGACCTTATATGTTGCCAGGACATAAAACAACAAACAAGCAACAAATAACCCTCATATGAAGACTCTGCACACTGGACACCGCGCAGGGAGACTCCAATAGATGAGGATGACGTGGAGAACCAGCACTTCTTGAATTACAGCTCAGATGGTGTTCCCAGCTCTTTGTTGGTCATTGAGGCTAATCCATAAGAGTATGTACATGTAGTGCAAATGGAAGGACCCAGCTCTCACCCTGTGGACTATATATCTGTGTGTGTATGTGAACCAGTGCCCAACAGTTGACTACACACAGGTGAACTCAACCGTAACCGGAAGTCACAGATAGATTACTGAGTTAATCCTTCACGCTTGCTGACCACCAATCAACATGGTGTTTGTTAGAAGACGGCTGGAAAACTTTACTGTGGAATAATTGGAATCAAAGTAAAGCTTGTTTTATTTAACGATGCTTCGAGAGCACATTGATTTTCATCATCAGCTATTGGACATCAAATATATAGTCATTCTGACATATTTCTTAGGAGGAAACCTGCTACCACCACATAGGCTACTGTTTCCGATAAGCAGCAAGGGGTCTCTTACATGCACTTTCCCACCAACAGGACAGCACATACCACAGAATTAATGAACAAGTTGTGGACCACTGGTTGGAATGGAAAATAACCCAAACTGCAAATAGCTCCACTGAGCAGGATCGATCGGATGACTGACACCTTCACAGGTGGGCACTTTACCGCCTGAGCTACGTCCTGCTCCCTTAATTGGAATAGAGTTTTTATTTGAGAGTTCTTAGTGAGTGCTGATGGAACTAACCAGGCAGCACAGCACAACAGTGCTCTGGGCTGGTAATAATATTGGCATATACTTATAACATGCTATAAGTAAGTTATGCTACAGAGGCACGCAATCACTGACGTGGGTGACAATACTTTTATTACCATGTTTGTCTGGCTGGGAAATGCCCTGCCCATATTCATCTAGATAAATAAAAAAAAAAGGTGGTCATTTCGTGGTGAGAACGGCAGCTCTGGGCAGCTCCGAGTCTATATATCCCGAATCGGGAGAGCGCGTGAGTGGTCACGCCACTCGATCACACCACCCATGCGCAGAGCGCCATGGGGATACCTACTGGCTCTCCGCTCACCCTACATATGTATATTTCAATATACATATTATTATAACCTATATACCACACTGACTGTAACCAGTACACAGAACCAACCAGCGCTTCCTTCCCCCCAACTACCGGACACCCACGACTGACCGCCCCCGGGCATGTCGGGGTTGGTGACCGGCAGCCGGCCGGACCCTGCCGGGTGCCAGTGCCTGCGGTGCTTGGTGCAGGAGGAGGCCCGGGACGCACGGCGCGGTGCCCAGAGACGACATCGCCGGGTCAAGGCGAGGGGGGCCCGGCGGGACGACCCCGGCTACGACACGGAGGAGGAGGAGGAGGAGGAGGGGATGGACGCCCTGTTGCGCGTGGTGTCGGCCCCCGCCGCCAGGAGGATCAGCGTAAGGCGCCGGCAGCCCCCGCAGACACCGGCCGCTAGGGGGGTACGTAAGGGCAGGAGCAGAGCCAGGGGGGAGCTGGCGGGGAGTGGGACGAGGGGGTAAAGGGAAGGGGATCAGTCTAGGAGGTGTAGGATAGGAACCTGCAGACACCGACCGTTAGGGGGGTACGTGAAGGGAGGGCTAGGTGAGGGGTGAATGGTGAGGGAAGGGCGTGGGGGGCGGAGGATAGGTGGAGGGACGAGGGGAAAAGGGGGGGGGATCAGTCTAGTAGTTGTAGGATAGGAACCCCGCAGACACCGACCGTTAGGGGGGGGGGGGGTACGTGAAGGGAGGACTGGGTGAGGGGTGAGGGGGAAGGGCGTGGGGGAGGGAGGAGGGGGAAAGGGGGGGGGAGGAGGGGGGAAGGGGATGGATGACCCAGTATAGGAGTTATAGGATAGGAACCCCGCAGACACCGACCGTTAGGGGGGTACGTGCGGGGAGGGGGCAGTGGGGGGGGGAGGGGTATACAGTATTGGAGTTGTAGGATAGGAAAGTTCGTGCTGAGGTATGAGACTGTAGAAATATGTGCGTGAAAGAGTACACACCATCAGCATCACATTGTATATGTAGTTGATATGTGTGAAATGTAGTTCATATGTGTGATATATGACTATGTTGTATGTATGACATGTCATGGTATGTGCATGGCGTAATTTGTGCATAACCTGGCGTCACACATTGATGATGTTTAAAAAAAAAAATTCATCAATGTACATTACCACACACACGTCATGCACATATCTTAGCCATAACCTTTCTTTTCCATACAGTTTCAGTCTAATTCAGCGTCACTTATTTCACTCACCTGTACTAGTCTACTAACTAGAAGTTTTAAGGTAGGACTGGTGAAGGTATGGGAGGGGAAGGGCATGCAGTGGGTATGCGATGAGTAAGAGTGATGGTGGTGTTTGATAAGTCAGGGAAATAGAAGAGTGAGTGAATACAGTGTATTCGATCCTGTACCCCGACCCCGACCCCCGACCCCTGACCCCTGACCCCTGACCCCCGACCCCCGACCCTCCTTCACTTTACCCCACTTCGTCAATACCGCAGTTAAAAAACAAAGACAATATCTTCTAGGTTTCTGGATGGGAACCAGACCCTTCTTGCCTGAGTTGGCCGTGTCCCAGTCGACCCGCCCGCCCCCGCCACAACCCCACCACCGCCCTAACCTCCCCGTAACCTCTCCGTCCCCTCCCCTTAACCTCTCTGCCACCGCCCCACAACCTCCGCACAACTTCCCCGCTACCATGCCATAACCCCTCCGCCACCTCCCCAGAATCTCTCTGCATCCTCCCCAGATCCTCCCTGCCTCACCCCGCCCTGCAACCTTCTTGCAACCTTCTCCGGCACCGCCTTTAACCTCCCCTTAACCTCCCCCACAACCCCCACTATCTCCCCAAAACCTCCCCACCACCGCCCCGCTATCTCCCCGCAAACCTCCCCCAAAACCTCCCCGCAACCTCCCTGCAATCTCCCCGCATCCTCCCCGTAACCTCCCCGTAACCTCCCCGCAACCTCCCCGCCACCTCCGCGCAACCTCCTGTCACCGCCCCTATCCTCCCCGCCCCGCCCCGCCCCGCCCCCGCCCCGCCCGCCCCGCCCCGCCCGCCCCGCCCGCCCCGCCCCGCCCGCCCCGCCCAACCCCGCCCCGCTCCATCTCCATCTCGCCACCACTCCGCCCCGCCATCCCCGTAACGAAGACCCCTGGCTCTGCTACCCGGTGATGACGTCATCGGAAGGGCGGGGCGGAGAGTGATACTGAAAGGGCGGGCCGGCCTGGCATTGGGCCACGTAGAATTCGGGACAGGTGGTAGGGCTGCCCTTAGACCTCGAGGTAGTGAAAGTGGAGGTCGTTATCCCACCAGTGTCATCTTAAAGGGCATCAGTAGGACAGCAGGACCAACCTCCTGTGTAAATGATGATAATGATGATGATGATGGTCATGATAACGATGATCATGGTCATGATATGAGATCATACATTTTTTTTCAACATTTTCAATGCCTGCAATGAAAGGGATAAGGGAGGGAGGTGTTTTTTGTTCTGAAAAGTTTATGCATTCATCAAATGGCTTTAGCTCGGTCGAGTCAACCCAGTGTCAGGGCGTGATGGGCCAACCGGTGTTTCGTCGTGACACTACGGTAAATAAAAAGGATCAAGCGCAAATGTGTATATGCATTCGTCAACTTCAATTTGCTGCTGTCATTCGGGAAAAGATCTGGGTTAGATTTTCCATCGGTAGGTATTCGCTATTCGCTGCAAAACGTCCCCCCCCCCCCCACCCGATTGTTGCGCGAGAGAATGTATGGATAATTAACGCTTAAGCTAAGATTCCTTACACGCGGTATGCGGTATGCGGCATGCGGTATGCGAACGGGTTGGGTCCTTTCACCCACACCCACACTCATAGTGTCAGGTTTCTCTAACACTGCTGTCTATGGGCATTCGCATTCGCATGCCACACCGATCGCTACATGGACCGATTCAGTATTCGCATGCCGCAATCCACATGCTGCATGCCTCATACCGCGTGTAAGGAATCAGCCCCATTGACTTAGATGCGTTTCGATTTTTGTTCGCATTCGCATACCGCATACCGCGTGTAAGGAATCTTAGCTTAAGGTTCACCTGCAGCAGAGCATCACAGTGCACACAGGGTACCAGACGCAATGGCCGAATCGGTAGAGCGCAGGCCTTCCGTGTGGAAGGTCGGGAGTTCAATTCCCGGTCGAGTCAAACCAATGACATACCAAATTTATACTTGTCGCTTCTTAGCCAGGCACTCGCCATTATTAATATTAGGATAGGACAAGGACTGGTTGGCTTGGTGTCATGATAATGCGACTGGGTGGGATATCAGGTCATGATGCTGGTAGCCTGGTTTCCCAGTGGAACAGCACTATAAAGTCGGCATGAGTACACGCTGTCACAAGTCAGAACCCTTCCTGATATGACCATAATGTTGCCAGGACGTAAAGCTCCAACAACCAACCAACGAACTGCAGACATGATACCGCCTGCCTCCCACACTCTGCCTCCCACACCTCTGGGGCGGCAGGGGCGGGGGGGCAGTGGGGGGAGAGGGATCGGATAATTAATTATTCACCGTGAAATAAACAGGCATATTGATGTTTGAATTTGCTGGTTTTTTCAACCCCCCTCACAGACGATCGATGAGAGTAACCAGAAGGAGTGGTACAAGCAGATGTACAAGACTCTGCACACGGATCACAAGCCGACACAAGCCAAAGGTGAGTACTCAGCCCCTCACACTCCAACCCTCCACACTTCACACTCACCACCACCACCATCAGACACACTGATGCATAGCTTTTTCCTCCCATCCATCCCCCTGCCTTCCCTAGGTTCTGATGACCCAAAGCCCCGTTCACACACTGGCCTTAAGTCGCCTCAAATAGTTGCCTCATCTAATCCACCTCGCCAAGCGGTCTACATGAGACAAACTACTTGAGTCAAATCAGCCCTAATTTGCCTCAACGGCGCGTTCACATGGACGTTTTGAGGTGACTTAGATGAAGCAAACTAGTTGAGGCAACTTAACGTGTCTGTGTGAACGGGGCTATAATGCATGGTTATGGCTTCAACCAAGGATCTGTGGATCACCTCGCCAGCCTGAATTGCCTGGTATGTGCTGTCCTGTCTGGGAAAGTGCATATAAAAGACCCCCTCGCTGCTTATCGGAAAGAGTAGCCTATGTGGTGGCAGTGGGTTTCCTACAAAGAAATATGTCAGAATGACCATATGTTTGACGTCCAATAGCTGATGATAAAAATCAATGCGCTCTAGAGGCGTCGTTAAATATAACAAGCTATTCTGTAAATAAGTAATGTCAATGATAACATACATGCATCCTTGTTTTAGTATACATGTATGAAGTGTACTCCTCTATCTGTTTACAATTTAACTTCGCAATTAAAAGACTATTAACACAAATACGACTAATATTACTTCCACTATATCAATGCATGTATTGACCTTGGCTTGACCTACTAACCTCCCATTTTCTCGACAGAGAATTTCCCAGCGATAAATTCGCACAAGTGTACAAACTGCCCTGTTCTCGTTACAATCTGTGTCAGTGTTAACGAAACTTGCTCATTTTGAATCAACTCTTGTTATTTTATTGTTAATGTTCTTTGTCAGTTTTCTTTTCAATTGGTCTGTTCTCAAAGCTTTTGTTGCTGTTTACGTTGTTTTTTTGGTTTAAAAAAAAAAAGTCACTCTTTGTTGGTTTTATAGCACTGTAAAGTCCTACCTACCGCAAAACAATACATCCCAGAAAACTTATGTCGCATGTCAAATTAAGGAAGTATAGCTAATAAGATATGTGTAATTTATCAATTTCTTAGCCCGCACATCTAGCGTATTCAATTTGAACGAACGGGATGGCCGAATCGGTAAGAGCGCTGGCTGGTGGCTGGCTTCCCATGTAGAGAAGGTCGTGGGTTAGAATCCCGGCCGAGTCAAAGCAATGACTTACCAAATTGATACTTGTCACTATCTAACCTGGCACTCATCATTAATAGGATAGGACAACGCTGGTTAGTTCAGTATCAGGACAATATCACTGAGTGGGATATCGGGTCGTGGTGCCAGCTGCCTAATCTTCCTGTGGAGCAGCACTATGAATTTGCCATGAGTGCGCACTGTCACAAGTTGGTATATGTTCTGATGTAACCTTAGATGTTGTCAAAACTTAAAACCCCAACAAACAGAAACAAACAAAGCAAAACATTCGATTCACGATGCGATTAATTAATCTTTTCAAGTCAGGAGTCAATATTAGCTAGTATAGTGGAGCCATTTACTTTTTTTTAGTGTTTTTGTTGTTAAATATATTTATTCTGTTGACATAGATGAGAATCTTCTGGATTTATCAGGAATTCCGGATTTATTTATCTGCCTGAGGTTTCCTGATATAGTCCAAATTTGCGACCATTCCAGGTTTTTCACAAAACCATCCGTCACGTTTAGAACTTATGTCCCAAAGAAATCATAAAATATTTTCCTGATTCTTTTTTGTCAGGTCATTCTCATCTGTGTGCTGAATAATTTTTTTTTTTCAGCGCCAAAGTCTTCCAGCCATTTTTCAATTCAGGATTATCTACACAAAATCTTAAGGCCCTGTCACACATCACCGGATTGGGGGAAACGGAAAGAAACTGAACAAAATCTGTTGATATCCGGCAAAGTCCGGTTTGTGTCTGTTGCATATCCATTGATATCCGTTTATATCCCGCCCGATCCATTACAAGTTTTGAACAGGCACAAAACTTGGAATGGATGCCGCCGGATTGACGCCTACGGTTCTTGTCCAGTTTGAGTTTGTTTCGTTCGTTCATGTCCGTTTCATGTCTGTTTCATGTCCGTTCGTCCAGCGGCCTTGGACCCGATATTGCAACACTTTGACACATTTTAATACATTTTGATACTTATCACGCCCGAATGGCACCGGACTAGACAATTCTGTCCGTTGCTCAATCCGGCATAGTGTGACCGGCACTTTAGGAATATATTGTTGAGAAATATGTGTTTTGGGTTATAGTTGGTTTGCGGTATGTAAGTTGCTTTGTGGTTTAATAAGACTTAACCTTACCAGACTGCGATACTGGGTTCTTCCATTGGCTCTTACCAAGCAATTAATAACATGTACTTAAGCAGGTTTATTAGTTTTACTCTACAGTAAGAACATTGGGTGCTACATTAGCGTGCGGTCTACTGGGACTTTGACCCTACCCCTACAAAGTTAGTTAAAGTTGCATAGTCCGATGGTTTTGAATTTCTGTATTTTTTCTGAGATAAATATATTAGATCGATCACTAGTATCTACTTTACATTACTTCAAAGTTACTTTTATTTTAAATGGTAAAATTTTGAGATATTTTGAGTGCAAACATGGAAAATTAGTTTTGGCATGCTTGCCAAAACTCTGACACCATAGACTTCTGCAGTAACAGGTTCTGTTAAATTGACTCAGTAATGCCTTTTACGCAGAAACAAATGCTTAATAAGTGCATCAGTATCTAAGTTAGAGATGTAAAATCAAACCTATATAATTGGTTTGCTTTTGAAATTTTTATATTTCATCGGACTATGCAGCTTTAAATAGGGATCGTTAGAAGACCCCATCTGACCTGACTTGACCTGTATATTTAAAGTTGCATAGTCCGATAGTTTTGAGTTTTGGTCATTTTTCTGAGATAAAGATATTAAATTGATTGCTATAATCTACCTTACTTTAGTTTGAAGTAACTTTCATTTTAAATGGCTACCTTTTGAGATATTTGAAGTCCAAACAGGCAAAGTCAAATTTGTCAAGCATGCCAAAACTGACACCATAGGCTTCTGCAGTAACAGATTCTATTAAATTGACTCAATATTCCCTCCTATTTGGCAACATATACTTAAATGCATTAGTATCTAAGTTAGATATGTAGAATCAAATCTAGATAATTGTCTTGCCTTTGAAAATCTGATGCTTTATCGGACTATGCCAATTTAACTGTTTAGGGTTACGGTTAGGCTTAGAAATAAAGTCCCTGTAGACCGCATGCTAAAGTAGCACTGAACATTGTAAACAACATGGAAAAACCCCATATAATTAACAGTGTGGTAGTGGTTGTAGAAAGTTCCGGCTTTACTGAACTCGCTGACCTCCATTATTCGCCAAGATATTCATGAGCAGTTATCCATATTCATGAAACTGTTCCAAAGAACATAAATTAGGCGTTGTCTGGAGGGAGGGGGAGGCCTACAGTAGTACCTGTCTTTGGCAACCCCTGTGACCAGTGGACCCCTGCAATGTCCGAGCAATTTGTCAATGTACAAACGGTCTTTGTTTGATGTGATTGACATCGATAAAAGATTCACCCCGTAATGTTCTGTACAGTAAGGGTGAAGAACAACCCATTAGAAAAAAAAGTGGTGAAAGGCTGGGTAAATGAAATGAGCAGATAAATCCTTAATTTAATATTAAGAAGCAAAATATATTCTTCACATACCTATTCATATACACCCGGTACTTTTGAATTGTTAAATAAATTATATTATGTAGTTTGATAAGCTTGAAAAGTCAAATTGAAAGCATCTTTGGGTCCCCACCTTGCTTGTTTACATTCTCTGCCATTTCACTAACTCTAAGCCAATATAAGTAGCCACTGGATACTGGAACGAGGAACTCCACTTCCTGTTCCTACTAAAAGCATTTTTTGCTCGTTTTTAGACTAGGTTCTTATTCATCCCTACTCTGGGTAGGAGTGAATCTTTTATCTATGATTGACCCTGTGATGTCAGGACACCTGCACTATCAGGACAGCATTGGTCTGCATACAGAGGCTCTCCATTGAAGACAGGTAGTACTGTACATGACTACCGCGTGTTATACAGACTTCAGGCCATTTGGTGACATTTCTATCGGTAACGACTGTAATGTCTGTATTTTAACGCTGCTGAGAATTATTTTGGTGAAAATGGTTGGCGGTGAGTTAGTAAGCCATCCCGAGAAACAGGTGAATGAAGGCATGTCCCCTGTCTTGTCGTTGTACAGATAACAACACGTACACGCCCACCTACGTATTCCCAGAGGATGACGACCGACAATCAGAACAAGAAGGTAATCTCCCCCCCCCACACACACACTCACCCCCCAGCAGCTCCCCACCCCCTAACCCCCTGCTCCCAGCCCTTCAGCCCCTCAGCTCCACACCCACCCCTTGCAACCCCAACCCCCACCGACAATCAGAACAAGAAGGTAATCTCCCCGACCCACCTCCCAACAGCTGCCCGCCCCTCCCCCTGCTCCCAGCCTTTCAACCCCTCAGCTCCACACCCCCTACAGCCCCCACCGACAATCAGAACAAAAAGGTAATCTCTCTCACCCCCCCCCCCCCCCAAGCCTCAACAACTCCTCCCCGTCCTCTCCCCCTTCCTCACAGCCATTCAACTTGTTAGCCCCATACATCCCCATAAAGCCCCCAAGCCCCTACATCACACTCGAGCCCCCTCCAGCTCCCCTCCAGCTCCCCTCCAGCTCCCCTCCAGCCCACAAACCAGGCCCTTCCAGGCCCTTCCAGTCCTATTTTCTCCCTGGCCATTCACTCCCTCAGATTTAGGATGTCCACCTGTGAAGGTGTGTGTCATCCGATCGATCTTGCTCAGTGGACACATTTGCAGTTTGGGCTATTTTCAGTTCCAACCACTGGTCCACAACTGGTTCATCAAAGGCTGTGGTATGTGCTGTCCTGTCTGTGGGAAAATACATATAAAAGACCCCTTGCTGCTTATTGGAAAAAGTAGGCTATGTGGCAGCAGCGGATTTCCTCCAAAGAAATATATCAGAATGACCATATGTTTGACGTACAATAGCCAATGATAAAAATCAATCTGCTCTAGAGGCGTCATTAAATAAAACAAACTTTTTTTCTTCTCACAGATTCGCTCACTGACAAGTGTTCTTTGGCCCTGTCCTTCCTCCTCCCCACCATTAGCAATCCACCACCTCCTCTAGCACCCCACCCCCAACCGGTCACTCACAAAACTCCTCAATGTTAGTGTCCTTCCGCAAAACAAAAACACCAAAAAATACATCAGAATTGGAATATACAATGTAGGACTTCATGAAAAGTGTCTTGAGTCACCTTACCCCTTACATCTATTAATTAGCTAAATAAGCCTTCTGCTTAATCCATAGTTAGTCTATGGAGGTTTATTTGAGTTTGCCGGTCAGTAAGATCAACCCCGAGTGTCAACAGCCAAGACTTAATAGGGTCAGCTGATTATTAACAACTGGGTTTAACACAGTTGGTTCTGTTGCGTGTGGTTAATTTATATTTGTGTGTGGTCGCCATGAGTGCGCGCTTTCACAAGTCGATACCTCTCCTGATATGACCTGAGATGTTGCTAGGATGTAAAATCCCAAACAAGCAAATACATATTTCAGTGCGTGGTATTTCTCGTTATGAGAATTGATCTGTTAAGGGTGGCAGCAACAGAAGGTCAAATAATATGTGGCACTGTAAATAATAATAATAATAATTATTGTTATAATACCAGGACGTACAACTTCAAACAATCAAATATTTCAGTGTGTGGTATTTCTCGTTATGAGCATTCATCTCTTGGTAAATGTAACAGCAACAGAAGGTCAAATAATATGTGGCACTGTAAATAATAACAATAATAATTATTGTTATAATACCAGGACGTAAAAATTCAAACAAGCAAATATTTCAATGTGTGGTATTTCTCGTTATGAGCATTCATCTCTTGGTAAATGTAACAGCAACAGAAAGTCAAATAATATGTGGCACTGTAAATAATAATAATAATAATAATAATAATACCAGGACGTAAAACTTCAAACAAGCAAATATTTCAGTGTGTGGTATTTCTCGTTATGAGCATTCATCTCTTGGTAAATGTAACAGCAACAGAAGGTCAAATAATATGTGGCACTGTAAATAATAACAATAATAATTATTGTTATAATACCAGGACGTAAAAATTCAAACAACCAAATATTTCAGTGTGTGGTATTTCTCGTTATGAGTAGTCATCTCTTGATAAATGTAACAGCAACAGAAAGTCAAATAATATGTGGCACTGTAAATAATAATAATAATAATAATAGGACGTACAACTTCAAACAACCAAATATTTCCAGGTGTGGTATTTCTCGTTATGAGTATTCATCTCGTGGTAAATGTAACAGCAACAGAAAGTCAAATAATATGTGGCACTGTAAATAATAATAATAATAATAATTATTGTTATAATACCAGGACGTAAAACTTCAAACAAGCAAATATTTCCGTGTGTGGTATTTCTCGTTATGAGTATTCATCTCTTGGTAAATGTAACAGCAACAGAAAGTCAACTAATATGTGGCACTGTAAATAATAATAATGATAGTAATAATGATAATAATAATAATAATAATACCATGATGTAAAACTTCAAACAAACAAATATTTCAGTGTGTGGTATTTCTCGTTATGAGCATTCATCTCTTGGTAAAGGTAACAGCAACAGAAGGTCAAACAATATGTGGCACTGTAAATAATAATAATAATAATAATAATAATTATTATTATTATTATACCAGGACGTAAAACTTCAAACAAGCAAATATTTCAGTGTGTGGTATTTCTCGTTATGAGTATTCATCTCTTGGTAAATGTACCAGTAACAGAAGGTCAAATAATATATGACACTGTTAATAATAAGAGCACTATTAATACTGGCTTAGTAAACACACCGTGCTAAGACAAGACAATGTAACTACAAGTCGCACTCTCACAAGCATAACCTACTAATTGAGCACAATCATAACCCGAACAATTATCCGCTTTTGTCAAATGACACACCTAGCTATAAGTGTCAGGAGAATAGGACACCTTTAGTTGTGCGCCCCTGACCTGTAGCAAGAACCTAAAAGTCAGCAGTTCTTGCACTCATGCTCCAGAATAAGCTTCACCTTTCGCTCATTGTTTCCTGTCCCCACTTCATCCATTCGTGTATCGCGCCTTGTTTTTCCGCCTTGCCTGCACCATGTCGTTTGAACACCCTGGATGCTTCGTTCTCTTTCAGAACCCAACCCCTACCACCCCGGCTATGAGTTCCCCAACAAGCGGAAAGGATCAGGTGAGTGAACGTGGTAAATAGAGAGTTGGAGAGATGTTGTATGGTAATCAGAGAGCTGGAGAGATGTTGTATTATAAACAGAGAGCTGGGGAGATGTATGATAAACAGAGAGCTGGGGAGATGTTGTATGATAAACAGCTGGGGAGATGTTGTATTATAAACACAGAGCTGGGGAGATGTTGTATGATAAACAGAGAGCTGGCGAGATGTATGATAAACAGAGAGTTAGATGTTGCATGGTAAACCGAGGGCTGGGGGGATGTTGTATGGTAAACAGAGACCTGGGGGAGATGTATGACAAACAGCATTAAATGTTGTATGGGAAACATAGCTGGGGGGATGTTGCATGGTAAAGAGAGAGCTGGGGTGATGTTGTATGGTAAACAGAGATTTAGATGCTGTATGGTAAACAGAGAGCTGGGAGATGTTGTATGGTAAACATAGAGCTGGGGGGATGTTGCATGGTAAGCAGAGAGCTGGGGAGATGTTGTATGGTGAACAGACAGCTGGGGGGATGTATGTTAAAGAGTGTGTTGGGGAGATATTGTATGGTAAACAGAGAGCAGGAGGGATGTTGCATAGTAAAGAGAGATCTGGGGAGATGTCTGGTAAACAGAGTTGGGGGATATTGCATGGTAAACAGAGAGCTGGGGAGATGTTGTATGGTGAACAAAGCTGGGGGGATGTCGGTTAACAGAGAGCTGGGGAGATGTCTGATAAACAGAGAGCTGGGTAGATGTCGGTAAGCAGAGAGCTGGGGAGGCGCAACGTAATTACTGCTGTATCCAGAAGGTGACCGGTGGGGGAATTACTTGTTAAAGTGATGGCTATGCAAATGCCAGACCTGGTAACTAGAGAATGTAGGCGACAACACATGGTAACCAGAGCGCTGAAACGCAACTGCATGGCAACCAATATGTTGTAACCAACAGCAGGGGAGAAGCTGCACAGATGTTTCACAGAAAGCTGCTGCTCCGCGAAGCAAGGCGTTATTGGGGTGTAAAATAACTCACATACATTTTGTTTGTTTGTTTGTTGGTAAAACAGCTTATTCATCAGAATATACATTTTTTCAGCGCCGAGGCACTGGTCTTCCGGCCGTTTGCCATTGTAAAATGGTTATTAGATTGTGAAGGAGCTTTAGTGTGTTAGTGGGTTAGCCATGATGAGTTCAGTGCTATGGGCTAATAATATAAGATGGCGGATCGCTGCAAAAACTGTCCTGCTATTACAGTATAGCTGAGGTAAGTAATTGAGTGAAGGGGGGGGGGGGGAGGGATGCCAAATGCACAAAGACATTATTATGGGGCATATATGTTACAAAAACATTATGTGGCATACATGTTACAAAAACATTATGTGGCATAAATGTTACAAAAACATTATGGGGCGTATATGTTACAAAAACATTATGGGGCATGTGTTACAAAAACATTATGGGGCATATATGTTACAAAAACATTATGGGGCATATGTGTTACAAAAACATTTTTGGGTGGACAGGACTCGGTGGCAGAATTGGTACAGCACAGGTTTCCCTTACGGAAAGTAGGGACTTCGATTCCCGGTCAGGTCAAACCAATGACTTATCAAATTGATACTTGTCGCTACCTAGCCTGGCGCTTGGCATTACTACTAATACTAGGATAGGGCAAGGACTGGTTATCGTTAGCTCAGTATCAGGATGATGTGACTGAGGGGGAAATCAGGTCATGGGGTCAGTGGCCTGGTCTTGCAGTAGGACAGCACTGTAAAGGCACCATGAGTGCACACCGTCACAAGTCGATACCCGTCTTGATATGACCTTAGATGTTGCCAGGATGTAAAACATCAACAAACAAACAGTATGGGATATCTCTGTGTTCTCTGTGGCGGAGTGGTTAGAGTGTCTGACTTTTTTCTAGGTCAGACTCCTAATCTGAAGGTCGGTGCTTTTATTCCCTGTGCCCCCACCTCTGCCAATTTGGATTTCCACCGCTGTGGATAACTTACAACGTCATCAAAGCCCAGTTGCTCTCATACCATGTCTATGTGTTGTGGGTGGTTAAAAATCCCTTGGGTCAGTAAAAGTGTAGGCTCGCACTTTCTATCAACAAACTGTCTAATGGTGAAAACAAGTCTATTCAGGCTTATCCATAATAGCCAGTATGAATCTTCAAGAAAAAAATTAATCTTTAAGAAAGAAAAAAAGGGCACTGGGACATTATGGGGCATAAGAAGCACAGGGATCAGTAACATTGCATGGATGGCATATTGAAATGTGCGACGTTATTTTGATTTCATTTGATGATGATTGTTGGAGGTGACTCTCATCCCCGTACTATACTGTGTGGAAATATTGATTGGCTATAATAAGCCTTGGTACATTAAACTAACCAATTAATAATAGGTCATTTAAAAGGAGCAATTGCAATGTTGACTATCAAATAGTATCATTCTTTTACTGCTGAAGATCGGTCAAAATATACTTGTCGCTACCTAGCCTGTTGTTCAGCATGACTAGGATAGGGCAAGGACTGGTTAACTCAGTATGAGGATAATGTGACTGAACGGGATATCAGGTCATGGGGCTGGCAGCCCGATTCCCGAGTGAGGCAGCACTATAAAATCGCCATGAGTGCAATTTGTCACACGTCGGTACCCGTCCTGATATGACCATAAATGTTGCTAGGATGTAAAACACCAACAGCCAACCAAACCAACCAGTCACGGTGTTGGTAAATCTGTCCTCGTGGCTATGGTGGCGCCGCTTAACGGAGAAAACGGCGACGTGTTGGCGCCTTGTCTTTACACTATGGTGGCGCCACCTAGTGCTTTAAACCTGAAGCCATACGATACCCACAGTTGGGTATTTTGAGGTGTACCATATTTATACTAAACTTACTGTTGCAGTCCGATGGTTTTTGAATGTCTCCCATAATTTATATATATATGGCTAAAGCTGCATAGTCCGATGAAAACATCAAATTTTCAAAACCAAAACAATTATCCAGATTTGAATCTACATATCCAACTTAGATACTGGTGCACATATTAAGCACTTGCCGCCATATAGAAGGGCATACAGAGCCAATTTAATAGAACCTGTTACTGCAGAAGCCTATGGTGTCAGAGTTTTGGCGTGCTTGCCAAAATTATTTGTGGATGGTTGCACTTCAAATATCTCAAAAGTTAGACATTTAAAATAAAAGTTACTTCAAACTAAAGTAAGGGAGGTTACAACAATCAATTTAATATATTTAACTCAGAAAATTACAGTAACTCAAAATGATCGGACTATGCAACTTTAATCGTTTGAAGTAACCTTTATTATTATTACTAAAATCTAAGTTCAAGGTTTTAATCAAATTCGACTAATGCTGTCCAGCGGTGAAAACAATTATATTGGAAAATACAACCTATGGTATTGTAAGCAAGTGTTCCCTTTTGCTGTTTTCTGACAGCTTCTAATTTTAATAACTGAGATATCCGCTGTGGGGCGCCACTGTGGACGCTGGGCCTTGTGCCAGGAAGTCAAATTAGTTTGTTGGTTGGTTGTTGGAGTTTTACTTTCTGGCAACCTCTAAGGTCATATTGCATTATCCTGACACTGAGCCAACCAGACAAATTAGTTTGTAAGGTTGTTGTGGAAATGGTAGCTAAGCCAAATCATTTATTTAGATCTGATCCTACATGTGTGATTTAGATACTGGTGCACTTATTAAGCATTTGTCGTTGCATTAAACACTGTTGAAGGAAATCCAAAGTCAATTTATTCAAATCTGTTAACTGATTTTGGCCTCAGAATTTTGGCGTGCACGCCAAAATTAATGTCACGGTTTCACTTCAGATATCTCTAAATTTAGCTATTCATAATATAAGTTACTTCAAGCTAAAGTAAGGTATATCATTATCAACCTAACAAGTAACATATTTATCTTTTTTTGAACTGTCAAACTCAAAAGGAAATTTAAAGTATGGTTGACTTTACCAAAGAAGGGATGGTTTTAATAGTGTTATGTTATCAGCAGCTGGTTATGGTGTTATGTGTTCAATATGTAGGTAATTCAATTCAACATATTTTAAGCATCAGCTCTATAACAAATTAAAAAAAACTCGTATACGTAAAACCTATTTTTGGTTGGTTGGTGGGTGGAGTTTTACGTACTGGCAACATCTAAGGTCATATCAGGACGGAAAACCTCTTGTTAGTATTAAGGTGTATCGAAGCCATACACACTGGACTAGGGTGTGTGGGCCTAAGCGGGTTCATTTGTGGTAAGAATGGTTCAAAGCAGCAATGTAGGAAAGGAGGCTGGGTGAGGGTGGATGGGTTAGATCCGATGGTTTTGAATTTCTGTCTTTTTTCTGAGATAAATAAATTATATTAAACTGACTGCCATAATCTACCTCATTTTAGTTTGACATAACTTTAATTTTAAATGACTAACTTTGGAGATATTTGAAGGGTAAACATATATGATTCATTTTGGCAAGCATGCTAAAATTAACACCATACCATTCTGCAGTAACAGGTTCTATTCAATTGCCACAGTATTCCCTTCCGTGTGGCGACAAAATGCTCAATAACTATAAATAAGCGCACCAGCATCTAAGTTAGATATGTAGAATCAAATATGGATAATTATTTTGGTTTTGAAAATTTGATGTTTTCACCAGACTACGCAGCTTGAAGGGGTCTCGTCAAAACCATAGAACTGAACTACGATGGTCTGTGGGCGGAAGCAGGTGTTCTTTGTGGGAAGAATGGTTCAGAATATCAATGTAGCAACAGGGGGTGGAGGTGCCGGGGTGTAGATTAAATGAAAGTGAGCCGGATGTCCCGTGTTAAATGGGGGACAAGGTGTCTAGTGTGCATCGTCCGAAGGGGCTTTGAGTTGGGTGGGTTGAAGGCGAGGGTGAGGGTGAGGGTGAGGGTGGGGGTTGGGGTGGGGGTAATTGGACTGTTCGAGTTTTACGTCCTGGCAACATCTAATGTCATATGAGGACAGGTATCGACTTGTGACAGTGCCAACTCATGGCGACTTTATAGTGCTGCCCCACTGGGAGTTTTACATCCTGGCAACATCTAAGGTCATATCAGGAAAGGTATCGACTTGTGACAGTGCCAACTTATGGCGACTTTATAGTGCTGCCCCACTGGGAAATCAGGCCGCCGGCACCATGACCTGATATCACACTCAGTCACATTATCCTTGCACTGAGCTAACCAGTCATGGTTCTATTCTATTAATTCTGAGTGCCAGTCTAGGAAGTGACAAGTATCAATTTTATAAGTCATTGGTTTGACTCGACCGGGAACCGAACTCCCGACCTACCGCACGCAAGGCCCGCGCTCTACCACAGTCTACCGTTTAGGCCTCCGCGCCCGTTCGGGTGGGGTGATGTGAGGTGTGGTGGGGGTGTTATGAGGTGAGGGGGTGTGGTGGGGTGGGGCGGGGTGGGGAGTCGGTGGTGTGGGGTAGAGGGTCTAATGATGAACTGACGTGAGCTGCGTCAGATTACATTAGGCGTTCCTGGCCGTAGGTGTGGGTAGGAGTGGAGTGGTGGTGGGGGAGTAGTGGTGTGTTGGGTGGGTGGGGGTGTTTCTTTGTTTGTTTGTTGTTGTTTTACGTCCTAGCAACATCTAAGGTCATATCAGGACGGGTACCGACTTCTGACAGTGCGCACTCATGGTGACTTTATAGTGCTGTCCCACTGGGAAACCAGGCCGCCAGCACCATGACCTGGTATCCCACTCAGTCACATTATCCTGACACCGAGCACACCAGTCCTTGCCCTATCCTAATAATGCTGAATGCCTGGCTAGGAAGCGACAAGTATCAATTTTTAATTTATTGGTTTGACTCAACCAGGGTTCGAACCCACGATCTACCAGCACGGGAGACGGACGCTCTAACTCATTCGGCCATCCCGTCTGGTGTGGGTGGGGGTGTAGGGGGTGGTGAGTGCCTAACCCCTTCACTATAACCTGCTAGGTAACCTAGGTGTCACAGGAAAAAGGCACCCCTCCCTTTCCCCCACACACATCACGTGACAAAGAGAACGCGCGTCTCCGTTTCTGAAAGATGGATTGGGTGACCTTTTTGTGTGTGAAGACCATATGGTGAAGGTAGGGGTTGGAGGTTGGGGTGAGCTGTGGAGCGGTAGTTATGGCAATCTATCCAACTTTGCCAGGCCTAATTTCACTGATGATGGTGGTGACGATGATGATGATGATGGTGGTGATGGTGTTTAGTGGTGGAGGTGTTGAAATTTGGAAAGTCCAAATTTAATAATTCATTATGATATATGTATTTAATCAACAAATAAAACTAATTAATAATATTAATAATGGTTATAATAATTATGATAAAAGAACAATACTGCCAACTTGAGCTAATTTGACATAATCCACGCTACATATGTGATAACAGATTTGATATTTTACAAGGCATGTAAGTACTAATGTAGCTATATGTTTATCTATATATTTTTTTAATTATTTATGTGATAATGTTTGCAGAGATAATAAAAAGTATACAGTAAAACCTGTAAATCGACCGACCTTGGGACTGACTTTAAAGTGGTCCATTTAGGGAGGTGGACGGTTTTCAGAGTTAGAATATCGGTACAATGGTATTGTTGGGACCCAAATAAAGCGATCAATATAGCATTATACTTATAGGGGAGTGGTCGATCTGTGGAGGTGGTCGGTTAGAGAGTTTTTACTGTATCTAGATGTATGGAATTATAATAATATAAAATATAATAATGTTACCAACTTTACTTAACGCTGAAAAAAGGTCAAATATCACATATCATATAGACATGAATTTTTAATTAGGCGATGGGTGTACAAGAAAGTATCCATAGCCATATCCGAATTTTATTGACCTCCACCTCCCAAACAAACACTCTTTGGGGTATAAACTGAATATTGTCGCTAGATTTGGCGAGAGCTTGCACCAAGCTGTTGGTAGACGGGCACCGGGGACACACACGGGGCGGAGGTGTAAGCGATCCCCTCGAGGAACGCGGGCCGGGAGCCCGGGCCCACCCCGGAGACGGCGTGAGTAGAGGGACCACACACGTAGAAATGTCCCTTTTGCTCATTATGAACTTACATACTGCATTATTCATGATCGCCGCGCGCTGATTGGTCCAAAGTGATGAGGGAACGCCGCCCAGTAATCACGCTGCTCGTCGCATCTGAGTCGGGGGTGGAGGATGGGGGCGGGGTGTAGGAGGCTTTGTAGATTTTCTTGGAGCTGTTGCAGTGTGGTAAAGGATGGGGGTGGTGGGTGGGTGGGGGTACCTGAGTGGGGGTGCTAGGGGGTGGTTGGTAATTGAGTAGGAGGTGCTGTGGAATATCTTGGGAGCTGTTGCAGTGTGGGGGTGGAGGGTGGGGATGGTGGTTGGGGTACCTGAGTAGAGTGTGGGTGTGGGTGTGGGTGTGGGTGGGGTGGGGGTGGCGCGTGCTTCTGTTTAGATAGAGGAACTAAGGGGGCTGTGTGGAAAGACTGGAGTGGGATGCGGTGGTCAGTGTGGGTGTGTCTGGGGGGGGGGGGGAGTGGCGGTGGAAGGTTGGTTATTGTAGTTTTAAGTCCTGGCAACATCTAAGGTCATATCAAGACGGGTACCGATTTGTGACAGTGCACACTCATGGTGACTTCATAGTGCTGCCCCACTGGGAAACCAGGCTGCCAGCACCATGACTTGATATCCCACTCAGTCACATTATCGTGACACTGAGGCAACCAGTCCTTGCCATATCCTAATAATGCCGAGCACCTGGCTATGAAGCGACAAGTATAAATTTTTAAGTCATTGGTTTGACTCGACCAGGGTTCGAAGCCATGGGTTTGAATTCCACGATCTACCAAAACGGGAGACGGACGCTGGGAGGTGGGTGGCGGGAGGTGGGGTGAGGGGTAGTGGGTGTTTGAAATGAAGGGTGGTGCGGGTACGTAGTAAATGGTGGCTAATGCCGATTACTTTTCTTTGAAAGAGCCAACAAGGGGATAGCTAAAATCAAATCAAATTGATTACAGAAAAAAAAAAATGCTCCCCCAAAAACAACAATCAAAATCTCTGGACAACCGAATTAGTACAAAGAACTGACTGTTTGTTGTTTCTTGGGAGTTTTCAGTTGCGTTGGCGCGCTGAAGGCTGCAGATCGGAAGCACTGTATGGGCACCACCAAAGGCGGTCCCATGCAGCCGGGAGTTGGCTTCCGGTGTGTTGTGGTCGGAGACATCAGGGGGGAGAAAAGGGGTGGGCAGGGTAGCGCAGCGCGAGGGGTGGAGAGAAAAAGGTTAATCTAGGAGCCCAACCCAGGTCCTCTAAGACAGCCGGGGAGGTTGGTTTGTGTCGGCAGACAGACAAGTAGGGACTGGATCCCAATAGGGACCTTTCATGAGCCATTTCTCTCGCAATACACTTGGTGGCAGCACCCGTTCCCAGTCCAAGTCGACCATCATGGTTGGATAGAAGGGTGTAGGCGTATTGGTGGTGTCGGTGTGTGGTGGGGTTGGTGGTGTGTGGTGGGCGTTTAGGGATGTGGTGGGGGTGTAGGTGTGTCTGGTGGGGGTGTAGGTATGTGTTGGGTGTGTGTGGTGGGGGGTAGGTGTGTGGT
>CM059188.1:37848508-37905088 GCA_030323885.1 Branchipolynoe longqiensis
GTGTCTGGTTAATGTGACTGTGTGGGATATCAGGTTATGGTGCCGGCAGCCTAGTCTCCCAGCGGGGCAGCACTATAAAGTCGCCATGAGTGTGCACTGTCACAAGTCGGTACCCACCCTGATATGATCTTAGATGTTGCCAGGACGTAAAACTCCAACAACCAACCAATCTAATCTGATTCCGTATCAGGCTGCCTTATCTTGGATGCAGACAGGTGACTGATTATCTTCATGGAGTAAGATTCATCCGTTTGTTCCTTTGGTATTACAGGCATGTTGGTGGATCGCTCCTAAACCATTCCTAGCTTTTAATGATCCCACAGTATATGCACATTTAGGACCCATTCTACTGGAGAGCTGTCGTGTCTGGACGGGTACGCCATGTCTAGCTTCCATTAGTTTGTTTGTTTGTTTGTTGTTGTTTTACGTCCTAGCAACATCCAAGGTCATATCAGGACGGGGCTTCCATTAGTTGCAGTCTGGGAGTGAAAGGTATGAGTAAATACACTGCCATAGTAGATATAGTAGACACAGTAGATATAGCGTCATATAATCAATCATCAGTTTGAGCAAACCGATCGATGATTGATTAATAATCGGGTTAGACAAATACAACCTTTTGTATGTATCTGTAGACAATGTGCATGCGAACTACGGCAAATGTTGTCTGATAATTAATTCAAGAGAGCTTTAAATTATATTAATTATATATATATATATATGTATTATATATATATTATATATATATATTATATATATATAGTAGACTATACATTACACATGTATTTATATATTTCTGCAAAGTGCAGCGAATGTTGTCTGGTGATTAATTCAAGACAGCTTTAAATTCTATTAAATATATAAATATAATATAAAATACATGCTGTAAACCATACAATAAATATTTATTTTTATATTTCCTTTCAGTTTTAAATGACACGAATACAACTGGGAGCTGGGAAGTGACATATATTTAACTAATTCCCATCATTCGTCAGCAGTGTCTGTAGTCGGTAGAAATGTGCAGGTCCAGACACTCACTGTACTGGTTGATGACTCCATTCACCCTATTCACGCCACAGCCATGTTGAAACCAGATCGAGGGCACTTACGTGTCTGCGAGCCACCGCTGTATGTAAAGTAAGGGTATTCATTTTTGAAAGTAACACATTCATCTTTGCATACCTGTTTTCTATCTATTGGCCACTTTTCACGAAGATTGGGTGATCCTCGCATGGTGATTTTTCCCATTCTTTAACTACAATGTGACTGTCAACTTCAAGTCTGCATAGTTATGGTGGTATCATGTAATGCAGCACTGTCAGCATAGCTATCTGTGAAACCCAGTTAAATAACTAGTCTTAGTAATTACAAATTAATAAAAGCTTTAAAATGGTTAAAATATATATTTTAAATATATCTATATTAAGAAAGTTATGCAATTTTGAATTTAAGAAAAGATTGGCAGCCTAGTGAGTGACTTTGTTAACATTGCCTACTGAAATGCATCTGATCATCACTCAATCTTCATGAAAATTGACCAATAAATAGAAAAAAGGTAAGCAAAAATGATTATGATAGTTTCAAAAGTTAATATCTTCAGATTTTACTCCTATAATTTATGTAGTAGTTCATACACATCGGCACAGAGTAGTGTCTTATGTCCATTTCCAATACCGACGCTTACTCAGCCTCGTTCTGATGCCTAATTAGGTCGCGCATGAATAGGGTGAATTATAAGCTCCTGTCTGTGTGTATGAGAAAGTGCATATAAAAGACCCCTTGCTGCTTAGCGGAAAGAGTAGCCTATGTGGCGACTGCGCGTTTCATCCAAATAAATATGTCAGAATGACCATATGTTTGAAGTCAGGCAATGATGAAAATGAATGCGCTCTAGAGGCATCATTAAATAAAACAAACTTTCCTTTTTCCATCATATGCCACCAGCCACCAGCCGCTGTGTTCTAATCAAAAGCAAATATACTGGGGCAAGCACGACTGCACTAATTAATGTTTGAAGAGTCGAGGTCTAAGTTTTATGATTAATCATTATATGTATCATAAAAGGAACCATCTGTTATTTTGTTTTGTTTTGAAGGAGGACAAAATGGAGTTGAGTTGGTGTCTTCCTTTTGGTGTGACCCATCATGGATAAATGTATGCAGTCTCTTTACCTGTGGACATTGTTCATCTTTTTATGCGACGTGTTTGCGTCTTGTGGATGTGTGGGTGTCTGGTGCCGGGGCATGGAGGCGGAGGCTTAAATCAGCATTGAACTTTTAAAATAATATATACAGTAAAACCTCTCTAACCGATCACCTCCACAGATCGACCGCTCCCCTATATTTCGATCGCTTTATTTGGGTCCCAAACGATCGCCCATAGAATACCATTGTAACAATTAAAAACACTGCCCAAACCGATCACCTCTCTAATTTAGTCTAAATGGACCATTTAAACTAAATTAAAGTCGGTCCCATGGTAGGTCGATTTAGAGAGATTTCACTGTATATATATATATGATTCGTGATAGTTTGACTGGTGACAATAGGTGATTTACATGACCTACATATATAATTTAATTTACCCAGAAGTTTACGATTTTATTTTGCCTGATTTAGAATGTGACAGGAGCATTTTAAACATTACCTTTTCACCTTTGCGATATCACTTTAGGCTGCTATTTGTACTTATGTTGTCGTTGTAAATACTATTTATTCGTAGAATAAGGTTATTTTGTCAGCATTGGAACTCTGGTCTTTATGGTACACACAATTTACTGGTAGGGGCTAATAGCGTGTACCTAGATGCTGATTTATCCATGTACTTGTTCATGGCTCACATTATAAAATCACGTGGGGTTAACTTTTAATACACTTGAAGCCGTGTACTCCGACAAAAGCATAACATTTTCACCAAGCACAAAACAACTTATCTACATTTGATTCTTCATATCCAATTTTCACCGTGATTATCGCCTTTGTTGCTGACACAGTGCTAAACGATCACCACTAACTAATTAACTAACTAACTAACTAATTCTAGGGCCATACTCTCAAACTAGTAAAACCCAGAGCCATTTCAAAGTTAAGGCAACACAGTTTCTCAAACAGGATCATAAATATATGGAACAGTCTTCCACAAAATGTTATTGATGCCGAGTCAATAAATTCATTCAAGAACAGATTAGAAAAGGCATGGGCTGATGATCCAGGGAAATTTGACTCCTTATTCACCACATGCTACTAATTATTCCTTGTGTTGCTTATTTACTTGCACTCAAGCAAAAATGAGAGACAAATAAGTGTTCACACTTCCTGTCTACCATTCGCTATTTCGCTATATCCAATTTAGATACTAGTGCACTTAGTAAGCATTTGTTGTTGCATAAAAGGGGATACTAAGCTAATTTAATAGAACCTGTTACTGCTGAAGGATTTTGATATACTTGTCGAAATTAAGTTACCATGTTTTCACTTGAAATATCTCTAAGGTTAAAGTTGCCATGAGTGCGCAGTGTCACAAGTTGGTATCCATCCTGATATGACCTTAGATGTTGCCAAGATATAAAACCCCAAACAAGCAAGAATCGCTATCGCTTATTAAAGTTTCTTCAAACTAAAGTAAAGTTGATTGTAATGATCAACATAATGTCGTGTTCTCTGTGGCGGAGTGGTTAGAGTGTCTGGACTTTTTTCTAGGTTAGACTCCTAATCTGAAGGTCGGTGGTTCGATTCCCTGTGCCCCCAGCTCTGCCAATTTGGATTTCCACCGCTGTGTATAACTTACAGCGTCATCAAAGGCCAGTTGCTCTCATACCATGTCTATGTGGTGTGGGAGGTTAAAAATCCCTTGGGTCGGTAAAAGTGTAGGCTCGGGCTTTCTATCGACAAACTGTCTAATGGTGAAAACAAGTCTATTCAAACTTATCCATGATAGGCAGTATAAATCTTCAAGGGAAAAAAAAGAATAAAAAAATGTATTTATCTTTAAGAAAAAAAGAAACAACAAAAACAAAAACAAACCTTCAGATTATGCAACTTTAAATGGACAGTGGTCCTGCTCTTTCAATATCCCTCTCTCAGTTACCATTTCTTTACTTATTGTGGTATATTTCAGGCTGAGGCAAAACTGGATGTTGTATGTGGGATGTGGACATGATATGGTAACTCAAGGTGACTTTCCAATAACCCACGCCGCACAGCGACCATTCAATTCCCGGCATGCTCAGGTTTCACCGGAAGTGGTGCCTACCCGGTCACGTGTCAGGTGGCTTCCGGACGCCGGGGGTTGTCGGGAAGATGTATCTGGGTCAACCTTACAGATGGCTTCCTCATTAGCTTGGAATGCGTCTGGTGTGCACATGCGAATGTGTGCATTTCCAAAATCTCAGCAGGAAGATTGGTTAGTTGGTTGTTGGAGTTTTATATCCTGGCAACATCTAGAGTCATATCAGGATGGGTACGGACTTGTAACAGTGTGCACTCATTGAGACTTAATAGTGCTGCCCCATTGGGAAATCAGGCCGCTGGCACCATCACCCACTATCCCACTCAGTCACATTATCCTGACGCTGACCTAATCAGTCCTTGCCCTATCCTAGTAATGACGAGCACCGGGCTAGGAAGTGACACGTATCAACTTTGTAAGTCATTGGTTTGACTCAACCAGGAATCAAACTCCCGACCTTCCACATGGGAAGCCTGCACTCTACTGATTCGGCCACCGCGTCAGGCCACAGCAGGAAGAAATCCAGCCTACCTTTGCCCTCTCAGGTGTATTTAAGTAGACCCCCCTCACCCTCACTCATCATCTGCCCACCCAGTTTGATGTTGAGTTCGTCTATCCACCTTGTTTCGAAAATGGTTTTCAAGACAGGATGGCCGAATGAGTTAGACCATCCGTCTCCCGTGTTTGGTAGATCGTGGGGTCATGGGTTCGAACCCTGGTCGAGTCAAACCAATGACTTAAAAATTGATACTTTTCGCTTCCTAGCCATCCGCTCGGCATTATTAGGATAGGGCAAGGAGCAGTGGAATGAGGAAGACCAATCATCCACGATTGAAATTTCCCATGCTTAAACAACTAATGTATATATATAAAAAGACTAGCAAGACCCGTGTCTCACTGATGCTTACACGTTACAGTTACACACATAAAAATGATCAGGTGGGATTTTAGGTGTCATGTTTCTCTAACTTATGTTCTATTTAATAACTTGATCAGAGAAAGCTTCTATTTCAAATCTAGATAAGTGTACCAGTACCTAAGTTGGATATGTAGAATCAAATCCAGATAAGGGTTTTGGTTTCGACATTTTGATGGTTTCATCAGATTATGTCGCTTTAACTAAGAATATACTGTTACGCCTGATGTGCTACACTTGACTCACCCACACTGCCATGATACTTATTGATAGTCTGCTACAGTTGTGTGCTTCTGAGAGCTTCTATCGAGTCTACAGTATTAGTATTCTCAAATAGGGATAAAAAGATTGCTAAAAACTGCAACACCCGCTCCCCCAAAATAAGAGAAAATACACACAAAAACATACCCAAAAGCATGGATTTCATCAACATGCAATGA
The DNA here is from genome assembly GCA_030323885.1 of Branchipolynoe longqiensis. Taxonomy (NCBI): domain Eukaryota; kingdom Metazoa; phylum Annelida; class Polychaeta; order Phyllodocida; family Polynoidae; genus Branchipolynoe; species Branchipolynoe longqiensis. The sequence continues at coordinate 37,854,095 of CM059188.1, forward strand.
CGTAAGCTACCACACAATATAACAACCCAGTCTGGCCTAGTCTACCGCCAGCAGAATCTCTCCTTCCCACCCTTTCACCTGGATCCCTCAGGCCTTACTGAGTCAGCAGTCGGGGGGGGCGGGGGGCAGGAAGGGTACTGGGGTCGGGGTGCTCTCCATAGCGGGCGGTTCAGGTCTGGTGAGAGTTATCCCTAACCGGTTGTGTGAGGGGTGATGAGGGGTGGGGTGAGGGTGGGGTGAGGGGATGGATGCGGTGGGATGGGTGTGTGTGGGAGCAGTGAGTTGGAGCACCTAGAGTGGTGCTATACCAGAATGCCAGCTGTAATGTCAGTCTGTTATTCATGATGAGACCACGTTGAGATACCAACAAAGCTTATGACTCTGATTGATATTTTGTTTTATTTTGTTTCCAGGAACACAAACCACAACAACCAACAAACAAACAATACAATACAATACAATACAGACAACTCAATTCCCCTCGCTTCAACCAATACTAATACAAAGCCTATCTCACCCGTGTGGTCCTGCTCCTTTTTCACTTCTCTGGTCTCCGGCTCCAACTGTACTCTCCCCCCCCCCCCAGTCCAGCCTTATATCTAGCTTGACCACTCTCCAAGCACCAGCCTACCTTGACCACTGTCTAGCTGCAGACCAGCCTCTCCTGGGGCTGTCTCCATGCTCTACTGCCCGGCAGACCCTCTTACACACAATTCACCTACCGATCCACTACCTGGTACATCCATTTTACAGTATTTCCCCCCTTCCCACCAGGACCTACACAGTGGTCTACATTATTTCTCATTGCTACACACATGCTTTTACTGGTTCTTGACCCCTTAATATTTACCCAGCCTAACTTAATCTACCTTTTATTTAACATTACACCCGTATTTGATAACTGTTGACTCTAAGCCTAAAATCCGCATAATTTTACAACGTGATACAACTATGTGACCAGCTAGCATTCACACATGCAAACTGCCATGGTCAAAATCACACTCCCTTACACATGCACACGCACTCTCCCTCTCTCTCCCCTCTCCCTCTCTCCATCTCTCCCTCTACCCCACTCTCCGTCTCCCTTCCTCCCCCCCCTCTCTCTCCCCTCTCTCTCTCCCCTCTCTCTCACTCCCTCTCTCTCCCTCCCTCTCTCTCCTTCCCTCTCTATCTCCCTCCCAGACTCAAGCTATGTCTGACTGCTTATTCGGAGATAAGGTTTTTTGGCGACACTTTAAATCTGACTCTTCCCAGAGTTCATTTTGGTGGAGCTATTTAAGCTATAAACTGCCGTGAAGTGGACAACTGTAAAACATAATAAAACTCGCACTCCCGACTATTGACATAAATGCCGGCTTACTGCGGCCGAGTTGGTTGGAATCAGTTTGTTAGAATTTTAAAAAAGGTTTGAGAAAAACACTCCTAGAAGTAGCACCCAGGCCGGGTGTTCCCTAGGAAGCGACCCTGCTGGCCTTCACTGAATTATCTTTTGGAAGTGCATGTGTGTGCGTGTGTGTGTGTGTGTGTGTGTGTGTGTGTGTGTGTGTGTGTGTGTGTGTGTGTGTGTGTGCGCGCGCGCGTGTGTGTGTATAGCCAACTTCATGCTGAATCAATGGTTATAAGCACTGAAACCCGCGGTTACAAGCGTCTGTATCGGAAGTGTCCTGTCTTCTTTTTTACTAAACCTCCATGCTAAACAACAAGATACGCGGTGGCCGATTCAGTAGGGCGTACGCTTACAGTAGCAACGGTCAGGGGTTTGAATCCCGGTTGAGTCAAACCAATGACTGTGCGCGTGTCCAAAGGCGCCCTTCCCCTGTTGTGATGAGGGAAGGTGTATGTATCCACGTGTGCTCTCGCACTGCAATAAGGCCATGGTGGCATTACTTAGTTACTAGCGGCTTACTAACATATCCCCATTCTCAAATTGCCTAGAATTCAACACCATGCAAACTGACTAGTCCTTGCCCTATCCTAATAATGCCGAGCTCCTGGCTAGGAAGCAACAAGTATCCATTTTTAAGTCATTGGTTTGACTCGACCAGGGTTCGAACCCACGATCCCACTGTCTACCAACACGGGAGACGGACGCTATAACTCATTCGGCCAGCCCGTCTGGTCCGATGTCAGACGAAGATATGTCAGACGAAGATAAGTCAGACGAAGATATTGTAGGTCTTGCCTTATATGATATACTTAGCCGATAGTGTATGCGCATGCTATTCTATATATTTTTTTTATTTAAAGGAATTTTTTCGTAGAATTCCCGTGGGTAAGTTAGTGAAGCGGGGCGTGAGGGAGCGGCTGGAGGCAGGCAATGAGTGACTCAGGTGGGAGTTGTAGCGTGTGGCCGTGAGTAAACCTGGTTCGATTACTGCCCTGATGGCCGGCAGGTGCTCGGCCCGGGGTCGTCGCAGCCGGTGTGGCGGTTTCAGCGTGTTCCCGTGCTCAGACGTGTACCTCGCTTCTGCGCATGCGTCAGAATCTAAAAACCATGGCCGTAATCGATTAACACTACCCGGGCGACTCGGGTCATCCCAGTCGTCAGAATTTCAAATAGAACACGGCGAGTGGAGTCGACAAATACACGTGCCATGTGCAAAAAAAGAATAACTTAGATTAATTAAATGGAAAAAAGGTAAACTAAGCCAATCAAAAATACTTTAAATCCTATTTTTGCTGATTTTGCTCAAGCTTTTAATAAACCAACAAAAAAAAATAAAAAATGACCAAATGCGGAGACCCAGAATACGTATTCGGATTATTATGACCCGTATTTTTGTATCAGATGGGTTCGCATAGCTTCAATTAATGTTTATGCCGTTCTGGAGTGGTGACCCGAGTTGATGCGAAATCCACTCATGCGCAGAAGCAATGGGACACGTCTGAGCACGGGAACACGCTGAAACCGCCACACCGGGTCACACGAGCAGCTCGCGCCGAGTAACTCGGGCCACGTGGTCGAGTTGTGTTGAGTGAGCAGTGAGTGAGCAGCAGGGTCGGGACGGGGCCTGGAAAGTCTTGAAAAGTCTTGAACTTCATTTGCCCAATTTCAAGTCCATTGAAAGCCTTGAATTTAACCTATTTTGGGTGATTAGTCTTGAAAAGTCTTGATGGGGTGCGGTGGCCGAATCAGTGGAGCGGAAGGTTGGGAGTTGGGTCGAGTCAAACCAATGACTTGTAAGATTGATACTTGTCGCTTCCTGGCCTGGCCCTCAGCATTAATAGGATAGGGCAAGGACTGGTTGGCTCAGTGTCAGAAGAATGTGACTGAATGGGATATCGAATCATGGTGCCGGCGGCCTGATTTCCCAGTGGGGCAGCACTATAAAGTCACCATGCGTGTGCACTGTCACAAGTCGATACTGGTCCTGATATGACCTTAGATGTTGCCAGGACATATAACTCCTATAACTCTGAAAAACCTTGAATTCCATTAAACTGTCCCCACTGATCTAAATTAGTGCGAAATCGCCATTCACCATTGGGTTTTTTTCCTACTGAAAAAAATGAAATCCAAATGAAAATAGTGTTGAATTCCTTGAAAAGCCTTGAAATAGCCTTGAATTCCATATCTTCACATGTGTGCGGACCCTTTAACACTTGTGCATCAAAGCTGATTAGCTCGCGGGAGACTGGAGTGTGTTCTGGCTGACTAAGGCTTGCAGTAGCTCATCTGGTTTGGCTAGGGTCAACAGAACTGGACCAGACGCTTGACATTCACTGTCTTCCTGGTTAGAGGCAGGCATTACTTATCTAACCCCATGGTATATTCAGGCTATATATTGTGATTGATTACCTGGGCCCATATGCATGGACAAAGTTATATGGCCTCCGGTGTTAACGGAGGGTCCCGGTGTAGCAGGAAATCGCAAACCCTGTAAATCACAAACCACCACTTGTGATTTCCTAGGAAATCACATATCCCCCCTGGAGATCGCAAACCCCCCATGTTAATGATACAGATAGTTGTTCTGGCTTTTCTTCTTGATGTAGTCTAGTATCTTTGACAACAAATTGACCTGTTCCCCTAGCCTTCTTGTGCGCAGTGAATATGGCCCTTGCTGTGAGAGGCATGAAATTAAAAATAATCAATTAATCCATCTTGTGAGGGATCCCCCTTATATGAAAATAAATGTGGCAGCCTATGTATGTGCAGCCTATGTACGTGCAAAGTGACTGATAGTTTTGTAGGGAATTGGATATTTGTTAGTTCAAAGTGTTTAAAGAACTTGTGCTGGCTTTTCTTAATGTTGTAGTTTAGTATCTTTGACAAAAATTAATCTGGTCTCTTATCCTTCTTGTGAGTGATCAATAGCAGGGAAAAGGGCCTTAGCTGTGACAGCATGACATCAAAACTAATCAATTAATCCATCTTGATCCTCCTTGAATCCATTTTATCCCCCAGATCTGGTAGAATTTCAAAATCAAACATAGGCCTATAGCTGCCCTGCTTGTGGTGATAAATGCTACAAAGCATGGGGGGTTTGCGATTTCCAGGGGGGTTTGTGATTTCCTAGTAAATCGCAAATCCCGGGGTGTGCAATTTCCAGGGGTTTGCGATTTACTGCCACATCGGGTTATCTAACGCCGGTGTTCCAGATGTGTCACGGGGCATGTATGGGTACAAAGCATGGCGGGGTTAGTTAACCTTTCAGCTATTTATAGATTTGGGAAATCCCTCTGTGCCTGTAGTGGCGGTTTGTTTTTTGTACATTCGTCGATTTGACAATATTAATATCGCCGCCGTTGTATGGGTTTGATTTTAGGGTTAATTTAATGAAATTTCACGATTTGAATATGTAATTCTGTTAAATATGATCGCATTCAATAGATTTGGGCCTAATATATTGCCCCCGATGCAGCGCTGGTGGCGGCGGCGGCGGCGATCTGTTTTGTTGCTGTGTGACAGTATGGATATCGACGTCGCTGTGGCGGCGACGATTTGTTTTGTGTACATTCGTCGATTTGACAATCTTAATATCGCCGCTGATTTAGCGGCGGTGTTAATATTGCTTCGAATTTAGGGTTAATTTAATGAAATTTCATGATTTGACTGTAATTCTGTTAAATATGATCGCATTCAATAGATTTGCCCCCAGTCGGTCCCTAACACTGATGGTAAACCTGCTATGGGCTGGGGTTAGACTCTCCGACCTTAAACTCGTGGTGTTTCCGTAACACTGCTCCATGCATACCGACTTTTCGCCACTAACCCGGAGATCGCCACTAACCACGGGTTTGGCTCACTAACACCGCTCCATGCATACGGGCCCTGGTGGTTGTTTGCTTGTCTGGTCCAATTGCCTGAGGTTTGCACACCTATAAGTATTACTATTAGGTTAAAGGTGTCTCATGAAAATGTTAGTCATACTGTTTGTTCTCCAGGTGATATTATTATTCTCCGGAAATGGGGTGGTGTTGGTACTGTTGTGTATGTGTGTGTGTGTGCATTGTTGTGCGTGAACTCAGTTAAAGTTGCATAGTCCGATGATTTAGAAGTTCTACAATTTTCTGAGATAAATACATTATATTAATCATTATGATCTACTTTATTTGATGTTCAAGTAACTTTTAGTTTAAATGGCTAACTTTGGAGATATTTGAAGTGACAACATACCAAATTTATTTTGGCAAGCACACCAACACTCTGACACCATAGGCTTATGCAATAACAGGTTCTAATAAATTGACTCTGTATGCCCTTATATGTGGCAACAAATGATTAATAACAGCATCAGTATCTAAGTTAGATATATATAGAATCAAATCTACAGGAGTATTTTGGTTTTGAAAATGTTATGTTTCATCGGACTATGTACCTTTACATTTTTTTAATCACATCCACGTGCCTACATTGTCTTTAAAAATCTCACTCCTTTAATATTTATTCAGTGAACTGACATCAGCGCCCAAAGGAGGTACTAAACGTTAACCTAAGTTTTGTTTGTTTGTTGGAGTACCGACTTGTGACAATGTGCACTTGTGGCGACTTTTATAGTGCTACCCCACCATGACCCGATATCCCACTCAGTCACATTATCCTGACACTGAGCTAACCAGTCCTTGCCATATCCTAATAATGCTGAGCGCGAGGCTACGAAGTGACAAGTATCAATTTTGTAAGTCATTGGTTTGACTTGACCGGGAATCTGAACTCCCGACCTTCCGCACGGGAAGCCTGCGCTCTACCGATTCGCCCACCGCATCCACTAACCTAAGTAAGGGCATCATGTTATTTGATCGTAATTGCCATGTCGTCCCACGCTGGGACTTGTAATCCCCGAGGCACAGTCTCAGACCACGTGACTTCACGATCCCGCCGCCAGGATTGAAAACCCGCCATTCAGAGTACCGGACGCGGTGGCCTAATCGGTAGAGCGCAGGCTTCCCATGCGGAAGGTCGGGAGTCAAAGCGATGACTTATAAAATTGATACTTGTCTCTACCTAGCCTGTCGCTCGGCATTAATAGGATAGGGACAGGACTGGTTAGCTCAGTGTTAGGATAATGTGACTGTGTGGTATATTGCGTCATGGTGCTGGGGCCGCACTATAAAGTCACCATGAGTGTGCACTGTCACAAGTCGGTACCGGTCCTAATATGACCTTTGGTGTTTCCAGGATGTTAAACTCCAACAAATAAACAGACAAAAAGCCACTGTCAGTCACATGGCAGGAGTGACTCTGTCTGACTCCTACATCTAGCTGTGCAGCTGCTCTGTGTCTGGCCGTGGTCCATAGTGCTCACTGCTTAAACAAACGACAGTGGACTGCTTACCTGTCACACTTAGAGTTACAGTGAATGGTATACATACGACTGACTCGGTGTGAATTCATTTATAAATAGTAACTATCAAAGGTTGTGAATGCATTGTGTTCCCCTCTGTATGTTTACTGGGGACGGCGTCTCCTTTTGTGTTTGTTTGTTTGTTTCTTTATTTCTTTATCTCTTAATCTTATATTATTCATGTTTTTATCTAGCTTTCTTTCTATATATCTCTTTGTCAATCTGTCTTTCTTTCATTCTTATATTCTTTTTATGTTGTTATCTAGTTTTCATTCTTTTCATTCTTTTCTTTCTTTCTTTCTTTCTTTCTTTCTTTCTTTCTTTCTTTCTTTCTTTCTTTCTTTCTTTCTTTCTTTCATCCTTCCTTCGTTTTCTCCCGCCTCACTCTCCCTCTCTCCACCTTTCTTTAAAAAAGAAATATATATATAAATTTGTAAGTTCTTCTCTTTCTTTCTTTCTTTCTTTCTTTCTTTCTTTCATCATTCCTTTGTGTTCTCTCGCCTCACCCTCCCTCTCTCCACCTTTCTTAATTTTTTTTTATATATATAAAGATTTTTAAGTTCTTTCCTTCTTTGTTTCTTTCTTTGTTTCTTTCTTTCTTTGTTTGTTTGTTTCTTTCTTTAGTTCTTTCTTTCTTTCTTTCATGTATTCTTTCATCCATTTATTCATTCTTTTCTTCGTTCTCTAGCTTCACCCCTGCCTCTCTCCCCACCTTTCTTTAAGAATATATATATGTATATAATTTGTTGTTTAATGATTTGAAGCAAAGTAATTATTACTTTAAAAGGGCGAGTTCCATGTGATATATATTAAATGGGGAGGGGATTTGGGAGTAAGTCTAAGAGACAAGTACTGGGATGGTGCAGCAGGGGAGTACCAGCAGGCCCTCGCCTCGAGGTGCTTGAAACCAGCCAGGCAACTAACCCACCCGCCATGAAGCTGTTTTCTTACCTCCACTGCCAAGAGCAGTCCTACATTAACCGGAAGAGCCCCATGGACTGCATAATAAAGATGCCACACGGCATACACAGCCTCACAGGAGCCACTCCCAGCCCACCCGCACCACACCCACGAGTTCGAACCCTGGTCGAGTCAAAACAAAGACTTACAAAATTGCTACTTGTCGCTTCCTAGCCAGGCACTCGGCATTATTAGGATAGGTCAAGGACTGGTTGGCTCAGTGTCAGGATAATGTGACTGAGTGGGATATCGGGTCAAGGTGGTGACAGCCTGGTATCCCAGTGGGCAGCACTATAAAGTCGCCATGGACGCGCACTGTCACAAGTCGGTACCCATCCTGATATGACCTTAAATGTTGGCAGGACGTGAAACTCCAACAAACCAACCAACCATCATTTTCTTGAAAGTGGCAGCTGTCCCTCTCCTAAAGTTATTGACCTGCACGTCCCACTCACTCACTGAACCTGTGCACAGGATGTGTAAGGATGGGAATTCCAGGTATTAGTTCTATGTGTTTATCTTCTTCACAGTCTCTGTATATTTTGTGTCTGGGATGAAGTCAGCTCATCAATATTAGCATTCTTTAGTTTCAAACAGTGCCAATATGGCGTGTTATTCGTTGGCCGTAGACTTCGCTTCCGGAGATGGTACCGATACACACACACACACACACACACACACACACACACACACACACACACACACACACACACACACACCGCACGCCACGCGCACACGCACGCACGCACACAGCGCACGCACACACCGCACGCACGCACGCACGCACGCACGCACGCACGCACGCACGCACGCACGCGCGCGTAGATGAAAAGGTAATATGTACTGAGAATGAGAGTGTTTGTGAAAATCCTCTGATTTATATTTGTTCTGATGCTAATGGTGAAAACAAGTCTATTCAGACTTATCCATGATAGGCAGTATAAATCTTCAAGAACAAAAAATATATATATATGTGTGTGTACATTTGTATGTATACACGGATAGGTAATATACAGTAAAACCTCTCTAACCTCTCTAAATCGACACCAGATCGACCACTCGCAGATCGACCACTCCCCTATATTCATCGCTTTATTTGGGTCCCAACAATACCATTGTCAGGATATTCTTACTCCCTAAACCGACAACCTCCCTAAATGGACCACTTAAAGTCGGGCCCATGGTCGGTCGATTTAGAGAGGTTGGAGAGGTTTTACTGTATATTACCTATCCATGTATACATACAAATGTACACACACATATATATATATTTTTGTTCTTGAAGATTTATACTGCCTATCATGGATAAGTCTGAATAAACTTGTTTTCACCATTAGCATCAGAACAAATATAAATCAGAGGATTCTCACAAACACTCTCATTCTCAGTACATATTACCTTTTCATCTACGCGTGTGTGTGTGTGTGTGTGTGTGTGTGTGTGTGTGTGTGTGTGTGTGTGTGTTTATCGGTACCATCTCCCTATACACGCGTGTGTATTCTAGTGATATCACCTCCTCCCCCCACCCCCCGACACACACACACACGGGACATGCCGGAGGATCATTTGGAGTTTGACAGTGTGTCTATCACCCGGTGGCGGCGCTGTAATCGCCAGCCTGTTGCAGTGTGATGCTGCGGTTATTCCGCTGGGTGGCGCCACCCGGCTCCACTGCAACCAACGCGCGGAGTGAGACGGGCGTTACGTGACAATACTGCAGCGGCTTTTCTATTGACGCTATTCACGCCAAGGCCATGTTGAAACCAGACCGAGGCCACGTACGCATCTGCGAGGTGCCACTGTATGAAAAGTGATGCGAATACTTTTTCGTCGACCAATACCTCTCGAAATCACTCAAATTTGAGGGTATTTATTTTTTAAACTACCATATTCATCTTTGCATACCTGTTTTCTATCTATTGGCCAATTTTCACGAAGATTCAGCTAGATCGGTTCATCTATACCACCTCACGCGGTAGTATAGATGAAGCGATTTAGCTTAAATCGACGTAAGTGGCATGTGTGGACGGTAGCGGTTTAGATGAGGCGGATTAAGGATGTCACAGTCGAGACCTGAGTTTGTTGACTTTCCGGTAAATTTGGTCTTTGAACCTGCTAGAGGTGCACATATATTTTTTTCATGATTTATTTTAAGGTTTTCACTGCCCAGCAGAAGTTTTTACGGTTCCAAAACAATATGATTCAGTCCAATCATATCTAGGTCGAACCCACACTCTCTCGTGCCGACGTGGGTTAACCGAAACTGGCGCTGATTAGTATGGACTTGCTGATGCGCAGATATCCACTTCCGCCTTAAACCGACTCAAGCACTGCCCGTGTGAACGCGCATCTAAATCGATTCATATTATTCTCCTTGTCTAAATCGCTTTACACTTTTCCCGTGTGAACACAGCTTATGTGTGGCATATGCCAACTGTCACTGCCACGAAGAGCCTCGTTAGTAACATTGCCAGGATTACGGATTGGAAAATAGAAGATCGGTGTAACCAGACGACCTGCTAGTGGCGTCATCTGGCGTGTATTGGAGTAACTACGGTGACTCCCGCTTCTGCCGTTTGAGTGACGGGTGTTAGTAGGATTAGGTTTTTGTTTGTTTGTTTGTTGTTTTTCGTCCTAGCAACATCTAAGGTCATATGACGACGGGACTAGGATTAGGAGCAAGTATATAAAATGTACAGAGAAGTGATGTGCATTGTTACTACAGGGTTATGTTTGAAAGTACTAAGTTGGGGAACAATCAGTACCCGATTTAGATGAAGACAGGCTCAAGATTATTTCACTTGTGAGGCCCCTCACAAAGGCCTATGACAGTTTCAACAATATTATACACATTGGCCTGAAATCGCCCTAGATTTTGAGGCCCTAGGCTTATCAGCCTGCAAAGCATGTTGTTAAATCTGGTACTGGGAACAATACTCGAAGATGGGGGTGGGGGGGGGGGGTATACAACGGAAAACAATACGTTGTCATGGAAAGTGTTGACGTCAATAAGGGCAAACAAAACTAGTGTGTTTTGAAAAGTGGTAAATAAGGGAAAGCAAAACTGGATTGTGTTAGAAAGTGTCAAAGTAGGGTAAAGAATTTCCTGTTGTTTTAGAAAGCGGTAAATAAGGGAAAACAATACTGGGTTGTGTTGGAAAGTGGTAAATATGGGTAAACAATTATGGGGTAATAGAAAGTGGTAAATAAGGGAAAACAATACTGGGTTGTGGTAGAAAGTGGCAAATAAGGGTAAAAAATTCCCTGTTGTGTTAGAAAGCGGTTAATAAGGGAAAACAACACTGGGTTGTGTTAGAAAGTGGCACATAAGGGTAAAGAATTCTCTGTTGTGTTAGAAAGTGGTAAATAAGGGAAAACAATACTGGGTTGTGTTGGAAAGTAGTAAATATGGGTAAATAATTCTGGGTAAATAAGAGAAAGTACTGGGTATTGTGTTGGAAAGTGGTAAATAATAGAAAATAATACCATGGTGTGTTGGAAAGCGGCAAATCAGAAAACAATACTGGTCGGAAAACAATGGCTGATTGTGTTGGAAAGTGGTAAATAAGGAATAAACAATATCAGGTTGTGTTGGAAAGTGGTAAATGGAAAAACAATACTGGGCTGTGTTGGAAAGATGAGAAAACAATAGCAGATTGTGTTGGAAAGTGGTAAATAAAGGGAAACCATACCAGGTCGTATAGGGAAGGGACATAGAAGGGTCAAAACACTGCTTTATGTTGGAAAGTCGTAATGAATGAGGGCACCATTTTATACAAACTTACTGGGACACCCATTTGTGTAGAAATCACACATTGTAGACACCACATGATCTGATTGGCTAGAATGTTCACTGTCATAACAAACCAGGCGTAAATGTCTCTATGAGTATGCATTGTCTGTGTACACACTTTTAAGTAAGTAAGTATTAGTATTATTACCACATTGGTTAAGACAATTGGCTGCTCATTTCCCCTTCGTGTTGCTTGCTGCCCAAAAGTGCCAGTTTTCACATATTACATACTTGATACAAAATGAATGGATTGGCCAATCTAAAAATTGTTTGCACTATTTTCTCCATTAGAGCAAGCTCTGTCCAATGAGTGGGTTAGTGAACCTGTTTCTCAAAGTTAATTGTTTCTGCCTGAACTTCATATTACTGATCATGACTGGCTGGTCAGGGTCCTACGATGAGACAAGACTACAATAAACAAGGGGGCTGTGAAGCTCACCCCCCACCCCCACCCCCTTTCTTGTCTTTGAGGTGAGCTCTGTATTGCATCCCGGTGTGTGATGTTTATATCATGGTAGCCAGATTACAATACAGGGATATATGTATTGCACCTGTTACCAGGAACCTAAAGGTGGCGCCGTGGGGACGAAGCATGCCCCATCCCACTGGATAATTCTGCCATCAGCAATTTGTAGACAAATGTCTACGAAATAAATTTGTAGCGAATATATGCTCTACATCGGATCTATTTGTGTATGTCTGTAATATACCTTTGCATAGCGTGTATTGAAATGCTGTTGCTGTTGCTGTACAGCCTGCATCTTCCCCTGCATTGTGTGTGTGTGTATGTATGTATGTATGTATGTATGTATGTATGTATGTATGTATGTATGTATGTATGTATGTATGTATGTATGTATGTATGTTGTATGTATGTATGTATGTATGTATTTATATATAGAGTAAAAACCTCTCTAAATCGACCGATTTATTTCGCATGTACAGCATACATAATATTCGCGTAGAGTGCTCGGCTAGTGGCGTAGTTTCAGAGTTGGTAGATCAGTTTATTGTCTCTGACACCAACTTCCTGTTTGCCCTTTCACATACACTTGCCCACACAAACAGGAAGTAACCGACCTGCCCATGCGCTCTTGGATCCTTCCTACACATGCCACAAACAAACACCTCAGCGGTAACAAACGAACCCAAGGGCACAGTTCAGCAAGTAGACGTTTTGCTCAGATACAAATGTGCTTTGCACTCATGTCAAAGCAGTAACATAAATAGCGAAGATAAAGTGGGTTTTGGGGTTTTAAGTCCGAGCAACAGCTGTGGTCATATCAGGACGGGTACTGACTTGTGACAGTGCGCACTCATGGCGGCTTTATAATTATAGTGTTGCCCCACTGGAAGATCACGCTGCCGGCACCATGACCCGATATCCGACTCAGTCATATTATCCTGATACTGAGATAACCAGTCCCTATCCTATCCTAGTAATGCCAAGCACCAGACTAGGTAGCAAAATGTATCAATTTTGTAAGTGATTGGTTTGACTCGGCTGGGGTTCGAACTCCCGACCTTCCGCACAGGAAGCCTGCGGTCTACCGATTGGGCCACCGGGTCCGGTGCAAAGATAAGTCATATTATCATTATCCTGGCAACGGTGAATTAGAGGCTATGCTTATTGCAGTGTACTGGTGAGCTATGGTTAGGGCCAATTTTAAGCTGCATAGTCCGGTGAATGTCCGGTTCAAAACCAAAACACTTATGTTGATTTTATTCTACATATCCAACTTAGATACCGGTGCACTTATTAAAGTTGCATAGTCCGATGAAATATCAAATTTTTAAAACCAAACCAATTATCTAGATTTGATTTGACATATCTAACTTAGATACTGATGCACTAATTAAGCATTTGTTTCTGCATAGAAGGCAATACTGAGTCAATTTAACAGAACCTGTTACTTCAGAAGTCCATGGTGTCAGAGTTTTGGCAAGCTTGTCAAAACTAATTTTCCATGTTTGCACTCAAAATATCTCAAAAGTTTACCATTTAAAATATAAGTAACTTTGAACTAATGTAAAGTAGATACTAGTGACCGATCTAATATATTTATCTCAGAAAAAATACAGACATACAAAACCATCGGACTATGCAACTTTAAGCATTTGTGGCTGCATAGCAGAGCATAGTGAATCAATGTAATAGAACATGTTACTGCTGAAGCATGTGGTGTCCCACATTTCGGTATGCACACCGAAAATAATTTTGCATGTTTTCATTTCAAATGGCTCCAAAGTTACCCCTTTATATTCAAAATTGCTTCTAAGTAATCTAAGGTAGATAGATTATGAAATAAACATAGCCTATTTATCTTGTTCTGTTTTTTAATTAAAATTTTTAAATTGAAGAAAAAAGATGCAGCAGAAGCTGAAGAGTCAGAAGACCATCGGACTTTCATTATTATGTAACTTTAAATATTATGTAACTTTTATATGGCTATTATTTTGGTTTAATATATTTGGCATTCTTTCAAGCTCTAGTTCGAAACAAAGCTTTGGGTGGCGCTACCATCTGCGCACTAATTAGCCAATGGCGGCTTGCTTGCGCATGCTCTGATTGTGGGTGGACGCTAATTATCTGAGCCTCGAACTGGGCACCATGGGAGCTGGCAGCTGAACGTGACCTGCCGACACACGAGGTCAAGGTTAATTGGGTGGGGGAGCTCCTTTGTCCCTTGGGATGTGGAGGGTGGGTGTAGGGGGGGGGGGGTCAAAAGGGAACTTACCAGGACGTCTAATGCTAGGTACACACCTACCGTTTACGACTCGCGCACTAAAACTTTGCGCCCGACGCGACCCGATCGCGACCCGATCGCGATTAAAACCGAAGATAAGGGATGCACACATATACCGACTGGACGCGCACATATAACGTCCGATTCGCGGCTGCGATCCACGCTCCTGGTGGGTTTTTGCGCGAACTACCTCGCCATCAGCGCCATCTAGCATTTTCCTTGCGCCGATTCGCGACTGCGCTGCACGCACCTGGTGGGTTTTGCGCGAACTACGTCGCCATCAGCGCCATCTAGCAGTTTCCTGTAGCAATGCTATTTGTTTTGTTTACATTCGTCGATTAGAAAACATTAATATCGCCGGCGGCGGAATTTCCTTGCGCCTGCTACGTACTTGTTTAGTTTACATTCGTCGATTAGAAAACATTAATATCGCCGCCGTTGAATAGATTTGGGTCTAATATGTAGCCGCCGAACCGGCGGAATTTCCTTGCGCCTGCTACGTACTTGTTTAGTTTACATTCGTCGATTAGAAAACATTAATATCGCCGCCGTTGAATAGATTTGGGTCTAATATGTAGCCGCCGAACCGGCGGAATTTCCTTGCGCCTGCTACGTATTTGTTTAGTTTACATTCGTCGATTAGAAAATATTAATATATAGCCGCCGATTAGAATATTTTGGTTAAGACACTGTCACGTGTCCTTTTTCCGGCCCGGCGATTCGTTGATCGTTAAAACTCAGACGCGAACGGTCGGCGGCTAGCACGCATATACCGTTTAAGATACGACCGACCGCACGCACCTCCCGATTTGCAATCGTCCCGATTCGTTTTTCGAATTGCTTGCGATTTCAGTTTTAAGGCCTAAAACTGAGTTGTAATCGCAAATCGCGGACGTCTGGTGTGCTATGGTCCCGCACCCACCTACCGACTAACGAGGTCGTATGCGCGAATCGCGTCGTAAACGGTAGGTGTGTACCTAGCATAAGAATCAGGCCAGCATGTATGTTAAGACCAATATGGGGTTCAATAATAATTTATAATAACCAAGGTTGATTTTTCTCTTTGACACTCTGTGGTCCTCCTAACCTCCCCCTACTTGTCGCTTCCTGCCAGGGACCCGGCATTATTAGGATAGGGCAAAGACTGGTTGTCTCAGTGTCAGGATAATGTGACTGAGTGGGATATCGCGTCATGGTACTGGCAGCCTGATTTCCCAGGGGGGCAGCACTATAAATAAAGTCGCCATGAGTGCACACTGTCACAAGTCGGTACACGTCCTGATATGACCTTAGATGTTGCCAGGATATAAAACTCCAACAACCAACCAAAGGCCCCTACTTCGGACGTACATACACCTATCCCTCCTCTTTCTCCTGCTCCTGCCCTACTCCCCCCCCCCCCGACCATCATACAAATACTGCTGCTCCTCCTCTTCATCATCCTCCTCTTCATCCTCCTCTTCCTCTTCATCCTCCCTACTCCTCCTCCCTTCCCTACTGCTCCTTCCCCTCCTCCCCCTCCTCGTCTTCGTCCTCCTTACCACAAGACAGTACCCAACCTGGTATTACTTTAAATGTTGCTAGGACGTAAAACAATAAACAAACTCCTCCTCCCTCTCTTCCCCTCCTCGCCACTCCTCCTTATCACAAGACATAACCTATCCTGATATTACCTTAGATATTGCTAAGACGTAAACCAACAATAAACAAACGACAAACAAACAAGCCATTTCGCATCATTCTTTCTTCAAGTTGGCTGGACGTGGGCGGTATTAAGGTAAGCCCCCCCTGTAATTGCTCCAATCCTCTCGTAGTACGTCGGTTCGCCACCAGGGGGTGTGCGCGTTGACGTCTGTCACCGCCACCTCGCCGTCCTGCCTACAGCCGTGATCGTGGGCAATTCTCTCAGCAGTGTGAATCTATTCAGATTAGTGACTAGTCTAACCGGATCTTAGATGTTACTAGGACGTAAGTCAAAAAGAAACAAACAGTGATTAGTGCTATTTTATTTTATTTGTCCCCTTATAATGCAGCAAGAAATGCTTGCTTATAAGTGCATCCGTATCTGAGTTGGATATGTAGGATCAAGTCTAGCTCAGTATTTTTTTTATTTTTTATTTTTTTATTTTTTGGTCCATTAGTTGTTTAAGCAGGGGAAATTTCAGTCATAGACGACTGGTCTTCCTCATTCCACTGCTGGTCGATAGAAAGCCCGAGCCTACACTTTTACCGACCCAAGGGATTTTTAACCTCCCACACCACATAGACATGGTATGAGAGCAACCGGCCTTTGATGACGCTGTAAGTTATACACAGCGGTGGAAATCCAAATTGGCAGAGCTGGGGGCACGGGGAATCGAACCGCCGACCCTCAGATTAGGAGTCTGACCTAGAAAAAAGTCAGACACTCTAACCACTCCGCCACAGAGAACGTCCTCTGGTTTTGAAAATGTCCTGTCTTCATCGGACCATGCAGCTTTAAGCAAATAAATCCATTAAACTAACGCGCACACATAGATTTTGTTTATCATGTAGTAAAACAATACTTACCACTTGACACAATAACCAGTTTTGCTATAGACCCCTTTCAATGTTTATAAACATTGTGTATGTGCACGCAGCTTGGCTGCAGAATGAAGGCACACTGCCATTGAGTTTGCTGGTACGCGCAGTGCAAAACGTTTATTTTATTCAAAAATAATAGAAATCCAAAACCCTAACGATATAAATTTAATATAATCTGTTCGTTGAATATGTTTACTTTTGTGTTACAAGGGGTTTGTTTCTAGGTGCTTTGGTTTTAGAGATATTTGACTTTTTCTGAATGAAGATTGCTCATGGCCATTGACAATGCATTGAGTTTGCCGGTACGCGCAGTGCAAAACATCTATTTTATTCAAAATTAATAGAAATACAGACCCCAAACCTTATAAATTAAATATAATCTGTTTGTTGAATATGTTTTCTATATGTGTACCAAGCGGTTTGTTTCTAGGTGGTGTGGTTTTAGAGATATTTCAAATTTTCTGTTTGATGATTGCTCACGACCATTGACAATGCATTGAGTTTGCCGGTACGCTCAGTGCAAAACGTCTATTTTATTCAAAATTAATAGAAATGCAGAACCCTAACCTTATGAATTTAATATAATCAATTCGTTGAATATGTTTTCTATATGTGTACCAGGAAGTTTGTTTCTAGGTGGTGTGGTTTTAGAGATATTTCACATTTTCTGTATGAAGATTGCTTATAGCCATTGAGTTTGCAGTGTGACCATGTGTCATCTTGCAGCCAAACAGCACACGCACTGACCTAGATACCTATGCTGATGTGATATGTAATATATATCTATACAGTAACCCCTGTCTTCAGTGACTACTGTGGTCAGCGAACCCCTGCCATGTCCGGACATTTATGAATGTACAACCTGTTTTTGTTTATGGTTATCTCTTAGATTACAAGACACCTGCTATCTCAGGACAACATAGGTCTGGATGTAGAGTAATATGACTGAGTGAGATATCGAGTCATGGTGCCGGCAGCTGAAAAATAATTGCTTGGTTTAAAACACTACATGCTTGTCTCCTATGGTTATCCCTTTGATTGCAAAACACCTCGTATGTCGGGATAACTTAGGTCTGAATGTAGAGTTCGTTGTCCATTGAAGATCGTTATTACTGTGTTTGGGGGAGTGGCTGGGAGGGGGGGGGGCAATTGGTTTATCCGCTTAAAAATAGAAAGAATAGTCGGGGTGAGGGGGTGGGTGGGAATGAGTTCAGAGGAATAGATATATTTACAACCCCCCCCCCCCCTTCTCCTAAAAAACGAAAACTGAATAAAGCTGCGAACACACTGGACGCGGGCGTCACGCGGTTCTCGCGCGGGCGTCACGCCGAAAAAATCGAAATGTATGCAACAACGAGAAACCAATCACATTGGCGTGGGCGTTTCTCACGCGGTTCTCGCGCAGACATCACGCTGATGGATAGCATCACTTTTGGAGCGATTTTTGCCGCTTGATGTGTCGTGCTGCTTGGCTTTTGACTGACTTTTCCTGACTTTGCCCAACTTTTCCCAACTTTTCCAACTTTTCCCGACTTTGTCTGACTTTGCCTGACTCTGCTCGACTCTACCTGACTCGACTCGACTTGACTCTACTATACCCAACTCTACTCGACACTACTCGACTCGACTCTACCTGACTCGACTCTACCTGGCTTGACTCTACCTGACTCGACTCTATCCAACTCGACTCTATCCAACTCGACTCTACCTGACTTTACTCTACTCTACCTGACTCGACTCTAACTGAATCGACTACCTGAATCGATTACCCAAATCGACTATACCCAAATTGACTCAACTGTACCTGTTTCGACTGGAACCGACTTGACTCTACCTGACTCGACTCTACGGAACTCAACTCTACCCGACTGAATTCTACCCAACTCGACTCAACTCTAGCCAACTCGACTTGACTTAAGTTGACTTGACTCGACTCTACCCGACTCGACTCTACCCAACTAAACGCTATCCAACTCGATCGACTATACTCGACTCTAACCGACTCGACTATACCCAACTCGACTCGACTCTACCCAACTCGACTCTACCCGCCTCGACTCTACCCGCCTTGACTCTACCCGACTCGACCCTACCTGCCTCGACTCTACACGCCTCGACTCTATCCAACTCGACAACCCAACTCGACTACCCAACTGGACTACCCAACTCGACTCAACCTGACTCGACTCCACTCAACTCGACTTTACCGGACTCGACTCGACTCTACCCGACTTCACTCTACCCAACTCTACTTGACTGCACCCGACTCCATCCGACTCGACTCTACCCAACTCGACTCAATTCTATCAAACTCGACTCGACTCTAGCAAACTGAACTCGACTCTACCCAACTCGACTCGACTCTACCTGACTCAATTATACCTGAGTCGACTCTACCCAACTCAAATCTACCGGACTTGAATTTACCTGACTAGACTACCTGAATCGACTGTAAAGTGAGGTCGGGTAAAGTGAGGTTGGGTAAAATGAGGTCGGGTAGAGTGAGGTCAGGTAAAGTGAGGTCGGGTAAAGTGAGGTCAGATAGAGTGATGTCGGGTAGAGTGAAGTCAGGTAGAGTGAGGTCGGGTTGAGTGAGGTCGGGTAGAGTGAGATCAGGTAAAGTGAGGTCGGGTAGAGTGAGGTCGGGTAGAGTGAGGTCGGGTAGAGTGAGGTCGGGTAGAGTGAGGTAGGGTAGAGTGAGGTTGGGTAAAGTGAGGTTGGGTAAAGTCTGGTCGGGTAAAGTCAGTCTGATTTTTTGCCGCGTGCTGTCCGCGTCCAGTGTGTTCACTATTTCCGTGTGAGAACCGCATGCCGTCCCCGTCCTGTCTGTCCCTAGCTTTACGCTTCCTGAGGAGCATATTGCCTTCAGTCAAGGAAGCTATCCAATAAGTTTAGTTATGACTTTTCAAGTGATCCACGCACCTGCATATTGAATGGAACCAGATTAGCAGAGTGTTTGAAACAAGGCAATTATTTTTCAGCTGCCGGCACCATAAGCCGATATCCCACTCAGTAACACTATCATGATTACTGAGCAAGCCAGTCATTTTCCTAGCCTAGTATGTAAAAACATCAGACTAGGGTAGTGACAAGTAGGAGTGTTGTAAGTCCGTAGTTTGACTCGGTGGGGAATCGAACCGACGACCTCCCAATAACTACTGGATATAGGATTTAAATAATAAATAAATCTATTGAGATACTATTTTCAAAATGCTTTCAGTCAAAGGCTATGTTCTAGGTTTGTGAAAAGACTGGAAATAGGGTTTAAATAAACCATAATTATATATTGAGGTACTTTTATTATTTTCTAAATGATTTCAGTCAAGGCAAAGTTCTAGGTCTGTGAAAATATAGTGTATTAAAAGTTACGTGCAGTAATGAAACCCTAGCGACAAAGTCCAATTACCAACAGATAAAATATCAGAGAATCAAATAAACAGATCAGTTGTCAGGGTATCAACTAAACAGATCAATTGGCCCGTCCTGATATGACCTTAGATGTTGCTAGGACGTAAAACAACAACACACAAACAGATCAATTGTCGGAGTATCAAATACACTCGGGTATTGCATTATATATTTTTACATAAAGAGTGAAAAGTCTTGAACATTGTTTACAGTGTTTTATGAGGTGCTATTTTGAGGATGCTTTAGTGATGCTTCATTAAAGCTGCATAGTCCGACGAAACATCAGATTTTCTATGCCAAAACACTTATTTATATTTGATTATAATATTCTACTTACATTCTGGTGCACTTGTTAAGCATGTGTTGCTGCATAGAAGGGAATACTAAGTCAATTTAATAGAACCTGTTACAGCTGGATTCCATCTTATGTATACGTTATGTATACATTATGTTCAGTTGACGATACCCGATGATAAAAATTAATGTGCTCTAGAGACATCGTCAAATACAACAAGAAAAAAACTAAACATTATATTCATATGTAAATGTACATTATGTACATATCGATATATATATATAGAAATGTACATCCATGTGTCTGTATACATGCTGTATAAGAATTATACGAGTATTATTATACCGGAATTCTATACTCGCTCCTCACACCCACCAGTGGTTGAGTCTTTTTTTAAAATCTTTTTTTTTTATTGAGGCTGTATTTATACTGTCCATAGCATATAAGCCCGGGTACCCAGGCTTGTTTTCAATGCTGGCCAGTTGTAGTGTTGGTGTTATCTTACCACACAGTGGCTGCGGATAAGGTATTTGATTGCCTGCATTTCAGTAGATAATTGGTTGGTATGTTTAGTAGCCTATGTTAGTTTTTTTTTATTTCTTGGTATATATGTATTTATTTTCTACTCTTATTACTAGACTAGCCTACTCCTGTTTACATATTATAGGCTTGTACGTAGCTGTGTGGTGTGTTATCTGGCTACTTTTGGCATGGTTACCTTCCATTGGGCGTCCCGCTGGTGGGCCGTGACATATCACATGCCCCTTTGCAGTGCAGTTTACTGGGGGTTTCCTAGCCTTACTTTGCACAGACTCGGACTACTCATCTACTGCTCAGACCTACTCTCCTCAGCTCCGACGATGGCGCCACCGCTCGCCTGCTATCCTACTAACTTACCACCAAAATTGATCTTTTTAGGCAAGGGGAGTATTGTTCCTCTAGCCAGAAAAAAATACACTCTAACCCACTATCACGTCTTCCTCTTGTTCATTATGCAGGACAACTATTATATGTGTATAATATATCTAAGTTTACATATGTATGTGTATAATATATGCAATCTGCCATTATAGTATACCATATATTACACTGGGGTGAAACTGAGCAGAGAAGTAGGGCATGACCAGCTGCAGAGTAGTAAACATAGAGAGTCCTGTACATATGGTAAGTCAAACCGACACCAGTTAAAAACTCTAAATTCACATACTAATATGTCTCAGCTGTCTAAACTAAAGATGCCTGCTCAATTACGTACTGGTACAGTGAAGCCCTGTTAATACGCGATCTTTAGGCTCCATAAAATGTCAGCCCCAAAACAGCGGGGTCGCACTAAATCTGGGTTCAGTTTACTGAATTACCTTTGAATATAAGTTGCATAGTTCGATGGTTTTGAGTTTCTGCCATTTTCTGGTTGATTGTTATAATTTACCTTATATTCGTTTGAAGTAATTTTATTTTGAATGGTTAGCTTTTGAGATATTTGAAGTGCAAACATGGAAAATTAATTTTGGCATGCACGCCAAAACTCTGACACCATAGGCTTCTGCAGTAACATATTCTATTAAATTACCTCAGTATTCTCTTCTATGTGGTGATACATGTTTAATAAGGGCACCAGTATCTAAATTAGACATGTCAAATCAAATCTAGATAATTGTTTTTGTTTTGAAAATTTGATGTTTTCATCGGACGATGCAGCTTTATGGAATTCTGGGTCCAATGAATCATTGCGTTATATGAGAATTTGCATTAAATCGAGGCATGTTATAAGAGGGTTCCATTATACTTCAGCATTAGATATGGGCCCATATTCATGTGCTGGTGCCAGGGCCTTAACCGCGGCTAGGGTAGCTCCACCCGGCTAACGGTGGAAAATTCTTATTCCTGAGCCGGTGCCAGCGCTAACCGCTGACCGTAGCCTAGGCTAAGCTACCCCACTTTCAAATCACGGGTAAGGGAGTAGCCTGAGAGGTTAGTGAGCGCGTGTGGGTCTCAATCTATTGAATACGATCATATTTGACAGATTTACATACGCAATAAGTGAAATTTAATCAAATTAACCCTAAAATCGAACCGTTATTAACGCTGCCGCTGCATTGGCGGTGTTATGCATATTGTCGAATCGACGAATGTAAAGTAACAAATCGCCGCCGCCGCTTCGACGTCGATATCCATACTGTCGCATATCAACAAAGCGCACATCCCCGCCGCCGCCGCCGCATCGGCGGCAATATATTAGGCCCAAATATATTCAATGCTATTATATTTAACAGAATTACATACACAATAAGTGAAATTTTATCAATTTAACCCTAAAATCGAACCGTTATTAATGCTCCCGCCGCATTGGCGGCGTTATTCATATTGTCAAATCGAGAGAATTCCCAAATCTATAAATAAACTCACGGTTAGCTATCCACGGCGGCTTGGACATTGGTGAATACGACTTGACCTATTTCTCCAACCCGCCGCTAGCCACGGATAGCTACCCCAGAGCTAGCGTGTAGCACCGGCTACGCCTGGCACCACTACATGAATACGGGCCATGGGGGTGTATTTTCGTACAGGAACCGATTACTACAGGGGCCTCTGTGGCTGTCATTTAATTAGCACCTTTCATTACCACTACAATAGTGTGTTATGTGGTTAGGAAACTATGTGCCTGAAAACCAGGATTCGATCATGGGGCCCTTCCATGTTGAGCTGAGCGTCATAACAGTGAGCCCACCTAGCCCTCTATTTAAACTTTACTTAAAGTAACTAGAGTGTGTGTGATCTTTTATTGATTACAATTATGTTACGCTGTGGAGAAATCTTATCGATTCATTCATATCTGTTGAGTGTTAAGTGTTGTGTTCGATTGGAGGACTTATTCGTATATACACGCAATGATTATTTGATTCTATAATGCTTAGAATGCATTTAAGAGGATTTACCCACTCTTTACCTGCCCCCCTCCTCCCCCGCCCCCATATCGGCCTTCACTGGATGAGGATCGGACGTGGTGGCCTAATCGGTAGAGCGCAGACTTCCCGCGCGGAAGGTCGATAGTTCCAATCCCAGCCGAGTCAAACCAATGACTTATAAAATTGATACTTGTTGCTACCTAGCCTGGCGTTCATCATTAATAGGATAGGACAAGGACTGGTTAGCACAGTATCAGGATAATGTGACTCTGTGAGATATTGGGTCATGGTGGTGCCGGCCTGGTCTCCCAGTGGGGCAACACTATAAAGTCAGCATGAGTGCACACTGTCACAAGTCGGTACCCATCCTGATATTACCTTAGATGTTGCTAGGATTTAAAACAACAACAAAGCAAAATAAATCACAGGGGGAGTGTGTGAGTGAGTATATGCTTGGTGGTGTACACTGAGTGATGAATATATAATTGACCTAGTTTCCCCTTTCTGTTTGTTCTTTGACCTATTAAAGCTGCATAGTCCAATGTATCAAATTTTCAAAACCAAACCAATTATCTAGTTTTGATTTTACATATCTAACTTAGATACTGATGCACTTATTAAGTATTTGTTTCTGCATAGAAGTCAATACTGAGTCAATTTAACTGAACCTGTTGCTGCAGAAGTCTATGGTGCCAGAGTTTTGGCAAGCTTGCCAAAACTAATTTTCCATGTTTGCACTCAAAGTATTTCAAAAGGTTACCATTTAAAATAAAAGTAACTTTAAACTAGTGATCGATCTAATATATTTATCTTAGAAAAAATACCGAAATTCAAAACCATCGGCTTTGCAACTTTAAGTAACCTGAGAACAGCCAGCTTGTCAGCCGGCCATCACCTGATGAGGTGAATGAGGGTGTGATAGACCGTCTCTTGCTGCTTCAGACCAGACGGAATGGCCAAATGAGTTAGAGTGCCTGGCTCCCATGCTGATAGATCGTGGGGTCATGGGTTTGAACCCTGGTCGAGTCAAACCAATGACTTAAAAATTAATACTTGTCACTTCCTAGCCAGGCTCTCGGCATTATTAGGATAGGACAAGGACTGGTTGGCTCAGTGTCAGGATAATGTGACTGAGTGGGATATCAGGTCATGGTGCTGGCGGCCTATATTCCCAGTGGGACAGCACTATAAAGTTGCCATGAGTGCGTACTGTCACAAGTCGGTATGATACGACCTTAGATGTTGCTAGGATGTAAAACAAAAACAAACAAACTTATTCCTTCAGCAATAAAACCTATGAAAAGGAGTAACACCAGGATAGCTTCAAACCAGCGGGTGCTCTCTGGTTTATCTACCCACCTGGGTATCACGTAACCTCCCCCCCCCCGTCCTGATATGACCTTAGATGTTGCTAGGACGTAAAACAACAACAAACAAACAAACGTAACCTCCCTCGGGGAGGGGAGGGGGGGCTAGCAATGGATGGAACAGTCCACCCTAGGGACTGTTTCTGCTAGCGTGCTGCCATCTGTTGCTACTTCTTAGCAAACAGGGGTCAGCGTTGTCGCCACTGCCACCATGTGGTAGTGGGGCTCATTACGCTCATGCCACCACTGATATTCAGTATAATAACAGCCACATATTGCAAGCGATATTGTAAACTATGCATATATGCATATAGTATAAGTATACTATATGTATACCAGACGGGATGCCCAAATCAGTTGAGCATCCGTCTCCCGCGTTGGTTGATCGTGGCATTCGAACCCACGGGTTCGAACCCTGGTCGAGTCAAACCAATGACTTAAAAAATTATACTTATTACTTCCTAGCCTGCTCGGCATTATTAGGATATGGCAAGGACTGGTTGGCTTAGTGTCAGCATAATGTGATTGAATGGGATATCAGGTCATGATACTGGCGGCCTGGTCTCCCAGTGGGGCAGCACTATAAAATCGCCATGAGTGCGTACTGTCATAAATCGGTACCTCTCCTGATATGACCTTAGATGTTGCCAGGACGTAAAACACCAACAACCAACGAACATATAGTAAAATCTTTGGTAGCACTGCTACTGAGGTAGCAAAGCTGCCATGGGCGCATACTGTCATAAGTTCATACCCTCCCTGATATTACCTCGAATGTACATGTTTCTTGTACTCGAGGTCCCAAGTGATATCAGTCGATAACTGCTTATCTCATCAAATGATATTTAACTCCAACCAAAACTGCGGATTAATGGAAGAATACTTTATAATGGTTTCACTGCCTATATTTATTAAAAGTTGCATATTCTGATGGTTTTTGGGTTTCTTCCATTTTTTAAAGGATAAATATCTTAAGCTGATCATTGTAATCTGCCTCTGTTTACTTTGAAGTAGGTTTTAGTTGAAATCGCTATCTGAAGGAATATTTGAAGTGAAAACATGCTAGATTAATGTTAATGTCGCTGTCAAAATTCTAACACCAGAGGTTTTGTATCTCTGTTGAGTTTCTGCGATATTTTCATTTACATAAATATATTAGGTTGGCCGTTATAATCTACTTTACTTTACTGAAATTATATTTTTAAAGCGTTAATCTTGTATATGTTTGAAAGGACCACCTGCTAAATGAATTTTGGCGTGCACACCAAAATGGTGGACATTGTAGATTTCAATACTGACTGGTTCTATTGAATTGACTTCGGATTTCTTTTATGCACCAATACATGTTTATTGAGTGCGCCCGTATTTAAATTGAATACATAAGATCAAATATAGCCAATTGTTTTGGTTTTGAAAATGTGATGTTTTCATCAGATTTTCTATGTACCGTATCTAAATTGAATACATAAGATCGAATCTAGCCAAATGTTTTGGTTTTGAAAATGTGATGTTTTCATCAGATTTTTCTATGTACCGTATCTAAATTGAATGCATAAAGATCAAATCTAGTCAAGTGTTTTGTTTTTGAAAATGATTTTCAAATGTACGGTTTCTAAATTGAATACATTAGATCAAATCTAGCCAACTTTTTTGGTTTTGAAAATATGATGTTTTCATCCGATTTTTTCCATGTACCATTCCCCTACAGATTTCCCCCCTCCCGCCCCGCCCCGCCCCGCCCCGCCCCGCCCCGCCCCGCCCCGCCTCTCACCTTTGCGCACACCTGGCCTTGTACATCAGCGGGTACAGTTACCTCCCCACTCCCCTCAGCCTCCCACAGCCTCCATCCCCACCATTGTCCTTCTCCCCCTTCCCCAACCCCCATCCCCCTCACCCCTCAATGCCCACGTAGCCCTCACCTCGGTGCCTACCTGTCCCCGGTACACCCCACCGGACCCCCCCCCCCCCCACCCCCCCCCCTCACACACACAAACACGCTCACTCACCCCATCTTGCCCCCTGTACAGGTTGTGTAACTCAATAACAGGGAGACAACAGATTACATCCCGTGTATCGGATGTGATAAATACGCCTACTTTTAGCCGGCCTGTGTAAACGCAGGGACCGGGGGCGGGGCGCCCCCCCCCTCCTCCACACCCACCCCCCTCGCCCTACTTTACCAGGCCACCCGTTTTCCCGCCAAAATAAAATTGCCAGTAAGGACCCTGTAGAATGCACTAGTGTGTAGAGTACTGATGTGCTCTCTGGTTAAACATCTAATGTCTGATAATATGTGTTTGAGGCCTGAGGTTGCCCTCCCCCTCATCCCCCCCCCCCCCAGCCTGAACAACAAAAAACAGACAAAAAACCACCCCAAAATCAATATTCCATGACACAATATACATATAATATTCCTATCATTACTTTGTTTTTTACTAACTGTGAAGAGACGCATCAGTATCTCATCATAATCATTAGTTAAAAACGTAGCTTAAGTTTAATCATTTGTTATTGTCATCACTTGTTCATTCACATCATGGAGACCAGCTAGATAAGCATCGCTTTTCTGGGATCCTTTCTGTCTGTAAGGAATTTGTATGCATTTATTGTATCACCTCAATTTATTGTAAACATACCTTGCAGAGAGTTAAAATAAAAGAATTGATTGAATTGATATATTGACATAATTGAAGCTGATATCTTCCGACACTCGTGGTGTTCTCTGTGGCAGAGTGGTTAGAGTGCCTGACTTTTTTCTAGGTCGGACTCCTAATCTGAAGGTCGGTGGTTCGATTCCCCGTGCCCCCACCTCTGCCACTTTGGATTTCCACCGCTGTGTATAACTTACAGCGTCATCAAAGGCCGGTTGCTCTCATACCATGTCTATGTGGTGTGGGAGGTTAAAAATCCCTTGGGTCAGTAAAAGTGTAGTCTCGGGCTTTCTATCGACAAACTGTCTAATGGTGAAAACAAGTCTATTCAGACTTATCCATGATATGCAGTATAAATCTTCTTTTAAAAAAAAAAACACGGGCATGTCTCTTAAAAACATGATTTTGGGGTAATAAGCCTTCTACATGTCCTCCGTTGTCCCTCCTCCTCTTCACCGTCCTGATATAACCTTAGATGTTGCTAGCACGTAAAACAACAACAAACAAACAAACAAACAACACCCTCCTCTTCTTCCATTTCCTCATTTTCCTTCCTTCCTTCCTCCTCCTCTTCCTTCCTTCCGCCTCTGCCTCCCCCTCTCCCTCCTCATCTTCCTCGCCTTCGTTGTCACCATCGTCGCCATCATCATCATCATTATCATCAATACTCCGCGCTGTGAATATGGCCTATGCTGCCGACACGGCGTAAAGAAACCACCAATCAATCAATCAATCAATCAATACTCCGTCCTGGTATGACCTTAGATGTTGCTAGGACGTAAAGCAACAACAAACAAACAACTTATCAATACTCGCCGTGATTATGGCCTTTGTTGCCGACGTAAAGCACACCTTACTCACTCACCCACTCATTCACTCATCATCGAATATTCTACATTTAAGAATTGAGTAATAATATAATTATCCGAAATTACCATTATTCACATGGTAAAAGTAAGGCGACATCAAACCAATGTTTGCCATAAACATGTGAATTCAGGCTGAACAGTGCGGCGTATGTCACTTTAGATAATGTCTTATCGGCAAGATTGGTTGGTTGTTGTGGTTTTAGGGTTTTGGCAACATCTCAGGTCATATCAGGACGGATACAGACTTGTGACAACCCTATCTTAAAGCTGCAGGGTCCGATGAAAATATCAAATTTTCAAAACCAAAACAATTATCTAAATTTGATTCTACATATCTAACTTCGATATTGGTGCATTTATTAAACATTTGTAGCCACATAGAAGGGACTACTGAGGCAATTGACTACAACCTATTACTGCAGAAGCCTGTGGGGTCAGAGTTTTGACAAGCTTGCCAAAATTAATTTTGCATGGTTCCACTTCAAATATCTCAAAAGTTAGTAACTTAAAATAAAAGTTACTTCAAGCTAAAGTAAGGTACATAATAATGATCAACCTAATGTATTTATCTCAGAAAATTTCAGAAACTCAAAACCATTGGACTATGCAACTTTAATAATGCCGAGCGCCTGGTTAGGAAGCGACAAGTATCAATTTTATAAGTCATTGGTTTGACTCGACCAGGGTTCGAACCTGTGGGTTTGAATCCCATGATCTACCAAAACGGGCGATGGACGCTCAACTCATGATTTAGCGATCCCGTCTGGTCGTATCGACACGATTCAGGTCATAAATACTCAAGTGGAGTTGATGTAAATTGCTGTAAGTTGGTGCATGTATGTATCTAAAAGAAAAAAAAAAGTTGGAGACTATTGGGTTGACTTCTGCGCGGAGAATGTTGGAGAATGTTGGTGGAAAGGGGAGATTGATTTGCTGGGAGAACAGGTACCAGGTACGGAACGCGTACACACGACCTCTCCTCCACGGCGCGACGCCCGGCACCACCCCGGTGCACCACCCGGCGCCAAGCTGGAGGAAGCGGGCCTGTACGCTACTGGAGGAGACCGGACGCGCGGACAAGTTGGTATGCATGGAGCAGTGTTAGGCCTAACACCGAGTGTTTAAACTCGGAAATTCTAACTCCGATCATATCTGGTTTATAGCGGTGTTAGTGTTAGGTTAGTGTCAGGATGGAACCCAAATCTACTCAATGCTATCATATTTAACAGAATTACATACGCAATAAGTGAAATTTAAGCAAATTAACCCTAAAAACGAAGCGATATTAACGCAGCAGCCGCATTGGCGGCAATATTAATAGTTATATTTTCGAATCGACGAACGTAAAGTAAACAAATTGCCGCCGGCGCCGCATCGACGTCGCTTTCCATACTGGCGTCGACGGCGATTTGTTTACTGTACGTTCATCGATTCGAAAATATAACTATTAATATCGCCGCCAATGCGGCGGTAGCCTTAATATCGGTTCGAATTTAGGGTTAAATTGATAAAATTTCACTTATTGCGTATGTAATTCTGTTAAATATGGTCGCATTGAATATATTTTCGAATCGACGAATGTAAAGTAAACAAATCGCCGCCGCCGCCAAATCGGCGGCTATATATTAGGCCCAAATCTATTCAATGCTGTCATATTTAACAGAATTACTTACGCCATAAGTGAAATTTGATCAATTTAACCCTAAATCTGAACCGATATTAACCCCCTCCGCCGCATTGGCGGCGTTATTCATATTGTCAAATCGAGGGATTTCCCAAATCTATAAATACATTCACGTTTAGCTAACACTCACCGTTTAGGCACCCATGCATACGACTTAACCTCCTTCGCGACGCCTGCGATAAACGGTGATAGCTACCTGGTGTTAGAGGTATAACACCACACGCCGCTAACACTGCTCCATGCATATGGCCCCTGGGCTTAAAGTTATACACTACTGGAGGAGGCGGAGTGGGTGGGGCGGCATAGAATATACAGCAAACTGGTGTATAATCACAGACGGGACGTGGGTATAGGCGGCGTCGGGGTGTACCTATAACTTATAAGGTACAGGAGCTGGGTTGCTTGGTTGGTTGTTGGTGTTTTACGTCCTGGCAACAACTAAGGTCATATCAGGACGGCCACACTGGAGGAGGGTGTGGGTGTGTTGAAACCTTGTGGTGAAAACCCAGGAGGTGTGCTTCTGCTGTGCTGTGCTGTGCTGTGCTGTGCTGTGCTGTGCTGTGCTGTGCTGTGCTCCCCAGGTGCGTCGCGTCGCCTCGCACCTCCCTCTGGCGGCGTGAAGAGGAGACCACAGCGACACGCCTAGGGACGCGGCCACTGTTAGTGTTACTGTTACTAGTGTTAGAATACTCAGGCAGTCAGTCAGGCAGGCAGTCAGTCGCCGGGACAGCGCTGACTAGAGAACAACGCGACGCCCTGGAGGACCTACCTACGTGTATACATTGTGTACACTGGAGGTGGTCGCACCCGTACTGTATATACACGACCGGAGGTGGAGTAGGAGTGGGAGGAGGAGGAGGCCTGCCCTGGAGGTACGTAGTTAGTGTCCACTGTTGGAACTGGACCAATGCTGGTTGGTGTATATGCTGTATAACTGACTGTAATAGTACGTGGCTGTTGGGAGGGGAAGGGGGAGGAGGAGGAGGAGGAGGAGGTCCGCCCTGGCGGTACGTACTTAGTGTCCACTGTTGGAACTGGACCAATGCTGGTTGGTGTCTATGCTGTATAACTGACTGTAATAGTACGTGGCTGTTGGGAGGGGAAGGAGGGGGAGGAGGAGGAGGAGGAGGAGGAGGTCCGCCCTGGCGGTACGTAGTTAGTGTCCACTGTTGGAACTGGACCAATGCTGGTTGGTGTCTATGCTGTATAACTGACTGTAACAGTACTTGACTGCTGGGAGGAGGGTAAGGAGGAGGAGGAGAGGAGGGATGAGGGGAAGGAGTTTTGGATAAGTGGTGTGGTTGCATGCAGCCCATGAAGTTGGGTGGATTTATGAGGTAGGGGGGAGATTGCTGAGGTGAGCATTTGGGGAGTAGCTCAACAACCCACGCCTGCTTCTGGACTGTGGTGGGTGGAGGGGTGGAGGTGAGGTATATCGTATGGTATAGTAGAGGTGAGGGATGTAGCGGAGTAGGGCTGGGGGCCCGGAGTGAACCTAGCTGGCTATAGTATAAGCTAGCTGTCGGAGCACCGCACCCACGCCCTTGCCCACCAGCCAGTAACACTACCTACCACCCGGCCCCCGCCGACCCACGTCCCGCGGCCGGCTGCCACCGCCCAGCCCCCCGACAACACACAGCGGGCACCCGGGGGCTGCCTGCTCTGTCTGCTTCTCCGCCTGCCTCCACTCTTGTGTAGTCGGGACCGGGACTACTGGGACTGCTACTGCCAGTACCCGGGCGCGGTGCGCTGTTGTACGTGCCGTACCCCTGTACCACCACCACCACCACCACCACCACCACCACCACCACCACCACTACTACCAGCACCACCACACCACACCACGCCCGACCTGCTGAGGCTGCTCACTGCTCACTGCTCACGGGGGGAATCCAACATGGCGGTTTAATACGGGCGTCCGTCCGGCCGGATGTAGGAGGACTACTGGCAGACGCAGGTAAGTTGTCCGCCTTCTGGCTGGCTGCCCTTCTGACCGGGCCGTGACAGCGGGTCGCCCGGCGTCACGGTCACACACGCCGCGTGACGGGGCCGTCACCCGGGGGCGGCCTCGCCTCGCGTCACAGCCGCCGAGGGGAGTTATGCGTGTTACTGTTAGGAACAGTCGTAGTTGTTGGGCTTACGGTTACCACGACGGGATTCAATCGGACACACACAGTAGCCGCCGACTCTGTTCCTGTTCCTCCCCAACTCATCCCCTTCTCCTCCCCATCTCCTCCCTATTTCCTCATCTCCTCCCCTTCTCCCCATTTCCTCCCCATCTCCCCTCCCCATCTTCCCCTTCTCATTCCCTTCTCATTCCCTTCTTTCTCTTCCTCCTCCTCCCTCTCCCCTTCCTCTTCCTCCTCCTCCTCCTCCTCCTCCTCCTCATCATCATATTCCGACCTGATAGGACCTTAGATGTTCCTAGGATGCAAAACAACAACAAACAAACATCATTATCATCATCGTAATCCTTCTCTCCCGTTCCACCTCCCGTTCATCATCTTCTTTTGCATCATCATCATCATCATCATCATCATCATCATCATCATCATCATCATCATCATCACCATTCTCCTCATCATATTCATCATGCTCATCTCCCGTCCTGATATGACCTTAGATGTTGCTAGGACGTAAAACAACAACAAACAAACAAACAAACAAACATCATGCTCATCATACTCATCATACTCAGTGCCCTCACCATCCTCACCATACTCACTATCAGTCTCAATCTCATCATACTTAGCGTACTCCTTTTAATTTTTGTATATATTTTTTTACCCGGTCCTCATTGTCATCCTCATCCGCATCTTCATCCTCTTTGTGCCATGGGTTCGATCACCGGTCGAGTGAAATGAATGACAACATTGATGCTTGTCCCGACCTACCCTCGCGCTTGACATCACTCGGAGTCTAGAAACCGGTACCCGTCCTAATATGACCATGGATGTTGCTAGGACATTCAGCTTAACAAACATATACTGCCTCCACCTCCTCCTCCACATCCCCTCCTCCTCCTCCCCTCCTCCTCCTCCCCTCCTCCGCCTCCTCCCGTCCTCCGCCTCCTCCCCTCCTCCGCCTCCTCCCCTCCTCCTCCTCCCCTCCTCCGCCTCCTCCCCTCCTCCGCCTCCTCCCCTCCTCCGCCTCCTCCCCTCCTCCGCCTCCTCCCTTCTCTTTATCTCCTCCCCTCCTCCTCCTCCTCCTCCTCCTCCTCCTCCTCCTCCCCATCTCCTCCTCCTCCCCTTCTCCTCCCCCCTCCTCCTCCTCCTCCCCCCCATACCCTCCTCCTCCCCCCCCCTCCTCCCTCCCCCCCCCCTCCCCTTCCACCTCCCCCTACCCTCCTCCTCCCCTCCTCCACTTCCACCCCTTCTCCTCTTCATCCTCCTCCTTTCTCCTCCCCATCTCTCCTCACCCCCCCCCCTCCTTATCCCCCGTGCTAAACACACCCCTCAAACCCCTCCTCCTCTCCCCCCTCCTCTCTCCTCTCCATACCCTCTTCCTCCGCCCCCTCCTCTCCTCCCCACCTCCACACCCCTTCTCCTCTTCCCCCCCTCCTTCTCTCCTCTCCATTACCTCCTCATCCCATCCCCCCTCCTTTACCCCGGTGCTACACTCCCTCTCAACCCCCCCCCCCCCCCCATTCCCCCCCTCCTCCTCCTCCTACTCCTCCTCCACCCTTACTCCACCCCCCTTACCCCCGTGCTACACTCCCTCTCAACCCTCTCCCCTCCTCCTCTCCCCCTCTCCTCTCCCCCTCCTCCTCCTTTCTCTCCACCCCTTTCCCTCCGTCCTGCCTCCTTCCTACTCCTAGACCCATCACATCCACGCTCATTGGAGGCTGGGCGCGTCATGTGTTTTGGGTTATACTATAATAGCAGTGAAGAAGGAGGTTGTGGTGGTGAGTGTTTTATTATATTATGCCAACTGTCATGATGTTGAAAAATTCAACATCCTATAGACATACATATTGAGGGAGTGCACGTGGAGCTATTACGGCGAGGTACAATAATGTCGGTGTGTGGGATTAAATGTGTGTTGTATAAGTGCCTGTCACACTATGCCGGATTGAGCAACGGACAGAATTGTCTAGTCCGGTAGTGATAAGTATCAAAGTGTATTAAAATGTGTCAAAGTGTTGCGACATCGGGTCTAAGGCCACCGGACAAACGGACATGAAATGGACATGAACAGATCGCTAAACGGACGAAACAAAATCAAACCGGACAAGAACCGTAGACATCAATCCGGCGGCATCCGTTCCTAGTTTTGTGCATGTTCAAAACTTGTACGGGCACAAACCGGACTTTGTTCAGTTTCTTACCGTTTCCCCCAATCCGGTGATGTGTGACAGGGCCTACAGTAATAGTGAATTTGGCATGAAGCCGGATGCCGAGTGTAATAATAGCCAGCGTGAATTACGCAGGGCTTGAAGCAGGGTGACTGGGGCAGACTTAATTTGTTTGATTTGTTGTTGTTGTTTTACATCCTAGCAACATCTAAGGTCATATCAGGGTGGGTACCAACTTGTGACAATGTGCACTCGTGACAAATTTATAGTGCTGCCCCACTGGGAGACCAGGCTGCTGGCACCATGATACTGTGCTAACCAGTCCTTGTCCTATCCTATTGATGCCGAGCGCCATGCTAGGTAACGACAAGTATCAATTTTATACGTCATTGGTTTGACTCGGCTGGGATTCGGAACTCCTGACCTTCCGCACGGGAAGTCTGTGCTGTACCGATTGGGCCACCGCTTCTGTTTGCGGATTTAGTAGAGGTGATAGATGGAGCGGAACCATCCAGACAGTAGGCAGGAACATTTATTGACTATAAGCTCCAGTAATCAGTATGCAATTCTTTTATAATCAACCGCCAAATGCTGACGGTTGGTTGGCAAAACAATGTTAAAGCTGCATAGTCCGATGAAATATCAAATTTTCAAAACCAAACCAATTATCTAGATTTGATTATACATATCTAACTTAGATATTGATGTACTTATTAAGCATTTATTTCTGTGTAGAAGACAATACTGAGTCAACTTAACAGAACCTGTATTTGCAGAAGTCTATGGTGTCAGAGTTTTGGCAAGCTTGCCAAAACAAATTTTCCATCTTTGCACTCAAAATATCTCAAAAGTTTACCATTTAAAATAAAAGTAACTTTGAACTAATTTAAAGTAGATACTAGTGATCGATCTAATATATTTATCTCAGAAAAATTCCAAATTCAAAACCATCGGACTATGCAACTTTAACCAATGTAAGCCGATTTACGTCGTTAGCAGAGACCAGACAACACAGACTTGCAAGGTTGTTTTACTTCTATTGTACACGCTACGCGTGTTAAAGATCCATTAGTCATTTGACTTACACTGTTTGAGAGCTTCGCCTACAAAGGGACCATTTGGGTGTGTTCATTGGGTATGTAGATAGTCTGGTTGAATTTGTTCAGTGCGATCTGCGATACACGATACCATATCGCGGTAAATGTATGTAGGCGCCTCCTTCAAGTTCAAATGTATACAGGTTCATGTTAATGATATTTAATTAAAGTTGCATCGTCTGATGGTTTTGATGAGATAAAATATATGAGATAAAATATATTAAATTGATTATCTACCTTAGTTTGTTTTGAAGTCGCGTTTATTTTGAATGGCTAACCTTTGAGATATTTGAAGGGCAGACATGTGCGATTAATTTTGGCAAGCACGCCAAAACTCTGACACTATAGGCTTATCCAGTAACAGGTTTGATTAAATTGACTAGGAATGTCCTTCTATGTGGTAACAAATGCTCATTAAGTGAATCAGTATCTAACTTTGATATGTACAATCAAATATAGCTGAATGTTTTGGTTTTTTAAATGTAATGCTTCATCAGACTATGCAGCTTCAACTCTCGATTTTTTCAAATCGCGCCACAGATGGAGAATGTGTGACGAGGAATGTTGGTTGGTGTGCAGAGTAAATGTTTGTGTGCAGAGTGTGAACATAGAAAGCTTGTTAGTGTGTACAGTGTGAAGGGCGATTGTTGGTCTGAGAGTGTTTTTTTCTTTAAGATTCATGCTACCTATCAGTCATGGATAAGTCTGAATAGACTTGTATTCACCATTAGACAGTTTGCCGATAGAAAGCTCAAGCCTACACTTTTACCGACCCATGCGATTTCTAACTTCCCACACCACATAGACATGGTATTGGAGCAACTGGTCTTTGATGATGCTGTAAGTTATACACAGCGGTGGAAATCCAAATTGGCATAGGTGGGGGCACAGGGAATCGAACCACTGACCTTCAGATTAGGAGTCCGACCTAGAAAAAAGTCAGACACTCTAACCAATCCGCCACAGAGAACACCATGTTGTGTTAGAATATTAGTGTACAAGAGGATGGTTAATTAAAGTTGCATAGTCCGATGGTTTTGAGTTTCTGTCATTTTCTGAGATAGATATATTATGTTGATCGCTATAGTCTACCTGACTTTAGTTTAAAGTAACTTATTTTAAATGGCTAACTTTTGAGACATTTGATGTGCAAACATGCTAAAATAATTTTGTCAAGCATGTCAAAACTGACACCATAGGCTTCTGCAGTAAAAGATTATATTAATTGCCTCCATATTCCCTTCTATATGGTGATAAATATTGAATAAGTGAACCAGTATCAAAGTTAGATATGTAGAATCAAATCTAGAAAATTGTTTTGGTTTTGAAAATTTGATCTTTTCATCGGACTATGCAACTTTAATATAGAGTGTGAAGAGAGAATGTTAGTGCTGAAATGATAGCGCACAATATGCAAAGATGCAATGTTACTACTGCGCAATGTCAACGCTATCGCCGAGAGTATGAGTTTAGCTTACCGTGGGTGTGGCAGGGGTCCAAGAGGGAGAGAGAGCGATGAGTGGGGGGGGGGGGTAGAGAGGGGGAGTAGAGAGGGAGAGATAAGAGAGATATAGAGAGGGGCATTAGAGGGAGGAAGAGAAGGGAGATATGGAGGGGGGGGGGGAAGGGGGAGATGGGACAGTTGAGAGACAAAGATAGGACAAGTGAAAAGAGAGGGAGATATGGGACGGGGAGAGAGGGGTGGGGGAGGACAGACGGGGGTGGAGGAGGCGGGAGAGGGGGTGAGGGAGGGGAACGACGAGGGGGAACAGAATGGGGAGATGGAAGAGGGAAAAAGAGAAACAGAGGAGTGGGTAAAGAGTGGGGGAGACATGGGGGAGAGAGACAGAAAGAGATGAGTGGGTAAAGAGTGGGAGGGGGATACAGAGAGGAGAGACAGAAAGAGAGGAATGGGTAAAGAGTGGGAAGGTGAGACAGAGATGGGTAATGAGTGGGAGGCAGGAGGGGAGAGAGATGAGAGAGAGAAAGAGAGGAATGGGTAAAGAGTGGAGGGGGAGACAGATAGAGAGAGGAGAGACAGAGAAAGAGAGGAGTGGGTACAGAGTGAGATGGGGAGACAGAGAGAGAGAGGAGAGACAGAAAGAGAGGAGTGGGTACAGAGTGTGAGGGGGAGTCAGATAGAGAGGAGAGGGGAGAGAAAGGAAGCTATACAGTCAGAGACATGGTCGTGTGAGAGAGAGAGGAAGAGAGAGGGGGGGGGGGGAGAGGAGAAGGGAGAGAATGGGGGTGGGGGGGGGGGTAGACATACAGAGACATGGTCGTGAGAGACAGAGAGGAGAGGGGGATATGAGAGAAAGGGGGTGGGGGTAGACAGACAGAGACAGAGACATGGTGGTGACATTCAGCCCATGTGTTATTGCCGACTTTACCTCCATGGTGGATTCTAATTCTAAGCGCGGCCTCTGCGATGCTAGCCCGCCGACAGAATGGGATACGAACGTTGGGGTTGGGGGGGGGGGGGGGACGAGCAGTCGCGATTTTTGCCCTACCCCGAGCGGGTGGCGCAGCAAACTTTGAAATTTATATTTTAACATTTATTTTATTCCTAGAGAAAACATCAAATTGATTGCGCCCAGCGTTTGTTCTTCGCGTGTGTGTGTGGGTGTGTGTGGGTGTGGGTGTGGGTGTGGGTGTGCGTGGGTGTAGGTGGTGTTTGTGTGTGGGCGGGTGTGGGTGTGTGTGTGTGTGATAAATCATGTCCCTTTCATGTCGGGTTCTAACCATGGCGATAGTGGCCGACCTAACCTGATGATGTGTTAGCATTTAGGAAGCAAGAAGGAAGGTGTCGTTAGTTATTGATTGGTTAGCATTTAGGAAGCCCACCAGCGAGACGCCCAATGGAAGGTAACCATGCCAAAAGCAGCCAGATAGCACACCCCACAGCTACTTACAAGCCTATGATATGTAAATAGGAGTAGGCTAGTCTAGTAATAAGAGTAGAAAAAATAAAGCACATATATGACAAGAAAATGCAAAAAAATTAACATAGACTACTAACCAGACCAACCAACTATCTATCTGCTACTGAAATACAGGCAATCAAATACCTTATCAGCAGCTCCTGTGTGATAAGATAACACCAACACTACAGCTGGCCAGCATTGAAAACAAGCCTGAATACCCAGGCTTATATGCTATGGACAGTATAAATACAGCCTCAATAAGAAAAAAAAAAAAAAAGGAAGCAAGAAGGAAGGTGTGGTTAGTTAATGATTGGTTAGCATTTAGGAAGCAAGAAGGAAGGTGTGGTTAGTTAATGATTGGTTAGCATTTAGGAAGGCGTGGTTAGTTTGTGTGATAGGCCGGGTACGGCCAGTTCCTCCCCATGTCTGTCAAGCGTATGCCGTGCGGAAAGACGATGACAAGAAGAAACGTATGTGGCATTCTCTGTGACGGAGTGGTTAGAGTGTCTGACTGTTTTCTAGGTCAGACTCCTAATCTGAGGGTCGGCGGTTCGATTCCCCATGCCACCAGCTCTGCCAATTTGGATTTCCACCACTGTGTATAACTTACAGCGTCATCAAAGGCCGGTTGCTCTCATACCATGTCTATGTGGTGTGGGAGGTTAAAAATCCCTTGGGTCGGTAAAAGTGTAGGCTCGGGCTTTCTATCGACCAGCAGTGAAATGAGGAAGACCAGTCGTCTATGACTGAAATTTCCCCTGCTTAAACAACTAATGGACCAAAAAAAAAAAAAAAAAAATGCTTCCACGTTTATTTCCACATTTTGAACCCAACCGCGGCATCACCAAACCAAGTGACCCGCTCACTGACCAGCCAGGTCACAGGTAACCTCTCGAGATTGGGGGGGGGGGGGGAGCCGCTAGCCGGATGCAGTCGGTGTGTGTGGGGGGGGGGGGGGGAGCTGTCCACCCAGGAACCCACCTGCCCAGTCTGCTGCCACCGGTCACAATAGCAGAGCAGAAGTAGACGGTGATGGTCCTGCCACAACCGCGCGGGGTGACATTAGTTTTTTAAAGTTGCATAGTCCGATAGTTTTGAATTTCTGTATTTTTTCTGAGATAAATATATTAGATCGATCACTAGTATCTACTTTACATTAGTTCAAAGTTACTTTTATGTTGAATGGTAAACTTTTGAGATATTTTGAGTGCAAACATGGAAAATTGGTTTTAGTGCCATACCCTTCTGCAGTAACAGGTTCTGTTAAATTGACTCAGTATTGCCTTCTATGCAGAAACAAATGCTTAATAACTGCATCAGTATCTAAGTTAGATAAGTAAAATCAAATCTAGATAATTGATTTGGTTTTGAAAATTTGATATTTCATCGGACTATACAGCTTTAAGCATGGGAAATTTCAGTCGCAGATGACTGGTCTTCCTCATTCCACTGCTCCTTGCCCTATCCTAGTAATGCCGAGCATCTGGCTAGGAAGTGACAAGTATCAATCTTTAAATCATTGGTTTGACTCGACCAGGATTCGAACCCACGGTCTACCAACACGGGAGACGGACGCTCTAACTGATTCGGCCATGTTTGGACTACTACATTATTAAATCAGTGTCGCCATTAGGGTGATGCCGAGGCTGTGTTTTTTTGTTGTTGTCATGACAGCAGAGCAGACAGTGAGAGGAGAGAAGCGGACGCCTCACAGTTACTAATACTACACACCTCATTCCTCTGAGTTAGGCGCGGGCCCAGAAACTAGAGGTCTCTCTAGTGTGAGGTGTCTGGTTGAGGTGGCGGGCCAACGGTGTGACCTTCACTTGTCAAGGTCACATAACTGCGTGTCAAGTGTGGCCACCAGCAGGGGGTGTTGAGACCGCCCCCCCCCCTTTTTTTTTTATACCCCTATCTGGGGACTCTATCCCACCCGCCAGCACCCTCCCGCCTACCATCGTGGGAAATTTGCCACTAACTGTACTCTGTATGAATGCCCCACTTACCCCCTCCCCCCCCCCCCCCCACACCCTCCGCACCTCCCATTGCAGGTGAAGTCCAGCACAGCCTCAGCCTCAGTGCAAGCTTTATATGTATTTTTTTTAATGGATGAACGTCGGGGTATAGTAGCCATTATTTGCTAAAGAACCGGACGCGGTAGCCGAATCGATAGAGTGCAGCATTCCCATGCGGAAGGTCGGGAGTTTGTAACCCGGCTGGGTCAAACCAATGACTTACAATATTGAAACTTGTCACTACCTAGCCTGGTGCTCAGCATTACTAGGATAGGGCAAGGACTGGTTAGTTCAGTATCAGGATAATGTGATTGAGTGGGATATCAGGTCATGGTGCTGGTGGCCATGTCTTCCAGTGGGGCAGCACTATAAAGTCACCGTGAGTGTGCACTGTCTCTCAAGTCTGAACCCATCCTTATATGACCTTATATATTGCCAGGAAGTAAAACCCCAACAAACAAAACTGATAATGTGATATGCTAATCCATAAGCGCATAGACATTTGTTTCCAAAACAAGC
Source organism: Branchipolynoe longqiensis (assembly GCA_030323885.1). Lineage (NCBI taxonomy): Eukaryota > Metazoa > Annelida > Polychaeta > Phyllodocida > Polynoidae > Branchipolynoe > Branchipolynoe longqiensis. The sequence continues at coordinate 37,894,977 of CM059188.1, forward strand.
CCATCCCCCATACATACACACACATGTATTATAAACCTGGTATATATTGGTGTATGGATGTGTCTGGGTGTAACTGCATTTATCCATCCATCCATCCGTCGATCCATCCATCCATCAGTCCATCTATGTCATTCACCTATCAATCTGTGTCAGTTACAACATGGAAAGTGGTGGGGGATTCGGAAACTAGCCTTTTCACAAAACTAAGAAGCATTTCAACTTGAATTCAAGTATGCTCATTGGAGATGGATGTGTATAAATATGAGAGACGGGACAATATTTTATCTGGTGTGAACAAAACTTGGACTGTGGTGCAATAAAAGGGAGATGATTTCATATTAGCGGAGCAGGGCAGAACGTGTATTTGTTTGTTTATTTGTTTGTTTGAGTTTTTCATGATGGCAACATCTACGGTCATACTCATATTCGGATGGGTACCGATTTGTGACAGTGCACATTCATGGCAACGTCATAGTGCTGCCTCACTGGAAGACCAGGCTACCAGTGCCATGCTCAAATTCCCCACTCAATCACATTATCCTGATACTGAGCTAACCAGTCCTTGCCCTATCCTAGTAATGCCAAGCGCCGGGCTAAGCATCAATTTTGGAAATCATTGGTTTCACTTGGCTGGGATTCAACAGGGATTTCAGGATGGAAAGGCTGAGTGGATAGGAAATTGCCTCCCATACGGCAGGTAGTATGTTCAATCAAACTAAAGGTTTAGAACATATTTGTCACTACCTTGCCTCGTGCTCAGCATTGTTAAGATGAGGCGGAGCGGAACTTAGTTCAGGTGGTAGCCTGTGAAGGTGTTCATCATCCTATCGATCCTGCTCAGTGGACACATTTGCAGTTTCCATTCCAACCGGTGGTCCACAACTGGTTCATCAAAGGCTGTGGTATGTGCTGTCCTGTCTGTGGGAAAGTGCATATAAAAGACCCCTTGCTACTTATCGGAAAGAGTAGCCTATGTGGTGGCAGCGGGTTTCCTCCAAAGAAATATGTCAGAATGACTATATGTTTGACGTCCAATAGCCGATGATATGAAATTCAATGTGCTCTTGAGGCGTCGTTAAATATAACAAGCTTTACATTTTTGCTAAGATGAGGCAAAAACTGGTTGGCTCACTGTCAAGATAATGTGACTTAATGTTATATCGGATCATGGTGTGCCAGTGGAGTAGCACTATGAAGTCGCCATGAGTGTGCACTGTCACAAGTCAGTCAGTACTCGTCTTGATATGACCTGAGATCATTGCCAGGGTTGTACACTAGATGCACTCATCCTGTGTTGCTGATATAATGGTTGCGTAGATAGTGCCAAACCGATTAATGACAGAGCTGTAAACAAAGCTATCTATCAACTACAAGTTTGGTTTCGCATAATAAACGTTGCTTACCTTATATGTCCCAATAAAAGCATGCTACCCAATAGAAGCACACACCCCATTTCAAGATTGAAAGCATGCACAAATTCAGACTGAATGGATATAAAATAAGACAATCCCACTTTATTTCAGAGGCACGACAATAACAAATCCATGAAATTCTATAACTTTGAATAGGCGCACATCCATGTGTTTGCACTCGCGCAGTGCGCGTCTATTGGGACATATATGGTAATTCACACACTCACTCACTCACTCACACACACAAACAAACACTCACTCACACTCACACTCACTCACACTCACTCACACTCACTCACACTCACTCACACTCACCCACACTCACTCTCAGTCTCTCACACTCACTCACACTCACTCACACACTTACTCTCACTCACACTCACACATACAGTCAACAGCACAACTAATTTGGCTGCAGACATTGATAAAGTGACCGTCTCTACACTTTGGTAGGATCCACAAATAGATCTTTTCCACGGAGCATGCGCAGTGAGCTGCGACCCACTACATGACCGCCATCAGAGATAAGGTTTGTTGTGGAAACCATTTCATCATCATCATCATCATCATCATCATCATCATCATCATCATCAATCTCTTAACTGTGAATGTGAGGGTCTTCAGGTCACCAAAGATGACTTTGCAACCAGTTTTCTCCATCTTCCGCTGTTCTCTCCACTGCCGTCTGGGACTTGCCGAACTCCACGACTGTCCATTCCCAGATAGTGTATTCCCAGCTCTTCCTTTGTCCGCCTTGTTTTCTTCCCCCTTTGATTGTACCTTGCAAGAATATTTTTGCCAAATCTGAATGAACAGTAACTATAAGGCCTTATAATTTAATTCTACAGCCGTCCTAATATAACCTTAGATGTTGCTAGGACGTAAAATATCAACAAACTTCATCCGAGTACGCTAGAGCATGCTAGAGTATGTTGCCATCATGGATGCAAATTCAGCCTCTAACGTAGCGCTCTTTTGAACATGTCCAAAGATTAAATCGAAACTCACGGCCCACCCATGTTATTACCAAGGAGAAGTATGGATGCCGGTACATTCAACTACGTTCAACTATGTTCAACAACGTTAGCCTCCACTCCGCTCAACTACGTCCACTAACGTGTATGTGACCGGGTCTTCAGTGTCTGTCCATAGGTGTATTGGCACCGGCCAGGCTACTGGTTCTTGGGAAACCCATGCGGTTTCTCCTCTAGGCACAATTGGTAGGGAACACACGGGGTTGGCACGGGCTGACCCCCATCCGAACCCCGCCAATCTGCCCCGCCACACGGGCACCCAGCCGGCCCGCCCACCCCCCCCCCCCCCCCGCTCCTCCCGCCCCCTCCCACCCTCCTGGCCTACCGGCCTCCCAGCCTCCATTCGCCCTGCAGGACGCGGTGGCCGAATCGGTAGAGCGCGGGTCTCGGGTACGGGAGATCGGGAGTTCGGTTCCCGGTCGAGTCAAACCAATGACTTATAAAATTGATACTTGTCGCTTCCTAGCCTGGCACTCAACATTAATAGGATAGGGCAAGGATTGGTTAGCTCAGTGTCAGGATAATATGACATGTGTGGGATATTGGGTCATGGTGTCAGTGGCCTGATTTCCCAGTGGGGCAGTACTATTATGTTGCCCTGAGTGTGCACTGTCATAAGTCGGTACCCGTCCTGATATGACCTTAGTTATTGCCAGGACATAAAACTCCAACTACCAACTAACCAACCCCTCCCTCCTAGCCTCCCATCACCCTACAAATCTGGCAAGCCCCCACCACCACCACCACGCCCCCCTCCCAGCCTCCCAGCCTCCAATAGATTACATCACCATTTCAGCGGAGTGGTGCATTGTGGGATGCGTGGAAGAAAAACAAACCCGCAAGAAGCACATGGCACATGCTAATACACTGTGTACAGCTATGAAATTTGCTAGTTTCAGGTCATCTCAGCTCTTGTTTGAAACATAGAATTAGAATACCAACTAAAAAAATATATATAATAAATTAAGATATTAATCTTTTATCCAGCATTGCATTTACATCAATATAATCGGCACATCTTATGCCATGTGCATTTAGATTTAGACAAATCTAGGCACTCAGACTAGTGTTAGAGCCATAGCCAGTCAGTTTTACTTATTTTATTCATGTTTTTATTTATATCCTATGGTTAATGACATATGTAGAAATAGAAAATGATTAGGGTTAGTCAGATATTGGCTATATATTTCTCCGAAACAAGTGTCTGTTGACACATTTGGCATTTTAATATTTAGAACAAGAATTAATAATAGTGATGTGGATAACAGCCTTAAAGTGACTGATTGTTTTGTGTGGAATTGTATGTTTCTTAGCTCAAAATGTTTAACTATGGCTAGTTTTGTCTTAGATATATTCATCAAACCATTATATTGCATGTGTGCATACATATTTATGCCAAATTGTTTTGTATTTCTATTAATTTTGAATAAAATTGAAGTTTTTCCCTACCCGTATCAGAAAACTCAATGGCCATACGCATTTACTTTGCTGCCAACGCCGTTTTCAGCACATGCGCAGTCGGAACAGTGATCTCGTCTATCACCCTACAGCCCCCCCCCCCCACTCACCCCCCACTGCCCGTTATAGTCGCGCGCATGCGCATGCGCATTGTCCGACGCGCCGCCATTGTGCGGGAGATGAAATATTACTGGTGGGAGCTGGCTGGGTGTGGGTTTGTGGGTGATGACGGGGGGGGGGGGGGAGGCTTGGGGAAGGGATATGGTGCGGGTGGAAGTGTGTGTGTGTTGGGGGGGGGGGGAGGGGGGGGGGGGGGAGGGGGCATTGTTTGTACTGCTTAAATGAAGGGGGCCACGGTCAACAGAGCAAATAGCGCCGGGCCCGCTATGATAGGGCGGGCACACGTGGCCGCTTTCCCGCCGGCAGGTCGGCGCCTTCCCGCCCGCCAAGCCTCTACTTGTGCGTTTGGTGATCATCACCGGCTGTTTTATTTATTTATTGAAAAAATAATTAATATATATATATATTTTACCTCGGTATGCCGCCTCTGGCTAGCCGTAGGCTAGGGAGAAGGAAGCACATCCGGGTCCAGCAATTAGCATAAGTAACTCACAACGGGAGGACGTTTGTGAGTTGCTCCACAGGATTTATCTACTACTACTGCTTTTATCCAAAAGTAAGTACTGTTTTTCTTCGATAACTTTGTTTATCATGCTCTATAGCATCCTTTTATGAAAGTTCAGAACTTTCTTCAGTCCTGTTTGGACTTTGTACGTTTTTTAACTTACGGATAGAACATTGCGTGCCGCTGGCACAAACGAAACCGATACTGAGTTCTATCGACACCTGTTTTTCAGACAGGGAGAAATGGCAACCCGAGTTGCTCATTTCCTAAGAAAAGTCTCCCGGATCCTAATAGAGGATGATGTTGGGGATGCTTCTGGGTGTTTTTTATAAACACCCCTGACCGGTTTAAGGCGAACCTCCGAGTTTCGTAATATTTTCTCCAACTTGTTGGCGCTGTAGCCACAGGTGGGAGAAGTGTACGGAACAGAGAGAGGGGCCGATCTCACGATCGATGCCCTCCGTTTGGTTGGTTTCGTTACCACACACCTACGGCAAATTTAGCTTCACGCCTGTACTGACACGTTGCAAAACACGTTCTCTGTACCATGTTCCTCAACCCAGTTTACTGGCTTACACTTGTGTAGTTGAGATGATTCCGGGTTAGTAACGCTTTGGTTTCGTTACAGTTCCCGATGGCCACTCGCCGGAATAAGCCGCCCGCTGCAGCGGTGGGTGTCCCCCCTACGGATTACGATTCGTCTCCACCGGCTACGGCTCCGCCGTCCCCACATCCTGGGGCTCATGCCTCGGATCAAGACAGTGATCACGCCCCTCAACCAGTGGGGTGGGAGGCGAAAATGGCGGAGATGATGGAGGAGAAGATGCGCCTTTTCCAGGCGCAGACCTTTCCAGATCCTTCCCAAATCCCTGATGAGGATTGGGAAGACTTTTCTGAGGACGAAGAGGACACGCTTTCGGCACCTGAGTTTCCGAAACCGAAAGCGCGGGGCAAGAAACGCCGCCCAGTGAGCAGTTCTGGTGACGAGTTCACTAAGAAAGCGAACTCTAAGCGCTCCAAAAAGTCCAAAAAGAAGAAGAAGAAGAAGAAGAAGAAGAAGGACTCCTCTTCAGACTCGTCGTCCGACTCTTCTTCCACCGAGTCGGATTCCGACACGGAACGAGCGGGAGTCTACGCCAAAATAGGCGTTAAAGCTGGCAAGAAAATTGTCAAAAAGAAAGCTCAGAAAGTGCGCACCACTACCATGATGCGCAAAACGGTGAATAGCCATTTCACTACGTTTAAACCGATCGAAGTCATCAACAAGTTGACTGAGCAGATTTCAGGAGTTAAGGGCATTCCTGCTTCGGTTTTCAAAGAGATGGATTCCGGCATTCATCTTTCCGACGAACGCCGTCGTTATGAAACTTCCCTCTGCCTGATCCATAAGGCAGTTTTGGGTGCCTTGACGTCTGTTATCCCTGTGGCTAACAGAATGCAGACAGAGAACAAGTTCTCGTCTTTGGCGCGGGTTATGGACCGGGGCATAGCTTTGTTAGCAGCCGCTAGTAACTACATGACCCATCGGAGATTTGAAAACGTTTTCAAATCGGTCACCACAGATGCCGGAAAAGAGGTTGCCCGCTCGAACAAGGTAACGGACCATGATGGTAAGGAATACACCGTGTATTCCGGACCTACCCCTATCAAGAGCAAACCGCTAGATAAATCCAAGATGTTTGGGGGTCAGCTAGCTTACCTGTACAAACAGGTAGAGGTCGACTACAAGAGTGCTAAAAACACTGAAGCAAAGAGTCGTCGCTTCCAAAACCCAGCAGGGTTCAGAAAGTCTAGGACGGATTTTCGATTCCGCAGAGGAGGAAGGCCGTTCAGGGGCGGACCGTCCTTCCAGTTCAACCAGCGAGGAAGGGGCCGAGGCGACAGGCCGGCCTCAAACTGGAACGACAACCGCGGCTACAAGAGGGATTTCGTTCCCAAGCCCCAGTTCCCGAAACAAGGGAACAAGTAGAGATTTCCACACAAACAGTGCAGCCTCCTGACCCTACAATGGTCACGGAGGAAACTCAAACTGAAGTAAGCCTTTTTCAAGCAGGGAATGTTTCTAATTGTTTACATCAATGGCAACAGTTAACCACTAATCCAGAGGTCCTGAATATTGTTAAAGGCATTCACATCCCTTTCACACAATTGCCTATACAAAAGAGAGCGCCTTTTCCGTATCAGTTTAATTCACTAGAAAAATCTCAGCTAGATCACCAGGTTCTACTGTTTGAGTCTAAGGGCATTGTCAACAGAGTTGAACATACTGAAGGGGAATATATTTCCAATATCTTCTCTACTCCTAAACCTGATGGTTCAATCCGAATGATTTTAGATTTAACTCAGTTGAATGAAATCATTGAATACAAACATTTCAAAATGTTTTCTTTAGAAACAGCTCGTGATTTAATTACCCCAGGGTGTTGGCTAGCGAGTGTTGATTTAAGGGATGCGTACTACACCGTTCCTATTCACCAGACAGATCGGAAATACCTACGTTTTCTCTGGAATGGCCAACTTTTTGAATTTACATGTTTACCTAATGGTTTGGCCTGCGCACCGCGTCTGTTTACTAAATTGTTGAAACCAATTTTTGCACACATGGCAAAATTGGGGCATTGTATGTTTCCATACATAGATGATTCTTTTATTATGGGCCAATCTTTCACGCAATGTGAACTCGCTGTTAAAGATTTATGCAAAATTTTCACCAAATTGGGTTTCTTCATACATAACAAGAAATCAGTTTTTTCTCCTACTCAGGAGCTTAAGTGTCTCGGGTTCATTCTGAACACCACGGCTATGACCGTTTCGCTTACACGCCAAAAGAAAGATAAGCTTTACCGCACAGCGATACAGCTGTTAGACACTTCTAGGCCAAAGATTAGACAGGTCGCGGTCCTTATCGGGGTCATGGTTTCGTATAGTCCAGCTATTCTATACGGAGCGGCACACATAAAATCCCTCGAAATTGATAAAAATTTGGCGCTGGCCCGCGCAAAGGGAAACTTTGAAAAGACCATGTTTATTTCGGAGAACGGCCTAGCCGACATTGATTGGTGGCTAAACCACTTTGACCATTCCCCCAATCCCATTAGAATGGGAGAGCCTGACACTACCGTTACCACTGACGCGTCTCTCCAAGGGTGGGGAGCACATCAAAATGATGTAGCAACGGGAGGAAGATGGCTAGAATCGGAACTCCCCGATCATATTAACGTTCTAGAACTAAGGGCCATTTACTTGGGATTAACCAGTCTAGTAAAAATACCCAAAATAATGTACGTATCCTCACGGATAACACCACAGCTATGGCTTATGTCAGAAATATGGGAGGTACAAAATCGATTAAATGTAATGCAATGGCACTTCTCATTTGGAACTGGGCTCAAACCTTTGATGTCTGGTTAACTGTTAATCACATTCCAGGCACACAAAATTGTCTAGCTGACAAGATGAGTCGCCAGTTCCATGATCACTTAGAGTGGTCACTTAATCCATCCATTTTCAAACACATTTGTCACACATGGGGTTCACCTCAGATCGATTTGTTCGCTTCGCGTAATAACTTTAAAATTCCAAAATATGTTTCGTGGCACCCGGAACCCAATGCTTGGCACATTGATGCCTTCTCCCTAAAGTGGCGACATCATTTCTTTTACATTTTCCCCCCCTTTACTATCATTAGCAAAGTCGCCAGAAAGATTCAAATGGAGGGGACACACGCCATACTCATCGTCCCCGAGTGGCACACGCAACCGTGGCTACCGACGTTACTAGCCACAGCCAAAAGCAGCCTTCGCTTCCCAAGATTCCGAGGAAACCTCAAACATCAGGGACCACTAGAACGCCACGGAAACGTGTCGACAACTCCGTTAGTGGCATTCCTTTTTTAAATAAATATTTAGAACAGTTTTGCTTAGACAAAATTACACAACAGCGTTTGGTTGATGATGCGTGGAGAAAAGGAACGGTGAAAATGTATACTACGTATTTAAAGAAATGGGGTATTTATTGCCTGCTTAAGAAAGTCAAGCCAATGACTCCCACAGTATCCCAGGTAGGACTCTTCCTACGTTACCTAGAGGACGAAGGCCTAGGATATGGCGCTATTAACGCTGCCAGATGTGCTCTGTCGATAATCCTACCGCGGGTTAATGGACAAACAATGGGTAAACACCATGTTATTTGTTGGATCATACGATCAATTTATCAGAGGAATCCGCCTAAACCCAAATATAATAGGTTTTGGGATGTTTCTCTAGTGTTCAACCTCTTCAAGAAATGGCCAGAAAATAAGTTTCTGGACGTTAAACTTTTAGGTTTCAAAGTCGCAGTTTTGCTTCTCCTGGTCACTGGACACAGAGGCCAAACTATAGTTGCCCTGTCGCTGAATGGTCTAGAAATTGACAGTAAAGAGGCCACGTTTGATTTATCAACTTTATTAAAATCAAACCGATTAGGTGACCCCCTTTCTACGATAGGGGTGTCCAGTTTCACTCAGGATCGCAAGTTATGTGTCGTATCTGCGATACGAAATTATATATCCAAGACAAGATTAATAAGAAACTCAAGACAGCTATTGGTCAGCTTTATTAAGCCACACAAGGCCATTTCCAGGGATACCCTCGCCCGATGGACAATGAATGTGTTAAAACTGGCGGGAGTAAATACAGACAGGTACTCATCGCACTCTACACGTGGTGCAATGGTGTCCAAGGCAAGATTGCTAGGCATCTCCGTTAAACGGATCCTAGCTCACGCGGGATGGAAAACCGCTACTTCGTTTGCTAGACATTACCACAAACGACTAGAGAAGCCTCAGCCGATAGCGCACAGGCTACTCACCAACTGAAAGAGAGAGGTAAGAAAAACATTGGTTTTTCCTCTTTTTTGCCATACAAATCGCTTTTCCATTGTTGCATACATAAGACATAATCACTAAAGAATAATAACAAAACAAGAATATCAGGATAAAAATTATTTTACGTAAAGGTCTCCCTAGCCTACGGCTAGCCAGAGGCGGCATACCGAGGTAAAATAGATTAGTTAGACGAATCTTACCTGGGTATAGATGATGGATAACTATTGTTTTACCGAGGTAGAAGCCTCGGTTAGACGTGGGCGAGGGCCCACCCACCACGCCCTGCCACGTCTAGTCAATCACTCAATTTAGCATGAGGTCACTTGACCTTAGGTTGTTTTTTAGAATCATTTTTATCCTGAATTAGTAGGTAAAGATTGCTGGACCCGGATGTGCTTCCTTCTCCCTCGCCCACGTCTAACCGAGGCTTCTACCTCGGTAAAACAATAGTTATCCATCATCTATACCCAGGTAAGATTCGTCTAACTAATCTATATATACATTGAACAGATAAAAAGATATAGATATATCTCTTTTTTTGTCATTTTCTTTTCATTATTAATTATATATATATATATTATATATGTAGAGGTCTATGTATGTATGTCCTCCAGTGTGTGACGTGAGGGGGGCGCCCGCCCAGCAATTTACCCGACAGCTGGGACGGGGGGCACTCCGCCAATGCGCAAGAGGAAATATAGGATGTACATGCTACATTT
>CM059188.1:37905588-37931652 GCA_030323885.1 Branchipolynoe longqiensis
ACTGTGCTAATGACTCCAGAAATTGTTAATTATTTCCTTATATTTATACTATTTGAAAAAAGAAATGTTTCCAACAAAGGAAGATGTTGAATATGACCGTTTGAAATTGAATGTCTTGTTGTTCAGAGGTTCTCAATAAGTTTGTGACACTTTATTTTCAATCATGTTGACAATGTCACAAATTTGTGGTGTAATTCTCTATTGATTCAGTCACATCCATGCCAATAACGTACATAATACACAATACTGGCACTCAATTTCCATCTTTATTATCGCTCACATAAATTGGCTATAGCACAAAATCTAAATATTGATATGGCAATGAAAGCGTGCTTTGAAATACAGACTACCCCAAGTGGTACACAGTTTCTGAGAACGACAATGATAGAAATAAGCAAGCAAATTGTTTGTGTCCAATGGACAAATGTGATGTGATTTTCACTTGTCCGTCTGATTTTTTCGTTTGTCCACAGTATTTATCTTATAAGTTATATGCATATCTATACATATAGCCTTATAGGTCTTGGCTACAAATTAACGAGAAATCGCAAAATACCTGTTTTTTAGCCCAAAATTATCACTTGTCCAACGGACAGGCTCAAGCCATATTCTACTTGTCCGTGCCCATTCTTACTTGTCGCGGACACGCTCTTATCTCGAACGCTGTGTAATATAGCCAGCTGTTGCTTGTTACAGAGACGAAGGCCTCGTTGACGTCGACCCCGTTCCCGCTGTGCTGCCTGCCCGGCTTCCTGCGGGAGGACCGCTTCCTGGAACGGCTCAGGGACGAGCTGCTCGACGCCATCTTCTATGAGAAGAACAATGATCTCTACAAGTTTCAACAGGTACCGCCAGACATGGACACCTTCTTTTGGTTCTACTCAATTTAAATTTTCGCTTTATATATATATCAGTGATAGAAATAAGCAACGAATTTCCACCGGACAAATCTGGTGTGATTTTCACTTGTCCGTCTTAATTTCCACTTGTCCTGGACAAGCGGACAAGGTCATATTTCGAGCGCTGTGTTATCTATATATGTTATGTGTAGTGATAGAAAGCTAAGGGAGCAAACCCTAAACAGAAAACCATGTCACTGTGGCAGCATTAAGGACGGTTGATGTAATGAACTCCCAACATCTCCCGACCAGCCACTGCAGGGACAAATAGTTTTGCGCCTGTCTTGACATGTTCTTGCCAGTGTGAAACCTCTATTTACTCCCCGATAGAGTGCTGCTGGTAACTTGCAAAATCCAGCAGCACTTCAACACTTTTGCAGGTAGCTTTCATGAAATGTACAACCGCGACCGACTCACCAACCCCACAAAACCAAAAAAAAAAAAACCCACACACAAACACAAACACCCCACAAAACCCAAACAAAAACAAAAACACACAACCACCCAACCCAACAAACCCCCCACCAAACACCCCCAACCCCAACCCCAACACCACCCACACCCCACACCCAACACCATAGACACAACTCTCACAGCAGAGAGCTAAATGGAGAGTGGCAGTCAAGTAATGAAAGCAGTCTTTGTCGCATCGCGACTGACAGCATGATGATGAGTGATAGAAATATGACAAGTCTGGTGTGATTTTCACTTGTCCATCTGAATTTCCACTTGTCCCGGACAAGCGGACAAGTTCTTATTTTGAACACTGTGTTATCTATATGTGATATATATAGTGATAGAAATAATACATGTCTGGTGTGATTTTCACTTGTCCATCTGAATTTCCACTTGTCCTGGACAAGCGGACAAGTTCTTATTTTGAGCGCTGTGTTATCTATATGTTATATATAATGATAGAAATAATACATGTCTGGTGTGATTTTCACTTGTCCATCTGAATTTCCACTTGTCCTGGACAAGTGGACAAGTTCTTATTTCGAGCGCTGTGTTATATATAGTGATAGAAATAAGACATGTCTGGTGTGATTTTCACTTGTCTATCTGAATTTCCACTTGTCCCGGAAAGCAGGCAAGCTCTTATTTCGAACGCTGTATATATAGTGTGTGCCATGTGTGGTGTGTCATTTCACGTGGGGAGGAGAGTGTGTGCATTGCACTATTGTTTAAAGAACATATTTACCGCGAGGAGTCCATGTGCACATGCTGTCTATCAATGAACCAGACGGGATGGCCGAATGAGTTAGAGCGTCCGTCTCCCGTGTTGGTAGACCATGGGATTGTGGGTTCGAACCATGGTCGAGTCAAATCAATGACTTAAAAATTGATAGTTGTCGCATCCTAGCCAGGCGCTCGGCATTATTAGGATAGGTCATGGACTGGTTGGCTCAGTGTCAGGATAATGTGATTGAGTGGGATATCATGTCAGTTTGCTGGCGGCCTGGTCTCCCAGTGGGGCAGCGCTATAAAGTCGCCATGAGTGCACACTGTCACAAGTCGGTACCCGTCTTGATATGACATTAGATTTTGCTAGGATTTAAAACAACAACAAACACACACAAAAACAGTCTATCGATGTGTGTGCGTGTTTGTACTGTATAAATATAATGCGTTATGCGAATATAGCGGAAAACACAAATATATTTTCTTAATTTGTATTTCCTATTTCAATATATACACACACACATGCACATTACAGTAGTCGTGAAATTGCATTTCACATCCATAATGCCAGTTCGGAGGTCGGGCGATCACTCTTTTAATAATCAAACAGGAATCTATGTTTGTCCCTTGAAAGGATGTTACAGTCACCAAACCTTCGGTGGCATGCCATCAAACCCTCGGCCTCAGTTTTCCACCCTTTTATTTGCTGCTCTTCTTGCGTTATTTCCAGTCACCTAGCCATCTACGATGACATTGACAGCCCAAATCCAAATATAATGTAACATTTAAAACCAAATGCACTGATGTTGGTCCCACGGCTTCACTAGCCACAGCTGGTCCGATGTGTTGCTATTAACCTCACTCCAACAGGATGACTATATAGCTGTCAACACTAAAGCAACAAACTCACATAGATAACCACAATCGTGTAAAACTTGGATATTCCTATCGAACTGACATTTATATACTCCTAATCTAACTGCAACTGACCACTCCTCACATTAAGACTTATTACAACTTAGCAAACGAATACAGAAGATAACTTCTGCTTTCATTCTAATTACTATGAAAATACTCACATTGATCTGACTGACGGGATGGCCGAATGAGTTAGAGCATCCGTCTCCCGTGTTGGTAGGTCGTGGGTTCAAACCCTGGTCGAGTCAAACCAATGACTTAAAAATTGATACTTGTCGCTTCCTAGCCTGGCGCTTGGCATTATTAGGACAGGGCAAGGACTGGTTGGCTCAGTGTCAGGATAATGTGACTGAGTGGGATACCAGGTCATGGTGCCGGTGGCCTGGTTTCCCCGTGGGACAGCACTATAAAGTCGCCATGAGTGCGCACTGTCACAAGTCGGTACTCGTCCTGATATGACCTTAGATGTTGCTAGGACGTAAAACAACACCAAACAAACAATCTGACTTATATTGATGTAGTATGACACTACTTTTGCCAGATTGCAGTGGAACCTGTGGGTAACTATCAGAATTCTATTGTGCTATATGCTGCAAATTGTGTATTCAACAGCTATTATTACCTCACCTTACACTATATACCATTTTTGTGTAAATAATCCCGAATTGAAAAATGGCTAAAAGACCTCTGCTACAGCGCTGACAAAAGAATTTATTCAGCATAATAAACATTTATTTACACACAAAAAACACCCTATTTTTCATTTCATATATTCTTGTAATCTTATTATTTTATCATAATCATTATCCTTAGTCTTAGTTCAGCTTTCAGTGAGCGTCTCTTGTGACATTTAAAATGATCCATTTACCTCCTAAATAATATATCAAGTGAGTCAAGCAAATAACCAGCACCTCAGAATTGCATGTACATGTGAACATGGAGACCTCCAACATACCACACACTGGAGGGATCACATTATGATTGTGGGGTCTCCATTTCTTTGAAGGAAACTAAGATTATTTTTATTTAACCTAACCGGGCTGACCTTAAATCATATTCTCCTCTCCGTTATTTATATTTGTTTAATTCATTATACATCACGAGATACCACTACAGTGTCCACTCGGCAATTAGTCAGGCCTCTGGTCATGCTACGGTCGGACTAGGAGGTGGGGGGTGGCTACTCAGTGATACCTCTATAGACAAGAAGTGGTATTTTATTGCTAGCACAATTTCACTGTAACCCATACTAGAAGGCAAGAGCCAAGCCAGTGACATTTCGACCATCAAGGCCACCCACACCCCCGGTGAAAATCGATGGTGTGAGTAGGATATGGAATTGTCTCTTTGGCGATGGTAATAACGATCAACTAGGTTCTTATGCTAAGTACACACCTACCGTTTTTCCGCACCCACCTACCGTATACGATCTAAAACTGCCCAAAAGTCGTGAGGTGTGCACTCCCCTAGCACACCTACCGATTGCGATTCACGACTTTTTAGGCCTAAAACTACTTCGTTACGATTGCGATTCGCGATTCGAAAAATGAATCGGCCCGTTTTCAGTTTTAAGCAGGTCGGGTCGCGATTTTTAGTGCGCGAATCGTATACGGTAGGTGTGTACCTAGCATTAAAGCTGTATATTCCAATGAAAGCATAACATTTTTGAAACCAAGACATTTATCTAGATTTGATTCTGCATGCTTAAGGCGTGCACTTGTATAAAGCATGTTGTAAAGTCGACGGCTGGCGGTTTGAGTGGTGTAGATAGGCTAATAAGAAATCACTACAGGCAAGGAAGGAAAGTAGATAAAGAGTGAAAGGTAGGAGAGTGAGACTCGCTCATTTATTCTATTTATAGTTTCAAGAACAAGATGGTGGTCATCACATGATCCAGTCTTCCAATCCCAAACAGGCATTCCTCTATCCACCAATGAGGGTTCAATATCCTTGTTACCAAGGCATGGTTAGATCTGGCTACAGTGCCCTGTTGTATCTGGTGCAGTGATCCATAAATAACTCTTGGGGGGGGGGGGGTATGTGAGGCGACTTCCCAAAGACTGTCCCACATGTCAAGAAGTGACCCTCTCTCAGGTCAAGAAGTGACCCTCTCTCTATTGATACACAATTTCTATCCTCAATTAGTAATAGATCACCAACTCCAGATATACCTTATATGCCTTTGGTTTGACATACCATTTACTATTTTATAGACAAGTTGCATTTTCTTATAGCAGAGTTCTCCATATCCCATATCTCATATATCGGAAAATTTTACACTGTGTTGCTGTATAGAAGGGAATGCTAAGTCAATTTAATAGAACATGTTCCTGCTGACACCTATTGTCAGAGTTTTGACGTGCACGCCAGGATTACTTTTGGATGTTTGAACTTCAAATATCTCCAAAGTTAACCATTTAAAATAAAAGTTACTTCAATATTAAAGCAAGGAAGATTATAATGATGAACATAATCTATTTATCTCTAAAAGAAATGACAGAACGGTGAAACCATAGGACTATGCAACTTACTTATTTTGAACATGATACAACTCGATATCAGTTGGAAAAGAATTCCTCTAGCTGATTCAGTATAACCCAATTAAACCAAATTTGAAGGGACCCTAGAAATATGTTTGGATTAACCGATCATTGTGTAAAGTCGCCGGCTGGTGGTGTGAATGGTGTGGACAAGCTAATGAGAAATCAATACAGGTAATGAAGGAAAGTAGGTAAAGAGTGAAAGTAGGAGAGTGAGACTCCGTGGTTTATTATCTTATATAGGTTTCTAGAATCCAAGATGGCAGTGGTCACATGGGTTGATCCACCAATCAGGGTTCAAGCTGTTGTATCCAATGCCTTGTCATGCTGGCTACAGTGCCTTGTGGTGGCCAGTGATCCATAAATAACACCATGGGGGGGGGGGGGGGGGGAGGGGGTATGTGAGGTGACTCCTCCAAATACTATCTAAGAAGTGACACTCTTCCTCTATACTATTTTACTATACAATTTTACTATACAATTTCCATACCTAATGAGTAATAGTTTACCAACTCCACATATCCCTCATATGCCTTTGGATTTTATATATTACCATTTACCATTATATAGACAAGTTGCAATTTATTATAGTAGATTTCACATATATCCTCATGCCATTAGATCGGAAAATTTTACAGTTTGGTTTAACCGAGCTTTGGCTTTGACTTTGACTCTCTTCTCTTCTACCCCAACCCCCCCCCCCCCCCCCCCCACACACACACAGACACAACTACTGCCCCACACACTCACTTCCCTGATCCGGCTCGCCACCATACTCCCACTCCCCCCCCCCCCCCACACACGCACACACACTATTTCTAACACTTATCCAAACAAGCGTGGTGCCAAACAAGCGTAGTGTAAGAGGCTGTGGGCTCAGATGACCTTATAACCACATGCAAGTTTGGTTTAACCATACCGGAAGTGGCCCGGGACTAACAATTTTGTTTGGATTAACCGATAATTTGGATTAACCGATAATTTGGATTAACCGACTTTGGTTTAAAGTTGCATAGTCCGATAAAGCATCAAATTTTCAAAACAAAAACAATTATCTAGATTTGATTCTACATATCTAACTTTTATACTAATGCACTTATTAAGTATTTGGTGCTACATATAAGGGAATATTGAGTCAATTTAATAGAACCTGTGTCTGCAGAAGCCTATGGTGTCACACTTTTGGCATGCTTGCCGAAACTAATTTGACATGTTTGCACTTCAAATATCTCAAAACTTAGCGATTTAAAATAAAAGTCACTTCAAACTAAAGTAAGGTAGATTATAGCAATCAATTTAATATATTTATCGCAGAAAAATTTTAGAAACCCAAAACCATCAGACTATGCAACTTTAACCAACTTTTGTATATGATAAATGGTAGTATTTTGCCGGGCCGCCCAAAAAAGTTTGGATTAACCGATCGTTTGGTTTAACCAAGCTTGGTTTAACGGGGTTATACTGTACCTCGGACATATCAATACCATTATTAATTAAGATATTTGTATTATATATATAATCTTCTTTAGATCATCATTGGCATATATCCCGAGGCTTGTACCTCGGGAAAACAAGAGTTATCCATCATCTGTACCCAGGTAAGATTCGTATAACTATACTACTAATATATATATATATATATATATATATATATATATATATATATATATAATATAATATATATATATATTATAAATATATATATATATATATATATTAAAGTTTACTGACTGGAGGCAGATTGTTTGGTGCACAAGAACAGACAGACCCTCACTGGTGCCCGAGCCTTGTTTGTCTGCATAGCAGCAATCAGACATCCTGCGGGGTATCCTATGTAGTAGAAGGGTCCGTATGGGACCTAGAAAGTCTTGAACTTCATTCGCCTCATTATAAGGGCTTATGGTGCAGTCACACTACGACGTGTTTTCCAGCGTGCCGCCAATGTGCAAAATATTTGCTAGCACGCAACGGGTTTCGACGTGTTGTTAACGCGTCCGTAACGTCCCCTCCAACCGTTTGGGCGCATCGAAGGTTTTGTGCAAGCACAAAACGATCGGCGGGTGCCGACGTGTTGCCTCACATGTTGCTATCAGTGTACATGTACCGACGCGCCGGTAGCGTGCCGGACGTGTACCGACGTTTCGCCCAAAAACCCAACACGTTGGCACGCGTTGTCCAACGTTCATGCAACCCGTCGTAGTGTGACTGCCCCATCACACATCCTTCAATTTAACCTACGGAGTAATGACATCAGCGTAGGGAGAATGTGAAAAACGTCGAACTTCTCGGCGTAGTATGCAAATTTGGGCACAAGTTGAATGTGGATGCAGCATAGTTGACGAGAACGTAACGTCGGTAAAGCGTAGTGATAGCATAATTCAACGAGAGAGGACAGCGTAATTACGCTCACGGAACGTTATGTACATTATTCCATTGCCAGAATTACATTGCATTACGTGACGTTACATACGTCATGACACGGTGGTGATAGGCTGAACATACGTTCGGCGTATGTTCTCCTGACATTCCCATTACACCACGCGGAGGTCTCCACCGGCTTTAATGTGGGTCAACGTAGTGGAACGTAGTGAGCAGCGTTTGACTAACGTACGTTTAATGTCATTGACGTTCGCCGAACGTGTACAGAACGTATGGAGAACATAAACCCTTACGTTCGAGTTACGTCAAAAGTTTTGAACCAGTTCAAAGCCTTAACACGCGCCGCCGTAACGTGACGTAGCTCGACGTCAGTCTAACGTCATTCTGATGTCATCATAACGTAACCCAATGTATGTCAACGTAATGACGAAACGTGAGCACGTCAGGATTACGTTGGCCCGTTACGTCATAGTGTGACAGGGGTATAACGTAGCGGAAAATAGCGATACTTTTCTTTTGTTTGTTTAGGTCATTAACTAAACAAACGGAGAGTATTTGTTTTGTAAGTTTTTGTTTAGGGATCAGTCCCCAAAGATCCGTCACGGGATGATAATGGTGATGATGATGATGATGTCATTGTCGTTCTCCCTTCTCTCTTGCAGTCTGATGATCTAAAGAAGATTTCTACTCCACACGTCAAAGCCTTAAGGTGGGTACTCCTGCTTCTCCATTAAGCCTGGTACACACCTCCAGTATACGATTCACGCGCTAAAACCCATTGCCCGATGTGACCCGACCCAATTCCCAACAAACACTGAAAACGGGGGACAATACACATATCCCGATTGCTAAAGACTGGGGCGCTCACATATACCATCCGTTTCGCGACTGGTCTCCAGACACCTGGCGTCATTTGCCTGAACTAGACCAACATGAGCGCCTCCTCTGACAGCCCTCTTCATTCCCCTCTTCCACTCGCCCCTCTGCCATTCCCTCCTCTTCTATTTCCCTCTTCCATTTAGGCAAGAGGAGGAATGTAAGGGGGGAATGCAAGAGGGGGGACGGAAGAGGGGGAAATATGGGGAATGGAAGACTTGGATGGCGAATGGACGGCTAGTATCACACATATACCGTATAAGATACGATTGACTGCTCACATATACCGTTTCTCGAACGGCCCGATTCATTTTTTGATTCTTACAAGATTCCAGTCGTAAGCCCTAAAACTCAGTTTTATACGCGAATCGGAAGCCTTAGGCGTGTTAGGGGGTCACACACCTAAAGACTGGAACCGACGAAAATCCGGGCGTTTTTAGGTTTTATACGGGAGGTGTGTACCAGGCTTTATATGAAAATAAAATTATTACGCCCGTGGTTAACATACTCAACCCATGTGTATTGTGTGGATGTATAGGTCAATATACTCGCTATTTCACTGAACCACTAAGGCCAAATATAACAAACAAAAATTAAAAGTTGATGATCGTCCTTTTGAAATAAAAATCTGGGTCGGGCGGTCAATTAAAAAATAATGTTATTTGGTGGGTTATTTTCTCAGCATTTCACTGGTCTCCTCGCCCTGTGCCCTGCCACCTTCATTCTCTCTGCCACCCTCATTCACATTCTCTCCCTCCTCCCCATCCAACACCCTCCCTCTCCCAACCTCCTCCACTTTCGACTCTTCCTCCTCCCCTTCCCAGTTCCCTCCCTATCACCCCCTCAAATCCCTCTCCATTCCTTTCCCCACTGTCCTGTCCATTCCAACCCCCCCCCCCCCCCACCCCTCTTCACTCCCCTTTTCATTTCTCACTCCACACGCCCTCTCCATTTAACATGTGTTTTTTTCAAATCAGGGGCGGGCGATTTTTCAGGCACGGGCGGGGACGATCGCCAACTATTATTTTGTTATTTTGCCTAATCACGCGATGAGTGATAAGAAAAACCTTGCTCATGCCAGTGTAGTGAGTAACACTCACCACACGAAGTGAAAGCAAAACCATATGGTGGCCGAACGAATTGAACGTCCGCATCTCGTCTTGGTAGGTCGAGTCAACCCAGTGAGTTAGAAATATATATTTATCACTACCTAGCCTGCCATTTGCCGTTATTAGGACGGGACCAAGAGCAGTGGAATGGGGAAGTCCTCTATTGAAAATTCCCCTGCTTAATCAACTACTGTTCCACCCAACCCAACCCAACCCCCACCCCTCCCCGAAGAAAAAATGTCACATACACAGGTAGGTTGATTGTGTAAAGGAGCCTAGCTAGTTCAATGGTTGGAATACTCACCTCGGAATGGCAGAAATGTGGGTTTGAGTCTTACTTTAGGCATGATGTTCCTGTTTGTGTCATACCCTCCTCCACTCCTCACAAGACTGGTAACCATGACCACGATATTGTAAATGCTGAGTGATGCATGGTGTTGAAGCTGTTCTGTGTATGTAATGAACGCACGCTACCTGGATATTTCTAAGTATCTGCAATCATAAGTATGAGACTTAACCATTCAAGACTTACGAGTCTATCAGGTTGCACGCACCTTTTCCGTTAAAATATAACATACACATGAATGGGTGGATAGATTGATTACCTTCAGGAAACATGGATAGTCTACTGGATAGAAACATAGCTTGTACATGGATTCGATGAAATACCATACAAACAACGTATGCGTCATTTGAAGATCCCAAGCATGACCTACAGATGGTCATGGGGTGATATGATTGAAGTATTCAAATATTTCCATGGTATCTACAAGACAGAGAGCCCTCTTATCAGAGACTCCAACACCAGGACCAGAGTACACTCTCTGAAGCTGAGGAAGCAGTACTCCAGGCTGGACCTGCAGCACAACCTTTTTGGCTTTAGGGTGGTTGACCTGTGGATTGATTTGCCGGAGAGTGTCATAGCAGCAGATTCGGTGAACTGTCTCAAGTACCGACTGGATGCATACTGGTCAAGCATTACGTATATCTTGGAGCCAGTGACAGTTGCTACAATCCACCACATGTGAAGAACTTCTCGATTTCTATTAATTAAGAGCGGCTAACAGGTCCAAGGCCTATTATAGCTGTATCCTATTGATTGATTGATTGATTGATTGATTGATTGATTGATAGCTAGTCTAATGGTTAGGGTGCTCGCTCTGGAATGGCAGACATGTGGGTTCAAGTCCCGCACTAGGCACGGTATTGCATTCCTGTTTACTGTAACACATCATGACACC
Organism: Branchipolynoe longqiensis; assembly: GCA_030323885.1. Taxonomy (NCBI): domain Eukaryota; kingdom Metazoa; phylum Annelida; class Polychaeta; order Phyllodocida; family Polynoidae; genus Branchipolynoe; species Branchipolynoe longqiensis. Next base: position 37,916,733 of record CM059188.1, read on the forward strand.
AGTTTTACATACACACGCATACACATACACATACACATAGAGATGTAAAACTAGGTAGCTGTGGAGAGTGAACACTGTCAGTAAATGAGAGATGCGTTGTGTTAGGATGTCGCATTGTGGCAGTCATTCACGTACATTTTCTTTTAGATTGAATGATTAGAGTATTAGATTTATTTTGTCTAGGAAATCTAATATATCATGTGTGCTTTTCTTCGTTCTGTTATGCTTTTCTGTTAGTGGATACGGTGATCGCCTGTGCATCAGTATTGATTCATATTGGCGCAGTTCTACAACTGCATTTTCAAGTCTAATAGGCCTACTTTTATATAGATTTCCAATACGTTATTTAGGAGTAGTTCTACCCATCGTTTTCATGTATCATTTTTAAGTCTGGTAATTTTATGTGGATTTTCGATACACCATTGAAGGAGAGACATCTTAGACTAGTTAGTTATCCAGCACCGTTAATCTGTTACCAGAGTTAGAGTTCACATATGTCAATTCAAGTTCTCATTAAGAGATGTCGACGTTATAAGGATATATATATGGGTCGTTCTCAGAAACTGTGTACCACTTGAGGTAGTTTACTTGAAATGCATATTTTAAAGAAACCCATTATTGGAGTGTCAATGTTTAGATTTCATCATTTAGCCTAATAATGTGGGAGATATTTGAGATCAAAAGTAAATGTTAATATTGTGTATTATGTATCTTATTGGGATGGATGTAGCTAAATAAATAGAAAATTGCATCACTAATTTGTGACATTGTCAACAGCATTGAAAATAAAGTGTCACAAACTTAATGAAAACCTCTGAACAACAGCACATATCACTTCAAATGGTCATATACAATGTCTTCATTAAATTGAAAACATTTGTTTCTTAAAAAATTATGAAATAGTTAAGCTTTTCTAGAGTCATTAATATCATAACCCATTCATTTGACTCAGCCAGGATTTCGAATCTCGTGACCTACCAAGACAGGAAGCTGGCACTCAACTTGATTATGTTGACCAAATTAGTAATATAAATAATTTATTCATGAAGCAATTGTGGTGAATGACCATGGGGTCATTGCGGGGTGCACGGGTCGGCGAGGCCGTTGGGCCGCCCCCTCTCCCCCCCCCTCCCCCGTGGCCGGGGGGGGGGCTCAAAAGGGGGGACCCACACTCCTCACTGCACCACCCCCCTACTCACTCGACCTACATTCACTGCTCCCTGCCTCCCTGCTGCTCACAGAGCACACAACCACTCACACACAGCAGCACCTCCCTAACACACACACCACTGGTCACTCCGCTCCCATCAACAGGACTGACCACACCTAACTTTCTTTACCCACCCACCCACTCCGCACTTAATCATAAGAAATTATATATATATTATCATTATACCATACATCGCTATTAATTAACCAGCAATTCACATAATTAATATTTCCATATAATATAACAATTATACTAAACAATTACTATAATTACATATATTATATTACAATAGGTTATTTATGCTACCCGCTAATAACCACTATATACACATGTTCATCGCCTATGCTCATATGTCTCGCCTCACTCATCCCACTCTCATACTTGACCACGATCACCCCATGACTTTGCTCCACGCGGCCTCTGGCTCGCTCACATCATGTAATGCCCCCGGGGGCCGCCCGGAATAAATGCCATGTTATCCCAACGTCATGCCTCCTCGTCCTGTGTACCGATGCTGCAATTATGATTTGTTAGTAATTGGTACACCTCTACACAACACAACACACACACACACACACACACACACACACACACCACACACACCGGCCGCGCGCGCGCCCGCGCGCCCGCGCCGCCACACACACACACACACACCACACCACAACTCACACCACACACACAACACACACACACACACCATACACATACAGACACACACACACACACACACACACACACACATACACACACACGTCGGTATGGCATAGGCTGTAAGAAAAACACTCACTTCAAAAGACTCTATTTCCAGACTAATTAAATTTTTTAAGTGTTTTGCAGATCTGTTGAATTACGGGCTTTCTTTTTTTGTATTATTGTTTTATTTTCAATACGAGGTTTAAGCAAATTAACTTACATCGTATTAGGCAGTGCACTCTGCATTATACCAACCCTTTGCACTGGTATTTAATTGAGAAATACTGACCACAGAAATACAAGTTTCCATTCGTGGAAATTCTCTCAAACTGGTCTGCCCTTTTTAGTCCATGCTTTACTGCCCAATTTTCTTTTCTTGTTTTTTTGCGAAGTTATGTTTTTGCTCAGCTATGCACTCCGACCTTTTATTGAAGATTTCTTTCCGTTATAAGAAATTTTTTCCTTTAGATTGATTTGATAAAAATACAAAAAAAGAGATAAAAAAAATGGAAAATCCTTCACATTTCACTAATTCTTTTTTGTTGTTGTTTTTTTGATGCTGTGTTTATACTGTCCATAGCATGTAAGCTCGAGTGCTTTTGCTTGTTTTCAATGCTGGCCAGTTGTAGTAGTGGTTTAATCTTATCACACAGTAGGAGGTGATAAGATGTTTTTGTTTCTCACACAGTAGCAGGTACAAGGTTATTATTTAGTATCTGTAGATGTTTGAGCTTGTTTTGTGTGAGGGTTGGCTATCCAAGGTCGATCCGAAATAGGGAAGGACTGCTAGGTAGCTGTTGGCAGTTAAGTGTGTTCTTGGCTCATAGATGTTTGAGCTTGTTTTGTGTTGTGTTTGGCTATCCAAGGTCGATCCGAAATAGGGAAGGACCGTTAGATAGCCCCTGGCTTTGAATACTTATCGCTACCTAGCCTGGCCCTCAGCATTACTAGTTATTTACTTTTCCTTGTTTGTTTCATATTTTATATATATATATGGCTGTCTCCAGAAATCCGGGCAACTTCCGGTCCCAACCTTACCCTATATTTGGTCCAGTACCTGTATATAATATATATTTACTTTTTCAATACTGTCGTGGGTGTGATGAAAATGGAAAATATTGCGCCTAGAGCGGAATTCGAAACCACAGTCCTTTCCATTCTGGAGCTAGCGTGCTAACCATTACACTACCTGGGCTGCCTGATGCAATCACCCTATCCACGCCTACCTGTCTATGTGGCTCCTAGCCTGAGGTCACTGCAGACTACTACAATACTATATAATATATAGTATTAAAAAAGTGAATATCTGAGTTTATATATATATATATATATATATATATATATATTTTACCTCGGTATGCCGCCTCTGGCTAGCCGTAGGCTAGGGAGAAGGAAGCACATCCGGGTCCAGCAATTAGCATAAGTAACTCACAACGGGAGGACGTTTGTGAGTTGCTCCACAGGATTTATCTACTACTACTGCTTTTATCCAAAAGTAAGTACTGTTTTCTTCGATAACTTTGTTTATCATGCTCTATAGCATCTTTTTATGAAAGTTCAGAACTTTCTTCAGTCCTGTTTGGACTTTGTACGTTTTTTAACTTACGGATAGAAAATTGCGTGCCGCTGGCACAAACGAAACCGATACTGAGTTCTATCGACACCTGTTTTTCAGACAGGGAGAAATGGCAACCCGAGTTGCTCATTTCCTAAGAAAAGTCTCCCGGATCCTAATAGAGGATGATGTTGGGGATGCTTCTGGGTGTTTTTTATAAACACCCCTGACCGGTTTAAGGCGAACCTCCGAGTTTCGTAATATTTTCTCCAACTTGTTGGCGCTGTAGCCACAGGTGGGAGAAGTGTACGGAACAGAGAGAGGGGCCGATCTCACGATCGATGCCCTCCGTTTGGTTGGTTTCGTTACCACACACCTACGGCAAATTTAGCTTCACGCCTGTACTGACACGTTGCAAAACACGTTCTCTGTACCATGTTCCTCAACCCAGTTTACTGGCTTACACTTGTGTAGTTGAGATGATTCCGGGTTAGTAACGCTTTGGTTTCGTTACAGTTCCCGATGGCCACTCGCCGGAATAAGCCGCCCGCTGCAGCGGTGGGTGTCCCCCCGACGGATTACGATTCGTCTCCACCGGCTACGGCTCCGCCGTCCCCACATCCTGGGGCTCATGCCTCGGATCAAGACAGTGATCACGCCCCTCAACCAGTGGGGTGGGAGGCGAAAATGGCGGAGATGATGGAGGAGAAGATGCGCCTTTTCCAGGCGCAGACCTTTCCAGATCCTTCCCAAATCCCTGATGAGGATTGGGAAGACTTTTCTGAGGACGAAGAGGACACGCTTTCGGCACCTGAGGTTCCGAAACCGAAAGCGCGGGGCAAGAAACGCCGCCCAGTGAGCAGTTCTGGTGACGAGTTCACAAAGAAAGCGAACTCTAAGCGCTCCAAAAAGTCCAAAAAGAAGAAGAAGAAGAAGAAGAAGGACTCCTCTTCAGACTCGTCGTCCGACTCTTCTTCCACCGAGTCGGATTCCGACACGGAACGAGCGGGTGTCTACGCCAAAATAGGCGTTAAAGCTGGCAAGAAAATTGTCAAAAAGAAAGCTCAGAAAGTGCGCACCACTACCATGATGCGCAAAACGGTGAATAGCCATTTCACTACGTTTAAACCGATCGAAGTCATCAACAAGTTGACTGAGCAGATTTCAGGAGTTAAGGGCATTCCTGCTTCGGTTTTCAAAGAGATGGATTCCGGCATTCATCTTTCCGACGAACGCCGTCGTTATGAAACTTCCCTCTGCCTGATCCATAAGGCAGTTTTGGGTGCCTTGACGTCTGTTATCCCTGTGGCTAACAGGATGCAGACAGAGAACAAGTTCTCGTCTTTGGCGCGGGTTATGGACCGGGGCATAGCTTTGTTAGCAGCCGCTAGTAACTACATGACCCATCGGAGATTTGAAAACGTTTTCAAATCGGTCACCACAGATGCCGGAAAAGAGGTTGCCCGCTCGAACAAGGTAACGGACCATGATGGTAAGGAATACACCGTGTATTCCGGACCTACCCCTATCAAGAGCAAACCGCTAGATAAATCCAAGATGTTTGGGGGTCAGCTAGCTTACCTGTACAAACAGGTAGAGGTCGACTACAAGAGTGCTAAAAACACTGAAGCAAAGAGTCGTCGCTTCCAAAACCCAGCAGGGTTCAGAAAGTCTAGGACGGATTTTCGATTCCGCAGAGGAGGAAGGCCGTTCAGGGGCGGACCGTCCTTCCAGTTCAACCAGCGAGGAAGGGGCCGAGGCGACAGGCCGGCCTCAAACTGGAACGACAACCGCGGCTACAAGAGGGATTTCGTTCCCAAGCCCCAGTTCCCGAAACAAGGGAACAAGTAGAGATTTCCACACAAACAGTGCAGCCTCCTGACCCTACAATGGTCACGGAGGAAACTCAAACTGAAGTAAGCCTTTTTCAAGCAGGGAATGTTTCTAATTGTTTACATCAATGGCAACAGTTAACCACTAATCCAGAGGTCCTGAATATTGTTAAAGGCATTCACATCCCTTTCACACAATTGCCTATACAAAAGAGAGCGCCTTTTCCGTATCAGTTTAATTCACTAGAAAAATCTCAGCTAGATCACCAGGTTCTACTGTTTGAGTCTAAGGGCATTGTCAACAGAGTTGAACATACTGAAGGGGAATATATTTCCAATATCTTCTCTACTCCTAAACCTGATGGTTCAATCCGAATGATTTTAGATTTAACTCAGTTGAATGAAATCATTGAATACAAACATTTCAAAATGTTTTCTTTAGAAACAGCTCGTGATTTAATTACCCCAGGGTGTTGGCTAGCGAGTGTTGATTTAAGGGATGCGTACTACACCGTTCCTATTCACCAGACAGATCGGAAATACCTACGTTTTCTCTGGAATGGCCAACTTTTTGAATTTACATGTTTACCTAATGGTTTGGCCTGCGCACCGCGTCTGTTTACTAAGTTGTTGAAACCAATTTTTGCACACATGGCAAAATTGGGGCATTGTATGTTTCCATACATAGATGATTCTTTTATTATGGGCCAATCTTTCACGCAATGTGAACTCGCTGTTAAAGATTTATGCAACATTTTCACCAAATTGGGTTTCTTCATACATAACAAGAAATCGGTTTTTTCTCCTACTCAGGAGCTTAAGTGTCTCGGGTTCATTCTGAACACCACGGCTATGACCGTTTCGCTTACACGCCAAAAGAAAGATAAGCTTTACCGCACAGCGATACAGCTGTTAGACACTTCTAGGCCAAAGATTAGACAGGTCGCGGTCCTTATCGGGGTCATGGTTTCGTATAGTCCAGCTATTCTATACGGAGCGGCACACATAAAATCCCTCGAAATTGATAAAAATTTGGCGCTGGCCCGCGCAAAGGGAAACTTTGAAAAGACCATGTTTATTTCGGAGAACGGCCTAGCCGACATTGATTGGTGGCTAAACCACTTTGACCATTCCCCCAATCCCATTAGAATGGGAGAGCCTGACACTACCGTTACCACTGACGCGTCTCTCCAAGGGTGGGGAGCACATCAAAATGATGTAGCAACGGGAGGAAGATGGCTAGAATCGGAACTCCCCGATCATATTAACGTTCTAGAACTAAGGGCCATTTACTTGGGATTAACCAGTCTAGTAAAAATACCCAAAAATAATGTACGTATCCTCACGGATAACACCACAGCTATGGCTTATGTCAGAAATATGGGAGGTACAAAATCGATTAAATGTAATGCAATGGCACTTCTCATTTGGAACTGGGCTCAAACCTTTGATGTCTGGTTAACTGTTAATCACATTCCAGGCACACAAAATTGTCTAGCTGACAAGATGAGTCGCCAGTTCCATGATCACTTAGAGTGGTCACTTAATCCATCCATTTTCAAACACATTTGTCACACATGGGGTTCACCTCAGATCGATTTGTTCGCTTCGCGTAATAACTTTAAAATTCCAAAATATGTTTCGTGGCACCCGGAACCCAATGCTTGGCACATTGATGCCTTCTCCCTAAAGTGGCGACATCATTTCTTTTACATTTTCCCCCCCTTTACTATCATTAGCAAAGTCGCCAGAAAGATTCAAATGGAGGGGACACACGCCATACTCATCGTCCCCGAGTGGCACACGCAACCGTGGCTACCGACGTTACTAGCCACAGCCAAAAGCAGCCTTCGCTTCCCAAGATTCCGAGGAAACCTCAAACATCAGGGACCACTAGAACGCCACGGAAACGTGTCGACAACTCCGTTAGTGGCATTCCTTTTTTAAATAAATATTTAGAACAGTTTGGCTTAGACAAAATTACACAACAGCGTTTGGTTGATGATGCGTGGAGAAAAGGAACGGTGAAAATGTATACTACGTATTTAAAGAAATGGGGTATTTATTGCCTGCTTAAGAAAGTCAAGCCAATGACTCCCACAGTATCCCAGGTAGGACTCTTCCTACGTTACCTAGAGGACGAAGGCCTAGGATATGGCGCTATTAACGCTGCCAGATGTGCTCTGTCGATAATCCTACCGCGGGTTAATGGACAAACAATGGGTAAACACCATGTTATTTGTTGGATCATACGATCAATTTATCAGAGGAATCCGCCTAAACCCAAATATAATAGGTTTTGGGATGTTTCTCTAGTGTTCAACCTCTTCAAGAAATGGCCAGAAAATAAGTTTCTGGACGTTAAACTTTTAGGTTTCAAAGTCGCAGTTTTGCTTCTCCTGGTCACTGGACACAGAGGCCAAACTATAGTTGCCCTGTCGCTGAATGGTCTAGAAATTGACAGTAAAGAGGCCACGTTTGATTTATCAACTTTATTAAAATCAAACCGATTAGGTGACCCCCTTTCTACGATAGGGGTGTCCAGTTTCACTCAGGATCGCAAGTTATGTGTCGTATCTGCGATACGAAATTATATATCCAAGACAAGATTAATAAGAAACTCAAGACAGCTATTGGTCAGCTTTATTAAGCCACACAAGGCCATTTCCAGGGATACCCTCGCCCGATGGACAATGAATGTGTTAAAACTGGCGGGAGTAAATACAGACAGGTACTCATCGCACTCTACACGTGGTGCAATGGTGTCCAAGGCAAGATTGCTAGGCATCTCCGTTAAACGGATCCTAGCTCACGCGGGATGGAAAACCGCTACTTCGTTTGCTAGACATTACCACAAACGACTAGAGAAGCCTCAGCCTATAGCGCACAGGCTACTCACCAACTGAAAGAGAGAGGTAAGAAAAACATTGGTTTTTCCTCTTTTTTGCCATACAAATCGCTTTTCCATTGTTGCATACATAAGACATAATCACTAAAGAATAATAACAAAACAAGAATATCAGGATAAAAATTATTTTACGTAAAGGTCTCCCTAGCCTACGGCTAGCCAGAGGCGGCATACCGAGGTAAAATAGATTAGTTAGACGAATCTTACCTGGGTATAGATGATGGATAACTATTGTTTTACCGAGGTAGAAGCCTCGGTTAGACGTGGGCGAGGGCCCACCCACCACGCCCTGCCACGTCTAGTCAATCACTCAATTTAGCATGAGGTCACTTGACCTTAGGTTGTTTTTTAGAATCATTTTTATCCTGAATTAGTAGGTAAAGATTGCTGGACCCGGATGTGCTTCCTTCTCCCTCGCCCACGTCTAACCGAGGCTTCTACCTCGGTAAAACAATAGTTATCCATCATCTATACCCAGGTAAGATTCGTCTAACTAATCTATAATATGTATATATATATATTTAACCTCGGTATACAGCCTCAGGCTAGCCTCAGGCTAGGGAGAAGGAAGCACATCCGGGTCCATCAATTAGCATAAACAACTCACGATTGGATTACGTTTCGTTGAGTTGCTCCTGCAAATTTAGTCTACACACAAGCAAATACGCAGTAAGTATAATAAAAACTGTGGTTAGCTTAATTATGATGCATTATAGCATCGTTATAGAAAGTTCAGAACTTTCTTTGGTCCTTTTTGGACTAGTTTCGTCGGTTATAAAAAACCAAGGATAGAACGCTCTAGATTCCTTCTCGAAGGAACGAAACCGATTCTTAGCGGTTCTGTCAACACCCGTGTGACCATGGGTAGAGATGTGGGCTTTGCCTCATCTCCTGTGGAAATTCTCTCGGACTCTAATAGAGAGTGATGTTGGAGATGCTCCTGGGTTTCTTTTATAGACTCCCCACAATATTTTCAGGCGTTTCTCCGAGTTTCGTAGCATTTTCTCCAACCTGCTGGCGTAGTAGTCGCAGGGGGGAGAAGTGTGCGGAACAGAGAGATGGGCGAGCCGATACACTGGTCCCGACCCCGCGTAAGATTTGGGCTTGACCCACAATCCACGCACAAATTTAGCTTATTACGCCTGTGTTATAACGGTCTAAACACGTTCTCTAACACCACTAGATGTCCAATTACGTTTTAAACAACAAAATTGTGACATTTATAAATACCGAGACTGACCAACATGTTTGGTTTCAGATCCCGATGGCCACGAAGCGGAGTAAGCGCGTTGCAGCAGCAGCCGAGGGACGTGCTCCCAGGGCCTCGGACGAGGAGTACGACTCCTCGCCAGTGTTGTCGGCAATGCCCTCACCACAGCCCGGGGCGCATATACTCTCCGAGCCGGAGGAAGAGACAGTGCCTGATGGCCCCACAGTTCCTGACTGGGAGGCTCGGTGGACGGCTATGGAGAGTCATATCCTGTCTCTCAAACCACCGCCGTCTCTTAAACGGCATAGGCCGGGGTTCCAAGACGAGTCGGACTGGGAAGACTTCTCAGAGACAGACTCGGCGATCGAGCCGAGGGCTCCTCCTCCTCCTCCTCCTAAACGGAGTAAGAAGAAGAAACACGTTACTTCTTCTGGTGACGAGTTCACCAAGGAACGTAACAAGACCGGACTTCGCAAGAAGCGAAAGACCAAGTCCAAGAAGAAGAAGAAGAAGAGGAAAGATTCTTCTTCTTCTGATTCCTCCACGGATTCCACTTCCACGGAATCAGACTCTGACACACAATATGAAGGTGTCTATGCTGCCATTGGTGGCAAAGTGTCTAAGAAGGTGGAGAAGCCGAAAGCTAAGAGGGTTAAAACTACCACGCTTATGCGCGAGACCATAAATGGTCATTTCCGTACCTTCAAACCGGCGGAAATCATCTCCAAGCTAGGAGATGAATTCACGGGCATTAAAGGTGTCCCCAACTCCATCATTAAAGAGAGGGATCGAGATGTCAACATGACGGAAGACCGTAAGAAATTTGAGAGCGTGTTACACATAGCACATAAGGCGGTGCTCGGTACTCTAACGGCCATCACCCCAGTGGCAAATCGAATGCAAAGAGAAAACAAGTTCTCATCCTTGGCAAAAACCATGGACAAAGGCATTGCACTGTTAACAGCGGCAGGTAATTACTTGTCGGTTTGCACAGACGCTGGCAAAGAGGTGGCCCGCTCAAAGAAGGTCACGGACAATGATGGGAAAGAGTATACGCTCTTTCTGGCCCCAGAGCCGATCAAAGGGAAGCCTTTGGACAAAACGAAAATGTTTGGCGGCCAACTACAATACCTCTATAAAGAGGTAGAAACCGCAGCGAAAAGTGGCAAAAATATGGATGGCAAGAAGAAGCAGGAAGCCCCACGCTTCAAAAGGTCACAAGGGGATTTTCGCCCACGAAGGCTCGGCAGGGGTTCCAGACCGGGCTCACACTTCAGCCAGTCTTTCCGGGGCCGGGGCGCCCGCCCAGGCTGGACCGACAACACCGCACGGCCACTGGGCCGAGGCTTCAACTCCCCGAGACCCTTCCAAAGGGGCGGGTCCAAGTAGAGGCCCAAACCCAGACTTTACACTGTTTAGCGTTATCAGCCGAGTAGTGAGAAAAATCAGCATGAAGGGGACACACGCCATACTGATTGTGCCCAATTGGGACACGCAACCTTGGCTGCCAGCAGTTACACAACTGGCAAAAGAACATATACGATTCCCAAGAAAACCCGGGAACCTAATGCACCACGGACCGCTATTGGTTCACGGCGATGTGTCAGCGACACCCCTATTGGCATTCCTTTTCTAAGAAAACAGCTGCAGCAATTTGGGTTAGACAAAATTACGGAAGACAGGATAGTAGCTGATGCATGGAGGCCAGGAACTGTTAAAATGTACACAACTTATTTAAAGAAATGGGGTGTACATTGTTTGCTAATGAAAGTTAATCCAACAATTGCACAAGTAGCCCGTTTTCTTCGTTCTCTAGAGGATGAGGGACTAGGGTTTGGGGCGGTCAACGCGGCAAGATGCGCATTATCAATTATATTACCTAGAATTGACGGCGAAACAGTTGGTAAACATTATGTCCTTCATTACCTACTTCGGTCAATTTATCAAAGGAATCCTCCAAAACCAAAGTATAGTCGCTTTTGGAATGTTTCTATAGTATTTAAGTTGTTCCAGGCTTGGCCTCACAACTCTTGGTTAGATATAAAACAATTAGGTTTTAAGGTCGCGGTCTTGTTACTATTAGTAACGGGACACAGAGGACAGACGATTGTTGCTTTATCCTTAACTGGATTAGAAATAGACAAGAAACAAGCTACGTTTGATTTAGCACAATTGCTCAAATCGAACACGCTGGGTGACCCTTTATCTACGGTTCACTTAGACTACTTCCCAAATGATCGTAAATTATGTGTTGTGTCAGCCATACAGGCTTATATATCCAAGACAAAGGACTTACGTGCATCAAAACAACTATTAGTGAGCTTCATAAAGCCACATAACGCAATTTCAAGAGACACCCTTGCCAGATGGACAATCAGGGTGTTGAAATTGGCTGGAGTGGATACGGGCAAATGCTCTTCTCACTCAACCAGAGGTGCCATGGTTTCCAAGGCACGGTTGCTTGGTATTTCTGTAAAAAGAATACTAGCGCACGCAGGCTGGAAGACAGCTAAGTCATTTGCAAAACATTACAACAAACGACTAGAAAAGCCTACCGGCATTGCAAAGCGCCTGCTCACCAACTAACAAGAATAGGTGAGAACAAAAACTTTGAATGATACAATTACTAATGCAATGACACATAAACATGTTATAATAAGAATGAATGAAATTAAGGATAAAAATGAATTATGTAAAAGTCTCCAACCACTAGCCTGAGGCTGTATACCGAGGTAAAATAGTATAGTTATACGAGTCTTACCTGGGTATAGATGATGGATAACTGTTGTTTTCCCGAGGTATAAGCCTCGGGTAGACGTGGCTAGGGCCCGCCACCACACCCTACCATGATCTATTCCGTTGGTGAACCATTACGGGAAAATCATAGTATCCATTGTATTGAAATCATTTTTATCCTGAATAAGTAGGTAAAGATTGCTGGACCCGGATGTGCTTCCTTTCTCCCTAGCCCACGTCTACCCGAGGCTTATACCTCGGAAAACAACAGTTATCCATCATCTATACCCAGGTAAGACTCGTATAACATACTAATAAATATAGTTTGTTTTTTTGTTGTTGTTTTACGTCCCTAGCAACATCTAATGTCATATCAGGACAGTACCGACTTGTGACAGTGCGCACTCATGGCGACTTTATAGTGCTGTCCCACTGGGAAACCAGGCCGCCGGCACCATGACCTGATATCCCACTCAGTCACATTATCCTGACACTGAGCACACCAGTCCTTGCCCTATCCTAATAATGCGGAGCGCCTGGCTAGGAAGCAGCAAGTATACTCGAACCCACGATCTACCAGCACGGGAGACGGACGCTCCAACCCACTCGGCCACGCCGTCTGTAACACATAATAAATAAATAAAATATATATTATATATATATATAATATATATATATAATAATATATATATATATATATATATGCTTATTACCTCAGACTCAGAGCGTCTGAGGTAATAAGCACCTAATTAAATCTCACGATTACCACAACTGTATGCAGCGTGCATGATCATGATTTAATGTGTCTGAGCAGTGACACAAATTACCATACACATTAAACTCCTCCTGTTGAGGAGGGAGTTTAATTATTATTTCTGTATTTATTTGTTGTCGTCGATGTTCTATTTATTGGCTAATCGCCGTGGCCCGTGCCAGTTGGTGCAGCGGTCCTGCACTCAACCAGTTGCGTTCGAGAGCACTGCTGGCTCTGTTAACCGTCAGTTGCCGCCAGAAATTTGACTTTTCTGTCAATCAATTGGGGGTGTTTGTAACCTTACGATGGTTACCGGTTCCAGAACTGCAACATTGGGTAGAGAGGCTCCGATAAATCGGCCCAATCTGTGGTTGAAGACTTAACTTCGTAGAGGGAGTGTCGGAGCTGGGGACATCTTCACAACGTAGTGATGGCGGGCCGTCGGGGCGGCAGCGAATCTCTTCGGTCCGGCGTGTAGTTGAGCTGTAGTTGTAGTGTAGTGTAGTGTAGTGTAGCACTTGAATCCGGTCAGCAGCAGGGGTTTGAGGAAGGCCGGCAAAGGTGGGAGCAGCGGTTGTTCCAGTAACAAGAACAAGACAGAGAAATCGTAATAGGTGAAGGGCCCCACCCAAGAACACAACTACCCTGGTATGGGGAAGAAGTGTGCCTGGGAGAAATCGAAATGGGCAGAATCTAGGAAAGAGAAATGAGGAGAGTTGAGTCAAAGGACCGTGCCTATGTGCTCTATGGTGACCGTCCAGCGAGCCATAGACACGGACAGAGTAAGAGTAGAAAGTGAAATGCCAGCGGGCTCCCCCTCCTGGAACTCTTTTGACTTTTCTGTATTCGGTAGACCGGTTATATACTGATTAGTCGGCCATTCTCTGCATCCCGCAGACTCCTGACCAGCTGACTCCAGCGGCCCTTGCTTCTCACTTTCAAAGTGTGTGTGGGTGTGGGTGTGGGTGTGTGGGTGTGGGTGTGGGTGTGTGTGTGTGTAAATGTATTAACACTATTACCGATACTTGATTACGTGCACTGTACCCCTGACATCCAAAATGTCCATGCCACTTTATGAGAAAGCTTCTCAGAATCAACATAAATCTAAGAGCGTCTGAGGTAATAAGCACCTAATTAAATCTCACGATTACCACGCCTGTGGACGCAGTGACATCCGCCTCTCATTACGCCTCTGGTATGGATCCGATTAATCTCGCGCTGCGCGAAATCGAAGCATGCACCTGACAATCAGGTGGCGTCAGCGGCTGTAGGCGATCTCTACCAACAGTCCGCACCGGACGAATCGGTAGAGCGCTGGCTTCGCGTTCGGGAGATGGGGAGTTGGGTTCCCGGTCGAGTCAAACCAATGACTTATAAAATTGATACTGGTTGCTTCCTAGCCTGGTGCTCAGTGTCAGGATAATGTGACTGAGTGGGATATCAGGTCATGGTCTACCAGTGGGGCAGCACTATAATGTCACCATCAGTGCGCACTGTCAGAAGTCGGTACCCCTCCTGGTATAACCTTAGATGTTGCCAGGACATAAAGCTCCAATAACTAACCAACCAACAGTCTGCCCTCTGGCGGATGTTGGTGGCAGAACTAACATGGGCAGCATCTGCAGGAATGCTCTTGCTCTATCGTATTTAACTAACTTGTTTGTTTTGAGTTGTACATCCTGCAAATATCATATCAGGACGAGTTCCAACTTGTTTGTGTTTGTTTAGCACACACACAACAGTAGACATCGGCTATTGGTGGTCTGGTTCCAACTTGCGACAGTGCACACTCATGGTGACTTTATAGAATTGCCCCACTGCGAGACCAGACCACCAGCATCATGACCCAATTTCCCACTCAGTCACATTATTTAGTATCGATTTTGTAAGTCATTGATTTGGCTCTGCCACATTTTAAACTCCTGACCATCTGCACCGGAATCCTGCGCTCTACCGATTCGGCAACCGCGTCCCTTTCGCCGAGTGTCACCTCCTTTTTTTTTTTCTTCTTGAAAAAAAAAG
>CM059188.1:37932151-37954651 GCA_030323885.1 Branchipolynoe longqiensis
CTCGGTATGCCGCCTCTGGCTAGCCGTAGGCTAGGGAGAAGGAAGCACATCCGGGTCCAGCAATTAGCATAAGTAACTCACAACGGGAGGACGTTTGTGAGTTGCTCCACAGGATTTATCTACTACTACTGCTTTTATCCAATAGTAAGTACTGTTTTCTTCGATAACTTTGTTTATCATGCTCTATAGCATCTTTTTATGAAAGTTCAGAACTTTCTTCAGTCCTGTTTGGACTTTGTACGTTTTTTAACTTACGGATAGAACATTGCGTGCCGCTGGCACAAACGAAACCGATACTGAGTTCTATCGACACCTGTTTTTCAGACAGGGAGAAATGGCAACCCGAGTTGCTCATTTCCTAAGAAAAGTCTCCCGGATCCTAATAGAGGATGATGTTGGGGATGCTTCTGGGTGTTTTTTATAAACACCCCTGACCGGTTTAAGGCGAACCTCCGAGTTTCGTAATATTTTCTCCAACTTGTTGGCGCTGTAGCCACAGGTGGGAGAAGTGTACGGAACAGAGAGAGGGGCCGATCTCACGATCGATGCCCTCCGTTTGGTTGGTTTCGTTACCACACACCTACGGCAAATTTAGCTTCACGCCTGTACTGACACGTTGCAAAACACGTTCTCTGTACCATGTTCCTCAACCCAGTTTACTGGCTTACACTTGTGTAGTTGAGATGATTCCGGGTTAGTAACGCTTTGGTTTCGTTACAGTTCCCGATGGCCACTCGCCGGAATAAGCCGCCCGCTGCAGCGGTGGGTGTCCCCCCTACGGATTACGATTCGTCTCCACCGGCTACGGCTCCGCCGTCCCCACATCCTGGGGCTCATGCCTCGGATCAAGACAGTGATCACGCCCCTCAACCAGTGGGGTGGGAGGCGAAAATGGCGGAGATGATGGAGGAGAAGATGCGCCTTTTCCAGGCGCAGACCTTTCCAGATCCTTCCCAAATCCCTGATGAGGATTGGGAAGACTTTTCTGAGGACGAAGAGGACACGCTTTCGGCACCTGAGGTTCCGAAACCGAAAGCGCGGGGCAAGAAACGCCGCCCAGTGAGCAGTTCTGGTGACGAGTTCACAAAGAAAGCGAACTCTAAGCGCTCCAAAAAGTCCAAAAAGAAGAAGAAGAAGAAGAAGGACTCCTCTTCAGACTCGTCGTCCGACTCTTCTTCCACCGAGTCGGATTCCGACACGGAACGAGCGGGAGTCTACGCCAAAATAGGCGTTAAAGCTGGCAAGAAGATTGTCAAAAAGAAAGCTCAGAAAGTGCGCACCACTACCATGATGCGCAAAACGGTGAATAGCCATTTCACTACGTTTAAACCGATCGAAGTCATCAACAAGTTGACTGAGCAGATTTCAGGAGTTAAGGGCATTCCTGCTTCGGTTTTCAAAGAGATGGATTCCGGCATTCATCTTTCCGACGAACGCCGTCGTTATGAAACTTCCCTCTGCCTGATCCATAAGGCAGTTTTGGGTGCCTTGACGTCTGTTATCCCTGTGGCTAACAGGATGCAGACAGAGAACAAGTTCTCGTCTTTGGCGCGGGTTATGGACCGGGGCATAGCTTTGTTAGCAGCCGCTAGTAACTACATGACCCATCGGAGATTTGAAAACGTTTTCAAATCGGTCACCACAGATGCCGGAAAAGAGGTTGCCCGCTCTAACAAGGTAACGGACCATGATGGTAAGGAATACACCGTGTATTCCGGACCTACCCCTATCAAGAGCAAACCGCTTGATAAATCCAAGATGTTTGGGGGTCAGCTAGCTTACCTGTACAAACAGGTAGAGGTCGACTACAAGAGTGCTAAAAACACTGAAGCAAAGAGTCGTCGCTTCCAAAACCCAGCAGGGTTCAGAAAGTCTAGGACGGATTTTCGATTCCGCAGAGGAGGAAGGCCGTTCAGGGGCGGACCGTCCTTCCAGTTCAACCAGCGAGGAAGGGGCCGAGGCGACAGGCCGGCCTCAAACTGGAACGACAACCGCGGCTACAAGAGGGATTTCGTTCCCAAGCCCCAGTTCCCGAAACAAGGGAACAAGTAGAGATTTCCACACAAACAGTGCAGCCTCCTGACCCTACAATGGTCACGGAGGAAACTCAAACTGAAGTAAGCCTTTTTCAAGCAGGGAATGTTTCTAATTGTTTACATCAATGGCAACAGTTAACCACTAATCCAGAGGTCCTGAATATTGTTAAAGGCATTCACATCCCTTTCACACAATTGCCTATACAAAAGAGAGCGCCTTTTCCGTATCAGTTTAATTCACTAGAAAAATCTCAGCTAGATCACCAGGTTCTACTGTTTGAGTCTAAGGGCATTGTCAACAGAGTTGAACATACTGAAGGGGAATATATTTCCAATATCTTCTCTACTCCTAAACCTGATGGTTCAATCCGAATGATTTTAGATTTAACTCAGTTGAATGAAATCATTGAATACAAACATTTCAAAATGTTTTCTTTAGAAACAGCTCGTGATTTAATTACCCCAGGGTGTTGGCTAGCGAGTGTTGATTTAAGGGATGCGTACTACACCGTTCCTATTCACCAGACAGATCGGAAATACCTACGTTTTCTCTGGAATGGCCAACTTTTTGAATTTACATGTTTACCTAATGGTTTGGCCTGCGCACCGCGTCTGTTTACTAAGTTGTTGAAACCAATTTTTGCACACATGGCAAAATTGGGGCATTGTATGTTTCCATACATAGATGATTCTTTTATTATGGGCCAATCTTTCACGCAATGTGAACTCGCTGTTAAAGATTTATGCAAAATTTTCACCAAATTGGGTTTCTTCATACATAACAAGAAATCAGTTTTTTCTCCTACTCAGGAGCTTAAGTGTCTCGGGTTCATTCTGAACACCACGGCTATGACCGTTTCGCTTACACGCCAAAAGAAAGATAAGCTTTACCGCACAGCGATACAGCTGTTAGACACTTCTAGGCCAAAGATTAGACAGGTCGCGGTCCTTATCGGGGTCATGGTTTCGTATAGTCCAGCTATTCTATACGGAGCGGCACACATAAAATCCCTCGAAATTGATAAAAATTTGGCGCTGGCCCGCGCAAAGGGAAACTTTGAAAAGACCATGTTTATTTCGGAGAACGGCCTAGCCGACATTGATTGGTGGCTAAACCACTTTGACCATTCCCCAATCCCATTAGAATGGGAGAGCCTGACACTACCGTTACCACTGACGCGTCTCTCCAAGGGTGGGGAGCACATCAAAATGATGTAGCAACGGGAGGAAGATGGCTAGAATCGGAACTCCCCGATCATATTAACGTTCTAGAACTAAGGGCCATTTACTTGGGATTAACCAGTCTAGTAAAAATACCCAAAAATAATGTACGTATCCTCACGGATAACACCACAGCTATGGCTTATGTCAGAAATATGGGAGGTACAAAATCGATTAAATGTAATGCAATGGCACTTCTCATTTGGAACTGGGCTCAAACCTTTGATGTCTGGTTAACTGTTAATCACATTCCAGGCACACAAAATTGTCTAGCTGACAAGATGAGTCGCCAGTTCCATGATCACTTAGAGTGGTCACTTAATCCATCCATTTTCAAACACATTTGTCACACATGGGGTTCACCTCAGATCGATTTGTTCGCTTCGCGTAATAACTTTAAAATTCCAAAATATGTTTCGTGGCACCCGGAACCCAATGCTTGGCACATTGATGCCTTCTCCCTAAAGTGGCGACATCATTTCTTTTACATTTTCCCCCCCTTTACTATCATTAGCAAAGTCGCCAGAAAGATTCAAATGGAGGGGACACACGCCATACTCATCGTCCCCGAGTGGCACACGCAACCGTGGCTACCGACGTTACTAGCCACAGCCAAAAGCAGCCTTCGCTTCCCAAGATTCCGAGGAAACCTCAAACATCAGGGACCACTAGAACGCCACGGAAACGTGTCGACAACTCCGTTAGTGGCATTCCTTTTTTAAATAAATATTTAGAACAGTTTGGCTTAGACAAAATTACACAACAGCGTTTGGTTGATGATGCGTGGAGAAAAGGAACGGTGAAAATGTATACTACGTATTTAAAGAAATGGGGTATTTATTGCCTGCTTAAGAAAGTCAAGCCAATGACTCCCACAGTATCCCAGGTAGGACTCTTCCTACGTTACCTAGAGGACGAAGGCCTAGGATATGGCGCTATTAACGCTGCCAGATGTGCTCTGTCGATAATCCTACCGCGGGTTAATGGACAAACAATGGGTAAACACCATGTTATTTGTTGGATCATACGATCAATTTATCAGAGGAATCCGCCTAAACCCAAATATAATAGGTTTTGGGATGTTTCTCTAGTGTTCAACCTCTTCAAGAAATGGCCAGAAAATAAGTTTCTGGACGTTAAACTTTTAGGTTTCAAAGTCGCAGTTTTGCTTCTCCTGGTCACTGGACACAGAGGCCAAACTATAGTTGCCCTGTCGCTGAATGGTCTAGAAATTGACAGTAAAGAGGCCACGTTTGATTTATCAACTTTATTAAAATCAAACCGATTAGGTGACCCCTTTCTACGATAGGGGTGTCCAGTTTCACTCAGGATCGCAAGTTATGTGTCGTATCTGCGATACGAAATTATATATCCAAGACAAGATTAATAAGAAACTCAAGACAGCTATTGGTCAGCTTTATTAAGCCACACAAGGCCATTTCCAGGGATACCCTCGCCCGATGGACAATGAATGTGTTAAAACTGGCGGGAGTAAATACAGACAGGTACTCATCGCACTCTACACGTGGTGCAATGGTGTCCAAGGCAAGATTGCTAGGCATCTCCGTTAAACGGATCCTAGCTCACGCGGGATGGAAAACCGCTACTTCGTTTGCTAGACATTACCACAAACGACTAGAGAAGCCTCAGCCGATAGCGCACAGGCTACTCACCAACTGAAAGAGAGAGGTAAGAAAAACATTGGTTTTTCCTCTTTTTTGCCATACAAATCGCTTTTCCATTGTTGCATACATAAGACATAATCACTAAAGAATAATAACAAAACAAGAATATCAGGATAAAAATTATTTTACGTAAAGGTCTCCCTAGCCTACGGCTAGCCAGAGGCGGCATACCGAGGTAAAATAGATTAGTTAGACGAATCTTACCTGGGTATAGATGATGGATAACTATTGTTTTACCGAGGTAGAAGCCTCGTTAGAAGTGGGCGAGGGCCCACCCACCACGCCCTGCCACGTCAGTCAATCACTCAATTCATCATGAGGTCAATTGACCTTAGTTGTTTTTTAGAATCATTTTTATCCTGAATTAGTAGTAAAGATTGCTGGAACCCGATGTGCTTCCTTCCCCCTCGCCCACGTCTAACCGAGGCATCTACCTCGCGTAAAACATATTTATCCATCATCTATACCCAGGTAAGATTCGTCAACCTAACTAATCTATTTTACCTCGTATACAGCCTCAGGCTAGCCAGCCCACGTCTAACCGAGGCTTCTACCTCGGTAAAACAACAGTTATCCATCATCTATACCCAGGTAAGATTCGTCTAACTAATCTATATATATATATATATATACCTTTGTATATATATGTATATATCTGTGAGGGAAGTGGGGATAAATCTTTAGTATGACGTCACTGTGAACGTCACCAAGAAGGACCTACGTAGAGTTAGCGTTTTGCTGGTGACGGATTACTCCCACGCGTCCTGCATGTTTCCGATATTAATCAAGCCTGACCTTTTCTGTAACATGTGGTAACGGCTTTATGGAGTTAGTTTTACAACCTTTTACACACGCACAAGAACCAAGAAAAAAGGATAGAAAAACAAAATGGAAGTTCAGCAAAACTGCAGGATTAAACCTACAAAATCCAGTAAGTCATGACAATTAACATGGTAGTTATTTAAACCTGACGCTATCCTCGATACTCTGAAGAATATATTATAATCACATGGATCACATATAATTTTGTAATTATTCTTTTAATAACCGGGCATATAGTATGGTTAGCTGCTATGGTGGACATTATTGCCATGGCTACGGTTTTGATGGGAAATCCCCCGCGGTGCACTTGAACGTTGGTAAACCGGGCCTTTGGGTGATGGCGGCGTTCCGGTTGCCTGGCAACGCTTCACAACACAAACTTCCCTGTCATTAAAACTGGGGCAAGCGGCTGGACTCCCCCCCCCCCCCCCCCCCCCCCCCTGCCTGGCCCAACATGAGCAATGGGGAGCAGTGAGTGGGATGACGTAACTATAAAAGTAATGAGTTAGCAACAAGTGAATAAATCAGAGAAAGTAATAATAGTAATAATCATTAACTAAATAAATCAGAGAAAATAATAAATCACCACTTAGTCCAGTTGTGTGATTCTCTCTCTCTCTCCTCTCTCTCTCTCTCTCTCTCTCTCTCTCTCTCTCTGTCCCCCCTCTCTCTCTGTCCCCCACCCGCTTCTCCCTCGCTCCCTCCTCCAATCTCCTTCCATCTCTCCCCCTCTCTCTCTGTCTTCCTCTCTCCCTCTCCCCTCCCTCCCCCTCCCTCTCCCCCTCTCCCAATCTCCCCCCCTCTCTCTCCCTCTTTCCCCCCCTCTCCACCCTCCCTCATCTTCTCCATCCCCTCTCTCCCCCCTCTCCCCCCTCTCCTCACTCACTCCCCCTCTCCCTCTCTCCCTCACTTTCTCACTCCCTCACTCACTCCACCTCTCCATTCCTCACCCCCTCCATCCCTACCCCCCTCTCTCCCTATCCCCCTCTCTCATTCCTTCTCTATCTCTCTCCCTCTCCCCTTCTGTGTGTGGGGACGGATTATTTTGAATATATGAAATTGAACTATAATGTATTATAGTTAAATATAAACTAACGGAGGAACTAATTAAGTATCATTTCGGGAAATTGTCTCCCAGGCTGTTAGGAGTCGCGCGCCTACCCTGATATTGTGTTATTTATTATTATATTCATATATATATATGTATATATACATAATTAATATCACCTGGGCATATACACATATCCCTATGTTATTCATATCTACACACTAAACTAAACTGTGTAGTATATCATATATATATATATATATATATATATATATATATATGCATTTATATATTTACCGGACGCAGTGGCCCAATCGGTAGAGTGCAGGCTTCCTGTGTGGAAGGTCAGGAGTTCAAAATTCCATCTGAGTCAAACCAATGACTGACAGAATTGGTACTTGTCGATACCTATCCTGGTGCTCGGGATTACAAGGACAGAGGAAGGACTGGTCATCTCAGAATCAGGATAATATGATTGAGTGGGATATCAGGTCATGGTGCTGGCAGCATGAGTGCGCTCTGTCACAAGTTGGTGCCCGTCCTGATATATGGCCATAGATGTTGCTAGGATGTAAAACCCCAACAAACCAAACCAACCTATTTATATATACACATACACACATGTATATGTATAAAGGTGTATGTATATATGTATATCTCTCTCTCTCTCTCTCTCTCTATATATATATATATATATATATATAATATATATATATAAATATTATATATATAGTATATATATATATATATATATGTATGGGAGTAACAGAGGGATAGGTGTTTATGATCACGTGACCACATACACGTCGTATAACATGTGAGACGCGTGTGGTGCTGGGGGTGGGTGGAGTGTGTGTGTGGTGGTAGTGGTGGGGGGGGGCTGGTGTGTGTATGTGTGTGTTGGGGGGTAGTGGTGTGTGTGTGGGGGGGGGGGGGGTCTGCGGCTGCAGCAGCTGGTTATTAACATAACAATTATAGGTCTCCCACAAAGGTTCGGTGCAACTACCGGGTGGAGAAACCCAAGCTGCAGTGAGGCTCCTCCCCACATCACAAGGAACATGTGGTTGACTATGAACAAAGCACAACACATGAAGTTTTCTCATACGGCATTTGAACATCATCGATAAATGAATAACATGCAATATATATATATATACCAAGAAAATCCAATAAAACTAACATAGGCTACTATAGTACTAACCATACCAACCAACTATCTATCTGCTAATGAAATGCAGGCAATCAAATACCTTATCAGCAGCTACTGTGTGATAAGATAACACCAAAACTATAACTGGCCAGCATTGAAAACAAGCCTGAATTCCTGGCGTATATGCTATGGGAAGTATAAATTCAGCCTCAATAAAAAATGGAGAAATATATATATAATAGCATTTTTGTCAGTCTGAAGCCATACCGCAGGGTCTGAATGACTTGGGGGCTCACCAGCTCAAGTCAAATATGCGTGAAACCATGTACAGTAAAACCTCTCTAACCGACCACCTCCACAGATCGACCTCTCCCCTATATCGATCACTTTATTTGGGTCCCAAACAATCGCCCGTATAATACCATTGTAACAATTACAAAAAGTCCCTAAACCGGCCACCTCCCTAAATGGACCATTTAAAGTCGGTCCCATGGTTGGTCGATTTAGAGAGGTTTTACTGTATTTAAGGCTCAGTGAAAAAAGGGAGCCAAGCATCAACAACAACAAAGTGCGTTAACTAATTTGATATTACAATATACATTATAAATTATGTGCATTAGAGGCTGCGAAACAAATAGAAATCACCCTGAAAAATATGTGAACTTAATTAAACCTTACTACTCTTAAATTGTCTATGGAAAACTGAGCCATAAGTGACACCCCCGCCCGCCCTCGCCCACCCACGTCCACCCCCGCCCTCAGCCTTCTCCCCCCCCCCCCCCCCAATCCCAGATAGACTTTCCCAATGAGAGCCGTGCCGTGCCACATTGTTGTGGAGCTCTCACCATTAGAAGGCGGAGAATGCATATTTAATGCTGCAATGGCTTCGGTGTGTAATAAAAGAGGCATTTGCACCTCATTAATGCTCCCGGATCAATTATGCTTGAACTGCTGACAAATGGCGACACATCTTACTGAATACTTTACCATCCATAACAGCACCATTCTGTATAACCTTGTGCCCTGTTTGATTTGTGGGTGGGCAGTGTCTTGAATGAGCGAGTTCGCTCATTCGGTGTCATTGCTGGACACGGCAGACTCAAGGCCGAAGCCCCCCCCCCCCCCCCACCCCCCTGCCACTACTGTGGTAGGGTGGGGGCAGGGGGGAGTATCAAAATGTATTAAAATGTGTCAAAATGTTGCGGTATCGGGTAAATGGCCGCTGGACGAACGGACATGAAACGGACATGAAACGGACATGAAACGGACATGGAACGGATAGCCAATGGACGAAACAAAATCAAACCGGACAAGAACTGTAGACGTCAGTCCGGCGGCATCCATTCCTAGTTTTGTGCATGTTCAAAACTTGTACGGACATAAACCGGACATTGTTCGTTTTCTGCCCGTTTCCCCCAATCCGGTGAGGTGTGACTGGGCTTTAAAGAAAAAAAAGCATGTTTTATTTAACGACACCTCTAGAGCAGGAAGCATTTGTAAATTGTATACAAGTGCAATATTGATTCACAACAAAATTGGGAAGAACACGTGTTGGAGGTAAGACAGTTTATTGAAGCCCCGAAGAGCACTCAGCCTTACCGGACGCGGTGGCCAAATCAGTAGAGCGCAGGCTTCCCATGCGAAAGGTTGGGAGTTTTGATTATCGATCGACTCAAACCAGTGACTTACAAAATTGATTCCTAGCCTGGCGCTCAACATTACTAGGATAAGGCAAGGACTCGTTAGCTTAGTATTAGGATAATGTGAATGAGTGGGAAATCGGATTTTTATGCTGGTGGCGTGGTGGCATTTTATTATTTTAAAATGTAGCCCATCAAAACGAGTGCAGTGCTGGTGAAGTTGCGGACCCAGCCACCCCGGTCTCTGACTGTAATACTGGCTGCTTGTTGAAACGTGCTGAGACGGCGGGGGATGGCGTGCGCTGATTGGACGAATAGACTGGGTGGTTAAAGTTGCATAGTCCGATGATTTTGATTTTCTGTCATTTTCTGAGATAAATATATTTAATTGATTGCTATAACCTACCTTACTTTACTTTGAAGTAACGTTAATTTTAAATGGCTAACTTTGGAGACATTTGAAGTACAATCAATTTGGGCAAGCATGCCAAAACTCTAACAGTAACACCATAGGCTTCTGCCACAGTAACATATTCTATTAAATTGACCCAGTATTCCCTTTTATGCGATGACAGATGTTTAAACGTGCACCAGTATCTGAGTTAGATATATGTAGAATCAAATCTAGATATTTGTTTTGGTTTTGAAAATTTCATCTTTTTATCGGACTATGCAGCGTTAACCTCCGGGAGTGGCAGCCTGTTGAGAGTGGGCGAGGTGTGTGGTGTTGTGGTGATAAGTGTGTGTGTGTGTGTGTGGTAGGTGGGGAGGAGGGAGGGACAGTATTAGCCAGGCGCTGACGACTGTAATGTCCGTGCGTTTTTAGTGGTGGCCCCAGGCCAGCCCAGGGCTGTGACTGGCGACAGACCGCACCCCCCCCCCCACACCCCCGCACCCAACCCCCGCCTCTCCAAGTTGCCCCCCCCCCCCTTCCGGATCCCCCTGCCCCAACCCACCCACCTACCCACCCTCCAACTCAATCCAACGACAGCTATCTCTTGGGCTCACCACAAAATCACTACCTTCCCTGGTTGCCATTAAAGCGGCATAATCCCGTGAAACATCAATTTGTCAAAACCAAAACACTGACCTAGATTTGAGCCTATATATCTGACTTAGATATTGGTGCACTAATTAAGTATGTCTTGCTGTAAAGAAGGGAATAATAAGTTAATTTACTGTTGCTACTGAAGGCTGTGATGTCAGAATTTGTATGTGCATGCATACATTAATTAAGCTTTATTTTTTTTATTTTTTTTTTAACTTGAGTTGAGTTTTATTTATCCTCACACATGTATCTGTATGGCTCCCTTAAGGGGTGATCTTCCAGCCGATCAAGCAGTGTTGTATTAAATATCTCCAAGGTTAGCCCTTTAAAATAAAGTGACTTCAAACTAAAGTAAAGTGGCTTATATTTATTACGATCAAACCCAATATATATATAATTCTTTTTATTTTCTATTTTTATTCTTTAAATTATGTAAAAAATGCCAGAAATTCGAAGCCATCGATCGAACTGTGCAATTTGAACCATCACTCAAGTGTGAAACTACCACACAAGTCTACACTAACGCATTCCATGACTGTCTTTAAAAAAAAATCAAATTCTAACTGGAGCCTTGCTCCTCTCGAGGTTCTGTGAATGTGCACAACTAGATGTGATTTAATTGTACATGGTTCATTAATGTATTTCTATCTGTCGATCAGACAGGATGGCCGAGTGACTTGACCGTCCTCCTTCCATTTTTGTAGATCGTGGGATTCGAACCCACAGGTTCAAACCCGGGTCGAGTCAAAACCAATGACTTAAGGATTTATACCTGTTGCTACATAGCCAGGCGCTCGGCATTATTAGCATATGGCAAGGACTGAATGGCTCAGTGTCAGGATAATGTGACTGAGTTAGGACTTAGATATCAGGTCATGGTGCTGCTGGCCTGGTCTCCCAGTGGGGTGGCACTATAAAGTCGCCATGACTGCGCACTGTCACAAGTCGGTACTCCTGATATGAACTTAGATGATGCCAGGATGTAAAACTCCCACAATCAACAAACAACATCTACACACGTCCATTATAAACACATTTAGGGTTACTTCAAAGAATCCTGTCAATCTATAGACAGATTTATGCAGAATCAAATTAAACCAAGTCAGTACCCGTTCTGATATGACCTTTGGTGTTGCCAGGACGTAACACTCCAACAACCAACCAACCAATTTCCGCCTCTTCGGTCCTTAGTGCTTGTGCCCGGTGTACCGCGGTCAGTAGACCTACCATTGCCTGCACAGCTGGTACACGCCTCACCTGGTCATAGCCCCTCTCACACCCACTCACACCCTCTTCATCACGCATAACGCTACCTGGCCGAAGGTTTACTAACACATCATCACACATAGCACTACCTGGCTGAAGGTTTACTAACACATCATCACACATCACTACCTGGCTGAAGGTTTACTAACACATCATCACGCATAGCACTACCTGGCTGAAGGTTTACTAACACATCATCACACATAGCGCTACCTGGTTGAAGGTTTACTAACACATCATCACACATAACACTACCTGGCTGAAGGTTTACTAACACATCATCACACATAACACTACCTGGCTGAAGGTTTACTAACACGTTCATCACACATAGTGCTACCTGGCTGAAGGTTTACTAACACATTATCACACATCACTACCTGGCTGAAGGTTTACTAACACATCATCACACATAACACTACCTGGCTGAAGGTTTACTAACACATCATCACACATATCACTACCTGGCTGAAGGTTTAATAACACATCATCACACATCACTACCTGGCCGAAGGTTTACTAACACATCATCACACATAAAACTACCTGGCTGAAGGTTTACTAACACATTCATCACACATAGTGCTACCTGGCTGAAGGTTTACTAACACATCATCACACATAGCATTACCTGGCTGAAGGTTTACTAACACATCATCACACATAACACTACCTGGCTGAAGGTTTACTAACACATCATCACGCATAACACTACCTGGCTGAAGGTTTACTAACACATAATCATCACACATATTACTACCTGGCTGAAGGTTTACTAACAGATCATCACACATCACTACCTGGCTGAAGGTTTACTAACACATCATCACACATAACACTACCTGGCTAAAGGTTTACTAACACATCATCACACATATCGCTACCTGGCTGAAGGTTTACTAACACATCATCAAACGTAACGCTACTTGGCTGAAGGTTTACTAACACATCATCACACATCACTACCTGGTTGAAGGTTTATTAACACAACATCACACATAACACTACCTGGCTGAAGGTTTACTAACACCTCATAACACATAGCACTACCTGGCTGAAGGTTTTCTAACACATCACACATAACACTACCTGACTGAAGGTTTACTAACACATCATCACACATAGCACTACCTGGCTGAAGGCTTACTAACACATCATCATCACACATAGCACTACCTGGCTGAAGGTTTGCTAACACATCATCACACTTAACACTACCTGGCTGAAGGTTTACTAACACATCATCAAACATAACACTACCTGGCTGAAGGTTTACTAACACATCATGACACATAACACTACCTGGCTGAAGGTTTACTAACACCTCATAACACATAACACTGCCTGGCTGAAGGTTTACTAACACCTCATAACACATAACACTACCTGGATGAAGGTTTACTAACACATCATCAAACATAACACTACCTGGCTGAAGGTTTACTAACACATCATCAAACGTAACACTACCTTGCTGAATGTTTGCTAATATATCACCAACTCCCAATCACACATGACAATAATCCCAACAAAACCAGATGCGATGGCCGAATGAGTTGAGCGTAGATCTATGCCTCCCGTTTTGGTAGATCGTGGGATTGGAATATATATATATATCGTATGTTATGGTAATTTTTGGGAAAGTGCTCGATGAACTCTTGGTGAAGCAGTAGTCATCAAATGGCACCCTGGAGTCAGGACTCGGTGAGCTGGGAGGCGACAAGGCAGTATGCGATAGGGGCAGATGGTGACACTAGTGGTGTGGGAGGACCAGGAGGCGACAGCAGCGGAGCAGGATATGGGGCATGATTGGTGTGAGAGTCACACCCAGTCACACCCAGTCACACTCAGCGACTTACACATGAAAATGCACACACAGTCACACCTCTGACGAAGACTGTCGGATTTAAGTCAGCCAGAGAACAGCGGCTGTGTGTGTCGCGTCTGCAGTTTCTGGATACATACTTCTTCCTTGTCTTTATAGAGTCGGCTATGGAAGTGATCCATAAGCTGCACTCACCCACACATCCGGATCCCTATAGCGGGCTATATGTAGCAACACTTCCCCCAACCACTGATTGTATGGACTATGTGTAACGCTGACCAAAACACTGTTGCTATGGACTATGTGTAACACTTCCCCAACCACTCTTACTATGGGCTATGTGTAACACCTCCCCAACCACTGTTGCTATGGATTATCTGTAACACTGGCCCAATTACTGTTGCTATGGATTATGTGTGGCACTGACTCAAATACTGTTTCTATGGATTATATGTAGCACTGGCCCACTCACTGTTTCTAGGGACTATGTGCAACACGGGCCCAACTACTTTTAACTACTCATACACAATGGCATCCGAACCCTTACAAACAACGCAAAACGCAACTGTTTGACCTTCCCTCTGAGAAAACTTGACCTTGATGCGGATGTAATTTTTATGCACTAGACTTCATTCAACCTCGGATATTTATCCAGTCGTTATGCCATTACTTGGAGCTATGCAGCAGTGACCTCGGGTTGGTTGGGATTCTCAACCCGTCTTGACTGGACAGACGACATCTCATGTTGTGTATTGCATAGTTGCAGAACTCATTTAGTGGCCTGTAGTCATATGATAGATTAGTATAATTATGTAATCACAGAACTCATTTAGTGGCCTGTAGGCATTTGACAGATTAGTATAATTATGTAGTTGCAGAACTCATTTAGTGGCCTGTAGGCATTTGACAGATTAGTATAATTATGTAGTTGCAGAACTCATTTAGTCGCCTGTAGGCATTTGACAGATTAGTATAATTATGTAGTTGCAGAACTCATTTAGTCGCCTGTAGGCATTTGACAGATTAATATAACTGTGTAGTCGCAGAACCCATTTAGTATCCTGTAGGCATCTGACAGATTACTATAAACGTGTAGTCGCAGAACTCATTTAGTGGCCTGCACGCATTTGACAGATTAGTATAACTGTCTAGTCGCAGAATCCATTTAGTGATCTCGAGGCATTTGATAGATTAGTATAATTATGTAGTCACAGAACCTGTTTAGGAGCCTGTAGGCATTTGACAGATTACTATGATTATATAGTTGCAGAACTCATTTAGTTACCTGTAGCCGCCCCCCTCCCCCCACTGCCCCCAGGTTTCCCACCGTTAAAGCCGGCCAATGCCATGTGCACTCGGCCACGGTAGGGGTGTGTCTGGTGCTCAGTTGACTAAGTATTCACATTAAAGTTCCTACTGTATCTAGTATATTAAACTATTCGAGTGATTGGAAGCAGATCAGTCTCTAGCGAATAAAAAACCAACCAACTATATAACGGTGATGTACGCATTATATGCTGAATATAACACAAGGTGGTCCATGTAGTAATTACCTGGAGTCAATCCATATATGTTCAGTCAGTGATTTTTCGTGTCGATTCACTACTTTTCGACATTGAATACAAATTGCTGTTGTATTGAAATTGATGTGGCTCAGAACAGATCAAGTGACACCTGCTACTGCCTTTACACTCCACCATCCTAAGAAAGCGCTAAGGCGATGGGCCTTATGAATTATTTATGAACTATTGTCAGGTGAGGTGTATTTGTCCACTTGCAATTGAAACTACTTGCTGCATCTATTAAATAATAGATGCAGCAGCAAAAGGTGTTGGCTGCTGGTTTATGGCTGATCCTTATTATACTCAAGGATGAGCTGCCATCTCAATCCCCTTCTGAACCAAATCTGAAGGGGAAAAAGGTGTGAACAGGTTTCCATGACAGCATTAGTCACTTTCAATGAGTATCAGGTTATAGGTGAAGGCAGCAGTATCTGAAGTCAATGCAGGCTGGAACCAAGGCGCAGCGAAAGTAAAAAAGTTAGGCAGGAAATATAGGGAAATGAATGGTAGTGGATAGTGTTTCTTAATAGGCGTATAGGTAAATGAAAGGACATTGGCAGCTTACAGGGAACAGTGCTTCTCAATAATGTTAGTAATTTATGGTAAACAGTGCTCTCAATAAGGATATCGGTAAACAAATGGATATTAGTGGTTTATAGGGAACAATGCTTCTCAATAAGGATATCGGTAAATGAATGAATGTTGGTGGTTTACGGTGAACAATGCTTTTCAATAAGGATATCAGGAAATGAATGAATGTTAGTTGTTCATGCTGAAGAGTGCTTCTCAATAAGGATATCGGTAAATAAATGGATGTTAGTGGTTTACGGTGAACAATGCTTTTCAATAAGGATATCAGGAAATGAATGAATGTTAGTAGTTCATGGTGAAGAGTTCTTCTCAATAAGGATATCGGTAAATGAATGGATGTTAGTGGTTCACGGTAAATAGTGCTTTTCAATAAGAATATAGATAAATGAATGAATATTAGTAGATATGATATGATTGTAGATATTATACCTGCAGATATATAGACTTTATATAGAATATTATAATGTTAATCAGAAGAGTGCTTACAACTAACTTCACCTGCATTTCCCATCGCTGGCTGAGGGAGACGGTGAACATGTGGGAAATGACGTCATTTCTGCAACAGCTGGCGCTTGACAGACAGCTGTGCACTTTGTGTCCATTTTAGAAGCTGAAGGACAACTCTAGCTGATCTGTGACCCAGCAGTTTGACGTAGTTTTTTGCTGAACACTGATCTCCTCCACTGAAACATTTACCCTCAGAGACAATGGAGTTAGTTGCCAAAGGTCAGTGAGTAGTACCATTAGTGTAGTAGTTATATACCACAGGTGGGACATGTCCTTAATGTGTCACCTTTTCAGGCATTTGCATTCATCATGCACCATCTGGGTGCAAAACCTAAATATGGCTTCTTTAGTAGAGAGTCATCTGGAACTTCACAATTTGGCGGCTTCCTGTTGGGAAGCATAGATCGTGGACCAGCAGTAATATTAGAAGGGAAGCATCGGTCGTGAACTAGGAGCCATGTTAGAAGGGAGACATCGGTCATGGACTAGGAGCCATGTTAGAAGGGAAGCATCGGTTGTGGACTAGGAGCCATGTTAGAATTGAGGCATCGGTCATGGACTAGGAGCCATGTTAGAAGGGAAGCATCGGTTGTGGACTAGGAGCCATGTTAGAAGGGAAGCATCGGTCGTGGACTAGGAGCCATGTTAGAAGGGAAGCATCGGTCATGGACTAGGAGCCATGTTAGAAGGGAAGCATCGGTCGTGGACTAGGAGCCATGTTAGAAGGAAAGGATCGGTTGTGGACTAGGAGCCATGTTAGAAGGGAAGCATCGGTCATGGACTAGGAGACATGTTAGAAGGGAAGCATCGGTCATGGACTAGGAGCCATGTTAGAAGGGAAACATCGGTAGTGGACTAGGAGCCATGTTAGAAGGGAAGCATCGGTCGTGGACTATGAGCCATGTTAGAAGGGAAGCATCGGTAGTGGACTAGGAGCCATGTTAGAAGGGAAGCATCGGTCGTGGACTAGAAGCCATGTTAGAAGGGAAGGATTGGTCGTGGACTAGGAGCCATGTTAGAAGGGAAGCTTCTGTCATGGACTAGGAGCCATGTTAGAAGGGAAGCATCGATCGTGGACTAGGAGCCATGTTAGAAGGGAAGCATCAGTCATGGACTAGGAGCCATGTTAGAAGGGAAGCGTCGGTAGTGGACTAGGAGCCATGTTAGAAGGGAAGCATCGGTCGTGGACTAGGAGCCATGTTAGAAGGGAAGCATCGATCATGGACTAGGAGCCATGTTAGAAGGGAAGCATCGGTCGTGGACTAGGAGCCATGTTAGAAGAGAAGCATCGATCGTGGACTAGGAGATATGTTCGAAGACCTGTTAGAAGCATAGATTATGGATTAGGAGATGCATTAGAAGACATGGTACATATTGTTAGACACATAAATTTTGGATTAAGGGGGCCATGTTGGAAAGGGCATATCGATTGAGGACTAGGAGACATTTTCGATGACATGTTAAAAGCATAGATTGTGAATTAGGAGCCATGTTAAAAGGGAAGCATCGATCATGGACTAGGATCCTTGTTAGAAGGGAAGCACCGATCATGGACTAGGATCCTTGTTAGAAGGGAAGCATCGATCATGGATTAGGATCCATGTTAGATGGTTATCTTAATCACCGAGTGAGGTGTTGTAGAAGTCGAAAGTCTCGTTGTGAAAACTGAAAAGTGGATACTACTTGATTCAACTATTGTGCAAAATGGATGATTGCGACAATAGAAAGTGTCGCCTACTTGGGAAAACACATTCATTATAGATGAGGTGTTCCGCAAGTACCAACACTGCTGAATCAGCACTCCTGAAATCGATGGAAATTAACACATGTGGCATTGAATTCTCACTATGCTTTCCTAAAACCGGAAGTCAAACTGATATGCATCCACAAACCGGAAGTTAACACTGTCCAATCGGATCACGGAGCGACTTGACCGGAAGGGCTAATTGGTGACAGATGCTGCTTCTCACTCCGGCGTCGTGTGACACTGACGGGGACAGTGGTGCCGTCTGGTGGCATGTTTGGCGGGAATGGTGGCGCCCCGGTGGAGTAGGGCGGAACTAGAATGTCTCAGTCTGAATACAAGCACAAGTACAACGCCGTGGTTGCCTCACTGCAGAACTACTACGACACTATCTACGGCGCTCCCCCGAAGCGGTATGTTACCGGGCAACTCACCGACACCAGAATTATTTATACATGTATAATTTTCAGCGGTGCAGTAAGTGTAGGTTGCGTGACTGTTTGACGCGTGAGCAGACAGGTGGCGCTATAAGCGGACCTGAGGTTGGGGTGGGTTACGCCAGTCGATGACTTAGTTCAGGCTCCTGCAGCAGATGACTGAGGAGGGAGTAGAGGCTGAGAAGTAGGTGGAAGCTTCCGGTCTTATTATATTCATATAATGCTTATACAGCATATATATAGAAAGTCACCTTACACATCATATATATATATAGAAAATCAGATTAATCAACAAATCTGAATCTTTTAAAGATTTAATTTTTGTTATATAGTTTAGGGCGTTTAGGACGGTAATTATGTATTCCCTCCCAATTCATTAATCCAGATGTCATCGACAAAAGGCTTCCTTTTAAAATTAAAGTAGCATAATCTAATAGTTTAGAGTTTCTGTCGTATTTCTTTTGATAAAATGCTTTAGGTTGATAAATATAATCTACTTTTCTTTAGCTTGAAATAACTGATTTTTTAAGGGGTTCATTTTGGATATAATTGAAGATGAAAAAGTTCCAAATTAATATTGGCATGCACACCGAAATGCTGAACAGCATAGGCTTCAGTAGTGGCAGGCTCTATTAAATCGGCCTACTGTTCCTTTGTACAGAAAATAAATGCTTGAGGAGTGCACCGTTATCTAAGTTGAATATGTGGGGTCAAATTTAGGTCATTGTTTGGTTTAGAAAATGTCATACTTTAATGAGTTATGTACCTTTAAGAAAGAGGGTGAAGGAAATTGTATCTGAATATGCGGATGGTAATGCTTGGCTGATATACCAGCTAGCTCTTCCATTCTCCTCCCCCCCCCCCCTTAATATTTATGGTGATGTGCATAGTACATTGTGTTCCAATGTGTCGTTATGTATATGACCTGCATTATAGGGCACAAGTGTTCTCTGTGGCGGAGTGGTTGGTGTTCTCTGTGGCGGAGTGGTTAGAGTGTCTGACTTTTCTCTAGGTCGGACTCCTAATCTGAAGGTCAGTGGTTCGATTCCCTGTGCCCCCACCTCTGCCAATTTGGATTTCCACCACTGTGTATAACTTACAGCGTCATCAAAGGACAATTGCTCTCATACCATGTCTATGTGGTGTGGGAGGTAAAAAATCCCTTGGGTTGGTAAAAGTGTAGGCTCGGGCTTTCTATCGACAAATTGTCTAATGGTGAAAACAAGCCTATTCAGGCTTATCCATGATAGGCAGTATAAACCTTCCACACACAAAAATGTATATATGCACATATATGGGTACATATCTTGTACTGGGCGCGTTGCTTCCTATTCTGGCACTCGGCATTAATAGGATAGGGCAAGGACTGGTTTGCTCAGTGTCAGGATAATGTGACTGAGTAGGATATCGGGTCATGGTGCTGGCGGCCTGATTTCCTCATGGGACATCAATATAAATTCGCCATGAGTGTGCATTGTCACAAGTCGATCCCCGTCCTGATATGACCCTAGATGTTGCCAGGATGTAAAGCTCCAACAACCAACCAACTAGTTGCATATCCTATGTACACATGTATGTTATAAACACATATAAGGTTACTTCAAAGACTCCTGTCAGTTTATAGACAAGTTTGGCAGAATCAAATTAAACCATGCCAAAACATTTAACCACTTTATTTTAGGCGACATTTAGCTCAGGCAGAAATTGGTATGTGGAGGGGGGGGGGGCATGTGAATTTATTAGACCTATGCTTCCGGCCCTCCAAAATGCGATGAAAAGAACGCATCTAAAATACGTACACAAACAGCAACACATATGTAAATGTACACGCACACGCAAATCTACACCGGGACCAGACGGGATGGCCGAATGAGTTAGAGCGTCCGTCTCCTGTGCTGGTAGATCGTGGGGTCGTGGGTTCGAGTCCCGGTCGAGTCAAACCAATGACTTTAAAATTGATACTTGTCGCTTCCTAGGCAGGCACTCGGCATTATTAGGATAGGGCAAGGACTGGTGTGCTCAGTGTCAGGATAATGTGACTGAGTGGGATACCAGGTCATTGTGCTGGCGGCCTGATTTCCCAGTGGGACAGCACTATAAAGTCGCCATGAGTGCGCACTGTCACAAGTCTGTACACGTCCTGATATGACCGTAGATGTTGCTAGGACGTAAAACAACAACAACAAACAAATCTACCCCTACACACACACACATACACACACACGCCTACCTTTAAATACGCATGGGGGTGGATGGGCAATGAAGGAATTCTTGGTATGCCCGGTATGCTTGGTCTAACCATGGGGGCTGCTAATTGCCATATGCTTGGTTGGTTGGCTATTGGAGATTTACCTCCTGGCAACATCTAAGGTCATATCAGGACGGCTACCAACTTGTGGCAGTGCATACTCATGGCGGCTTTATAATGCTGCCCGACTGGGAGATCAGGCCACCAGCACCATGACCTGATTTCCCATTCAGTCACGTTATCCTGACACTGAGCCAACCAGTCCTTGCCCTATCGTAATTTAATCATGCCGAGCCCCTCGCTAGGAAGCGACAAGTATCAATTAAGTCATTGGAAGCGACAAGTATCAATTAAGTCATTGGAAGCAACAAGTATCAATTAAGTCATTGGAAGTGACAAGTATCAATTAAGTCATTGGAATTGAAAAGTATCAATTAAGTCATTGAAAGCGACAAGTATCAATTAAGTAATTGGAAGCGACAAGTATCAATTAAGTCATTGGAAGTGACAAGTATCAATTAAGTCATTGGTTTGACTCGATCAGGGTTCGAACCCATGGGTTCTAGTCCCAAGCTCTACCAAAGACAACAATGGGTAGTAGGTATATATATGTACATATATATATTTATATGTATATTTTTATATATATTTATATAATATATAAATATATATAAAAATATATATGTAAATATATATATTATCTACCAAACTAAATCAGGGAAGATTTAGTGGAGCCTTGAGTATCTCAACTCGTCGTTTTAGGTTTTAGCTCAAGCCTATCAATAACTGGTTATGACTGTCTAATGACATTGGTCCCCCTTGTTTTGCAGAGTGTGGTCCCCGCCCCACGCGCGGTACCGGAACGAGGTTTACAAGAACCAGCCCATGAGCATTGCCGACTACGAACCTGGGTGCTCGTCTATCGCTCTGCGGGAGAACCGAGTAGTGAGTAGCGCCATTCCTTACTGCTTACTGCTTAACTGTCTGTCTCTCCTTCCAGGTGCTCACCCCCGGCACTTGTCTACAAATAGGGGCCGTCCGACGTTTTCAACACTTTCACCGTTGTGTAAAGCACACGATGGAAGGAAGGAGTAGGGGGGGGGGGGGGGGGGGAGGTCACTGTCAGTCAAGTACAACTTTTATCGTTTAGTAAGATGTGGATGTTTAAGACGTTGTATTTAGCGAAGTATTTATATATTGATGTGTGCTTTTGGGGGGGGGGGGGGTGGCGGGAGGGATCTGTAAAAATAGTAGATCTATGCTTTCTATGACTGTGAAAATGTTGAAGACGTTGGATGGGGTCTTAAGACAAAAACATGTCGTTCACGCATATTTGTTCATTTTGAATTATGTATGTTATGTATATTATGTATATTAGGTACATTATGTATATTATGTTTCGAGTGTACATTATTTATATGATGTATATTATATATTATGTATAATATATGTATTATATATATATATTATATATATTATATATATTATATATATTATATATTATTATATATTATATATATTATATATATTATATACATTATATATATTATATATATTATATATATATTATATATATATTATACATATTACATATGTTATATATATTATATGTATTATATATACTATACATATTATACAAATTGACTATTTGTAAAGAAACAAATCTTATC